>OY755213.1:27083502-27515662 GCA_963576765.1 Draba incana
ACCAGAACCAGAGACATGTAAACAATCCAATCATATCAAAATTCGAAGAAGAATAAACCCTAAATTCCCAGAATTATATCCATCAGAACAAACCCAGATCCGTAACCAAAACCCGAAACTGTTTTCAAAAACCCAGATCTCTATCGTTGCATACATAATCATAAAGCTTAAAATCCGAAATGAGACGGATTCGAATCTAAACACTAATCTAGAGTCGGGATTCAAATATAAAACCCAGATAAAGAAGGATGCTTACGTATACCGATAGGCTTAAGATCCACGACTTGGACGACGATCTCAGATCGATCGGAGGAAGAATCGAAGGATGGGTTTGACAATACGTTTTAAAAATTAAAAAAACATAACCTTTTTTTAAACCCAGGGTTAATCTATCCAGACCCGATTTTAGCCCATTACTAAAATTAATCAAAATTAAGGGTTTTGGGTTTTAAATTTTAAAATGGGCTAGGGCTAACCCTTTGTTATTAAGCCCAATTTAACATCCCTATTTACATGTCTCTGGTTCTGGTTATTATGCAGATTTGATGCAAATGATGGGAAGACGAAAGTGAAAGCAATATTTACAGACTTGTTAGTATAAACTGACATTGATTCATTGGTATACTTTATTATATAACTACGGACTTGTTAGTAATGAGTAATGACATTGATTCATTGGTATGCTTTTTACTTACTTTTGGAGTAATAACTTGTTTTTGATATCTTAAAGGAGTAATAACTACGGATTTTTTTTTTTCTATCAAATACATTTATGAGACGTACTTATAATATGTTTTGCGTAATGGATGAAAAAAACATGATTTACATGTTTATCAAAAATGAAAAAAATACATTTATCTAATACGTTTGTGAAAAAAAACATGATTTGTTTATTTCAAATGATAATAAAAAAAGGCTAAAGGGCTAATCCTAATTAAGCCCATACTTATGTAAATTATAGGGCTAATAATGGGCTGGGATTAAAATAGGGTTGGACTTATCTTATTCTGGGCTGAAATGGGCCAGAACCCTTCCTATAACATCCTTAATTTTAGTATTAACTAAATGTCTCCATCTATTGGATTGATTGTTGTTGTTTTTTATTCTTCTCATTCTGTTGTTTGTTCTATGTTTAATATTGTTCGTATTGCTATTTAATTTGCTTCGTTAAATGTTTGGATAAGTTCTTGTTGATTGTCTGTATATTGTCATTAGTTTAGGTTTGATTTTAAGTATAATAAATTCAAGCTCTCTTTCTATCTTCTAGATCTGTAAGCGAAAAAAATTTCAGAAGAAGAAGATGGAGAGACAAGGATCGCTATTGACTCCTTTTACTACTCTTCCTTTTTCCATGGAGCTAGCGATTCTCTTGCTCTTCTCCTTTTGGTAATCTCGTTTTCCTTTGAAAATGTTTCTGTCTTTCTAGTGGAAAATGAATGTGATGGTAGAATTATAGAAAGGTTCGATTGTTAATGCTTTTAAATTACTTATGATTAGAGTTGACTTGTGTGCAAGACATATATCATTTATCAAAGATGTAGCTCATAAACTTAATTAATTTAAAGTAAAGAACTTGGTTGAACATGTTCTTTGTTGATAGTTACTTTTGACTGTGACTTTAGTCAAAATTTTGCTGCATTAAATTGAGTTTCTTAGATGCTTTGCTCCTTTGAGTTTGATTGATCATCCTAATAAACTTATTGGATTGTGATGTTTTGTCTTATTAGGCAACAATTTCTAAAGCATAAACTCATGATCCATATTCTTTTCGTTTTATAGTTTTTCGTTAAATTTGATATATAGTTTCCTATTTGTCTTTCTAGGAAAAACTAACAGAGAATGTGAGAAACAACAAGGACGAAAAAGAGATCTGTCTAGAAACAGCAAATTTGGAATTAGCATTGTAGAGGTTGGTGAAACATGAAAAAGAGCCATAGAGCAAGCAATGAATTACGATTGTAAAATGACGCCCTTGTGTATCATTGTAGGTAGTAAAATCATGTTCTTGTATATGCATACGATGTATATACATATGATTTAGTAATTTTTAATCAAAATATGTAATATCAAATTAAGTTTGTATCATAATTGGTTCTATAGTGTCAGTCTAAAAGTTGAATCTTTGAAACAAACCAATGATATTTCACCTAATCAAACACTAATTACTAAGAATTCTCTCAGCTTATCAATACTGAGGTGAATAAACCGTAGTAATAATACCTTATTTGCCTTTCTCTTAGCAGCTGGCACCTAATGACTTCATCGAAAAACTAATCTAGTGATTTCATCCGCTCTTCTTTTCGATGTTTCCTCCCGCTACAAATCAAGGTCGAAATGGTAAAAAGACTTTGAAAAACAATCTATTAAAAGGAAGGAACTGTTATCCAAGTGACTCGAGACACAAAGACGTATAACATAACCGGTAACTGAAGTTTGAAGAACAATCTACTTCGCGCATACTTTATCAGACTTTGTTTTTCTTTACCTCTGAAGCGCTCCGGTAGAGGTAAACTTCATTGGACGTCTAGTCAAGTGAGCTAAGTGCTAATCAAATTTGAAAATTCATTGATACCATTAATATTACACAAACATGTTTAAACCATACAGAAGAAACACAATAGATAACACAAATGTGAGAAAAAAAAATCTAAAAAAAATCATTAAACATAAGATATAAATGCCTTTTTAATAAAATTTTTAAAATAAACTTCAACAACATATTACATTTGAAGTCTGCTTCGGTTTTAAAAGGCAGACTTCATCAGACGTCTACGAAAATGAGCTAAGAGCTAGTCAAACAAGAAAATTGATTTATTCCATCATTATTGCACCAAAACATGCCCAACTCATACAATATGAAACACTATACACAACACATCTTTGAGAGAAAGAAAATCTAAAAAATTCATTATATATAAGATATAAATGCCTTTTTAAGAAACTTCATCAAATAGACTTTCACAGAAGTGGAAGTCTATATAATGGGTTACTTTTGCCATTACGGCATATCACAGATTAGACTTCAACTGAAGTCTATTAGATTTGCAGACGTCAGATGAAGTCTACTCTGAAAATTTGGGTTACTATTGCATTTGACAAGAATGTTGACTTTTTCGGAGTAGACTTCATCGGAAGTCTATAAAATGAAAAGGTTAGTTTTGCAATTGACTATTCTTTGAATTTTTAGAGTTGACTTTATATGAAGTCAAAACGTAGTAGACTGTGAAGGCCGTCTACACCTGATAATAGACTTCATATGAAGTCTACCCCAAACATAGGAGGTTAGATTTGCAATTGACCAAATTTTGACTTTCCGGAGTATACTTCATTTACAGTCTAGCCCTACTGCAGACTTTGTATGCAGTCTACGCTGAAACAGTGGGTTAGTTTTGTGTTTGACCAAAATTTCGAATTAAAGTAATTGTAGACTTCACGTGAAGTCTACATAATTATTAAACTTCACATGAAGTCTACGTTTAAATGTTTATTATGGTCAATTGTTCGATTCTTTGGTCAAACCCAAAACTAACATCTCTGTACATAGTAGACTTCGTCTGAAGTATGCGGTAAAAGGTAAAAGTTCAGTCAAATACAAAATTGATCTAGATTATTTGACAGAGAAGACCGCATATGAAGTATGTTGGAGTAGACTTCACCTGCAGTCTGCTCGATAAGGCAAAGTTTTGGTCAATTGCAAAACTAACCTCACTTTCAAGAAGACTTTAAACAGAGTCTACATGTATTTTTTTGTATTCAAAGGGAACGCGTAAACTTCATCTCCAATTTTTTTTTTCTAAACGGTCAATTACAAATCTAACATGTTGTTGACTAGTAGACGTCAGGTGCAGTCTACTATCGCGAAGCTGATTTGGAATTAGCGAAATCACATTTTCTACGCCGTTGGAGCTCGTTTTTGACTTCGTCAATCACCGTAAACTTCGAATCTCACCGGTTAAGAAAAGTCCAACAGTTGTCTATGCAAGAACCAAAAAAAAACTTGAAGTTATGAGATGGACAAAATCAAAACAAAAATTAGAGAGAGTTTTGGATGAAATCGAAGAGGAAATTGAGAGTGACGAGGTTATGAGCTCAAAGGTTGAGCATATAGAGCATTAACAACGGTTAGGTGAGTATTTAGAGCTCAATTTTTGGTTGTTAATGATGGTTGAGAAATTGATGAAGATGACATTTTCGTAATTTATTGTGAGGATTTGAAGTGTTTTTGTCTTTTCAACAGATTCTGAATTTTCAAAACAAAAGAAATTAATGGCATTTTCGTGGATACGTGAAGATGGTAGGGATATTGTGGTGAGAAAGTGGATAAATATAAAGAGGAGAAAAAAAAGGTTATGTTTAGGGTTGACCACAAATTATAGATCATTTTTGCAGCCAACCTCTCTAAACAATCTAACTGTTATTCTACCAAAATTGTCCCAATTTAGTTGTGGTGACCTATGAATGTTGTTGAATAGATAAAGATAGACAATTACAAATGAGTCAGGCATTTGCCTTTGCGAGTATTGCATTTTTTCATGTTTTATTTTTGCCATAAGGTAACAAAAAGTTACAATTTCATTTCACCTTTAAGTAATTCTCATTTGATTCGTTTCAGAAAAAGAAAAAAAGGTAGAATCATGGATAGAATAAATTAAATAGATAAATATGTTTGACGTCAAAAAAAATAGATAAATATGTTTAGATAAATATGAATGAAGATAATCCAAAGCGTGAGGGTGGCTTTCGGATAAACACAGAAGTTGTCTCCATTTTCTTTGGAAATTTTGGGATCATGGGCGTCGTGGGACCCATCTTATTCAGCCTGCTAGTGCCACAGTGTGGGCCCAAATTAAAAGCCCACTCTTGTTTTTTTTTCCCGCTCACGTGAAAACCAAAAATATTATATATTTTAATTAATAAATCTCTAGTATTCCAATGTTTATATTTTAATTCTATTATTCCAGTATGCTCCTCGAATATTTTCAAGTGGTTTATAAATTATTTTATCAGAATTCGTCCGCTAACGATGTTCATAAAACATGTTTGCTCTCGTTGACGGAGAGCTATGAGTCAACAGGTCAATTTATTTGGAGCTAAGAGTTGCCTAATCCTAGTAATCTGATTATGTCACTGTGTCAGTATATATATAAATATATGTATTTTTTTTTTGGGGTCAAATTATGTCATTATGACATAGAGACCTCCATTATTTGATTTATGTATTAAAAATTGTCACACTAGACATTATCTTTTTTAATAAATTAAAATTAAATAAACAACATTTCAATGAAATTATAAACGACATCAAACCACCAAAGAAAATTAGTTTTGCAATATTTGTTTCTTCTTGCTCCCTAATTCCTATTACCGTATTCGGTATTTTCTTACCGGAATATTATATTGTCATCTTGATTGGTAGTTTGGAAAACATTAAAAATCATTCTCGTTGTGGCTTAAAATCACCCATCTAAAATTATAAAATACAAAAAGCGATTTCTATATAAATTATTGAATAACCAAATTATATATTGTTGTTTGTAAAACTATGGATTGCATAATAAGAAATTGTTCATAGATCGCGTGGGTTTTTAAAATAACTTGGGATTTTGCGCAGAATCCCAACAAAATCATGGTGATTGATCATTATAGCATGTTTTATGTGATAATGGATCAGTAACTCGAACCTGAACTATGAGCTAGTGAGCAGCTTGAACCAGTGGATGTGCAAAGAGCTTTGGAGTTACCTATTGGACCCATCATAAGGTCTAAAACCAAGAAACTAAAGCAAGCTATTAGCACATTGCTAAGTCAGGCTGAAAGCAAACTTAGTAACATAGCTAGTCCAACTACTTTGGTTATGATTCAAGCTAACTAAGGGTTATCAATGAAAGGTGTGTGACGTGTGCTCTTTTTCCCTAGGTCTGGTTTTTCCCATTGAGTTTTCTAGACAAGATTTTTAATGAGGCTTGTTCACACACTTATCCATTTGCCTCATTGATAACATGCTATTTAATTTTAAAGGGGAAAAACATTTTTGGTAGTTTAAGGGGCTATTTTTCAGATTCAAATTTTGTTTTAATTTTCAGTCATTTTCTAGACAGCCTTGGAGCTTGTTCTAAGACTTGTCTATTTTTCCTTTCTCCCTTCTATTTAAACTCAGTTATTCCTCTGAATAAATCATCAAAATTTTTATTGAAAACCTCTTACTGTTTGTTTGATCTTGTTGGAGTAAAATTAAATACCTTGTTCTTCCTTTGGTGCTTTTATCCAAATCTAGAACAAGTTGATAGGTCAAGAGTTTCTCCATCGTAGGAGGAGGGCTAGCCCTTTTATGGAAGCAGGAAATAAATCAGGAAATTCTCTCTGCTACACACAACTATATAGATACAAGATTAACCTACGCAGGAAAAATCATGTATGTTACTTTTGTCTATAGTGAGCCAGAGAGGACTAAGAGGAAACACATCTGGGAAAAAATCAGCTCATTTGCAGCTGACCGTGAAGCTCCTTGGCTCCTAACTGGAGATTTCAACGAAATCATAGATAATAATGAGAAACAAGGAGGTACCATAAGAGCAGAAGGAACCTTTGTGGAGTTCAGGTCTTTCCTCTCTACTTGCAATCTATACGATCTACAACACTCAAGGAATTTCTTCTCATGGAGAAGAACCAGAGGACCCCATACGGTTCTATGCAGGCTAGCTAGAGCAGGCTAGCTAGAGCTATGGCCAATGTAGCCTGGTTTGAAAGATTCCCTAAAGCCAGAAGTGATTATATGGATTTTGAGGGTTCTGATCATCGACCTCTAGCAACTTTCTTCTCCAGTAACTACAAGAAATCAAAAGGGCTATTTAAATTTGACAGAAGCTTGAATAATAATGAAGAAGTCAAGCAATTAATATCCACTACTTGGGAATCAGAGGAAGATAGCTCAGTAGAACAAAGGATTGGCAGATGTAGGCGTGCAATCATAAACTGGAATAGACTCCAGCATCAAAACAGCCAAAAAGAAATTGGGTAGATTCATAAAGCATTAGAAGCGGCTATGGCTAACCCCAATTCAACAGCTGAAGAAATCCATACAATAAATTCTGATCTAGCTACCATGTACATACATGAGGAAGAGTTCTGGAAGCAAATGAGCAAACAGTTGTGGCTAAGCTTAGGGGATAAGAATTCAGGCTATTTTCACGCAGTTACAAGGACAAGGAGAGTCATTAACATGATAATAGTTCTGGAAAACAAAGAGGGGCAACCAGTGTTTGAGGAGCAACAAATTCTAGAAACAATCAACAACTATTTCTAGGACATATTTACCTCACAAGCTAGTATGAGTGCAGATACCGTCAACAAGGCCCTGAAACCAGTCATTTTAGCAGAGACTAATAAGAAACTGACTCTGGAACCGTCACCAAAGGAGATCAAAGATGCCCTCTTCTCAATCCACAGAGACAAAGCCCCTGGACCAGACAGTTTTTCTGCGAGTTTCTTCCAGGCTAATTGGCAAGCAGTGGGCCCTGCAATCATCAAAGAAGTCTAGTCAATATTCTCCTCTGGTATTATACCAAGAACTATCAATGAGACCCACATCAGGCTCATTCCAAAAGAGAAAAGTCCCAAAATAGCTGCTGAATATAGACCTATAGCTCTATGCAATGTCTACAACAAAATTTTCTCTAAGATCCTTACCAGAAGATTGCAGCATGTGCTACAAGAGATAATATCTGAGAATCAGTCAGCTTTCGTACAGGGAAGAGCCATCTCGGATAATGTGCTCATCACACATGAAGTCCTGCATTTTCTTAAAAACTCAGAGGCAACAAAGCATTGTTCTATGGCTATCAAAACATATATGTCAAAAGCATATGACATGCTTGAATGGGGCTTTATCAAGGATGTATTATACAGGTTAGGGTTTCATGGAGTATGGGTGAATTGGATCATGCAATGCATCACCTCATTTTCTTATTCTTACCTATTAAATTGAAAATCAAAGGGAAGGGTTCTACCTACTAGGGGAATAAGACAAGGAGACCCCTGTCTCCGTATATCTTTATTCTTTGTAGCTCAATAAAATGGAAGTTTACCTGGGGTCAAGGTGGTAAGGAGAAGCCCCAAGCTGAACCATCTCCTGTTTGCAGATGATACTAAGTTTTTCTGCAAAAAACGTATCAAAAGCTGTCACACACTCAAATAAATCCTAATAGAGTATGAGGAAGCTTCAGGACAGAAAATCAACTACCTAAAATCTGCTATTACCTTCTCTTCTAAGACTCCTAGTGAGATCAAAGAAAGAGTAAAAGGAATCCTAGGAATCTCAAAGGAAGGGTGTTGTGGAAAATACCTAGGACTTCCTAAGCATTTTGGCAGACGTAAGAAAGACCTATTCACAGTGATAGTAGATAGGATCCGTCAGAGGGCCCTTATCTGGTCATCTAAACACCTATCTACTGCGGGCAAAATGGTCATGCTTCAATCTGTCTTTGCAGCCATGCCAGCCTATTCTATGTCCTGTTTTAAGATACCAGTTAGCTTATGCAAAAGAATACAAAGAACCCTCACACTCTTCTGGTCGGATGAAAACAATGAAAAGAGGAAAATGTGTTGGGTCTCTTGGGATAGACTTACCAAAGGTAAAGCTGAAGGAGAACTTGGGTTTAGAGAGAGACAGAGCTTCAATGATGCCTTGCTAGGAAAACTGAGTTGGAGAATCCTCCAAAATCCAAACTGTCTGCTCTCTAGAATCCTAAAAGACAAGTATTTTTACTCTATTCCCTTCTTAGAGTGTACGGCTCCTGCCTCAGCCTCCCATGGGTAGAAAGGAATTACTATAGGTCTCAATCTCCTTAGACTGAAGCTTGGCAGAATAATAGGAGATGGGGCCACTACAAAAGTCTGGGATGATCCATGGTTGTCCCTCTCTGAGCCTCTATAACCTACAGGTTCACCTACTAAGGCAACAAGGGACATGTCAGTCGCAGAGGTATTTACGGAGGGTACAAAAGATTGGAATAAAGAAACCATCAGTAAAATCTTACCTGAATGGAAAGAGAGAATCCTTAGCTTGAAACCGAGCAAAGGAGAAGTCCCAGATGAATGGGTCTGGCTTGGTAACAAGTCAGGGCTATACTCTGCCAAGTCAGGGTACCATGCTGCGCGAGAAGCCAACAGCCAACCGGAAAACCAACACAACTCACCCATTAACTTTAAATGGAAGAACCATATCTGGAACAAAAAAATCTCACAGAAACTGAAATTGTTTCTATGGAAAGCTAGAAGTGGAACCTTACCAGTGGGAGCTCAGCTAGCCTCTCGTGGTATCCTCCAGCAAGCAAATTGCATTCGTTGTGGCCTCCGTGAAACAGTAAAGCATCTCCTTTTCCACGATGATTTCGCTAAGAAAGTCTGGCATCTAGCCCCCCTAAAGGAAGCAGTAGAAACTGAACGAATCTTAAGTATCCATGATTGCCTTACAAAAGCCAGCTTGACGATCAGCCTCCCACCAACGGGCGTATCCACAAGCCCCGCTTATACCATGAATTTTGCATTCCCTTTGGATCACCAGGAACAACTTGATCTTCCAAAGAAGAACCTTCACGGCAGAGGAAACTATTACCAAAGCAGTCGTGGATGCACGAGAATGGATCCTCGCCGAACCAATAAACCAACAATCCCAAGCTCAACTACCCCCAGCAAATCAAAGTCGAGAAGGTTTCATTGTCGCTTCAGATGCGGCCTGGAAACAAGACTCTCGAATTGCAGGATTGGGATGGGTAATCAATGATCCAACGGGGAATACAATCGAATTCGATCATAGATCGAAGACGCAAGTCGGATCGGCCCTGATTGCCGAAGCAATCACGATGAGGGATGCGATCACCCAAACCACAACCCATGGAATCCGATCTTTTAACATGATATCGGACTCGTTGCAGCTCATCAATCTGATAAATTCTGGGAATTACCATCTGGAAATCTTCGGAATCATCCAAGATATCTTTGTTTTCTCTCGTATTTTCAGTATCAATTTCGTTCATGTTGTTAGATCAAACAATATTGAAGCCGATAACGAGGCCAAATTAGCCTCTGTAACAATCCCGACTCAACCTGGTTTTCTCCTGGTTTAATGGAATAGATAAAGTTTCGACAAAAAAAAAAGAGTTTCTCCATCACTCTTAAAAGTATCTCTCAATTCCATTTGTTCTGTTCATGTGTTCATCATTCACAAAATCACTACTCTATCAATCATCTGCTACATCCATTCGGTTTCGTTTCAAAGCATTCATAAACCCAGAATCAATCATTCATCTTCTATCTGCTGCATCAATTAAATGATTCTTTGTCTTCTGATCCAATTAACCAACGAATTGACTCTTTGGGCTACAATCTTCTCTAGGATCGTGTCAGTTTTTACATTATATCAGTGTATTATTCTAGTTGAATCTCATATGTAATGATTAATGAATACTATTATTTATCTACTTTTTACCACAATATGTATTTATAAATGTCAAATAAAATTTGAGAGAGAGAGAAAGATAGAGAGAAGCGTGCAATTTGTTTTGTTCGCATTGTCCCGATCTCTTTCTTCCTCCTCCTTGTTTTCCAACTCTCTAAACCGCCAAACTTAGCCGTACCTTTTATTTAGGGTTATTTGTTTTTATTTCATATCTCATTTTATAACGTTTTTACCAAAAAGTTTCATACGAATGTCTTTTCCAGTCCACATTCTTAAGTCTTTTTGGTTATCCTCCAAGTTGGATAACATGTTGAATGTATAATTTTTGGTATGGATATTATAATTTTTTACTTTTTAATAGTCAATAATTACTGTTCCAATAGTTGCGGCTAAAGCAATGGTCAATAGTCCACCACGATTATAATAATCTCTAATATGAATGTGGTTGATAGATATATGTAGCAAGTGCAGTCAAAATATGGAGTAGCTAAGTAAAATAATGGAGAGAAGAAAGAAGCAGAGAGAGAGCTCTCTAATCACTCAAAACTTATTTGAATGAATTAGTATACTTTTCGGTGTTTTGTTCTAAAATTATTGATCATCCTTTATTTTATTTTACTGGTGTGTTTCCAAGTAATATTAGTATTTACTAGAGATTTTTTTCCTTTAATTTAATTGAGAAATTAATATTGTCGGTCTTAGTCTACGATATCGGCTGCATAAATTTTATATCTGAACAGTGCAAATATTTTTTTATCAAAACAAATAAAAATATTCATGCAAGGAAATATGTGGTCCTGTATCTCTGGGCACTTAGTTTTGGTTTTATAGAATATACAACAAATTGCTTTGGTCCCCTACTTAGGAGAAATAAATATAATTACTACTATATGCCAACGAATATTATCATCAGATTTATTCATTTTCACAAGTATAGCTATGTATTCTAAGCATGTATTATATATATTTTATCTCTCTCAAAATATCTGATTGTTATTCGCATTGGTTTTTCAAAGATTTTCTTTGTCTTTTAAGTTATATAAATAATTAAAATGTTTCCAAGTTAATTTGACAGTGGAGTTTTAACTTCAAACCCAATTCATACAACATTTTTGTATTTGGTTAAATGCATTGTTTATTTCAAAACGTTCATGAAAATTCCTCCTAGCTCGCAGCAACTTGATAACCACATCGATGATCAATCGATATCATAACAGGGTAATCAAATGTTGGTGATCTAGTGGTAAAAGGGCCCAGTGAAAGGAGAATACGCCCTTCCAACTTGAATTTGTTTCGCTTTGGAAATACTTTCACTTCTATTTAGCCAGTTGAAAAGGTGTCATGTTTTAAGTCCATTAGAAAATCGGTGAGTAGGCTACTCACTGACTACATTCATCTAAAAGGATTAATCGGCCGGTAAAAACTCAAATTACCTTATAGTTATAGAAAAAATAAAATAAATCATAACGAGATCAGACGCATAACACATAAATTTAATTATCAATGTAATATGTAGTACATAATAGATTTCGTAAGCTTTTCATAACACCATAGTTCAGATTGGTAACTGTCTTAAAACGTACCGTCATTTTACAATTTGTAATGTTTTAAATTGTACCAATGACAAAAGTAATGGCAAAAACGTTATACTCAGATTTATTTGTATCTTTATTTGTACAATTTTAACTATGATGTAAAGCTTACAACTAAAAAATGTATACCACTTTCGAGTACCAGTCGGACCTCATATTTTTCTCCAGAATCTAGAGATTGAGGTACATATTCGCGTTTCTCTTTCCTATCTTCTACGTAATTGAAAGAAAATATTTTAAAACAAAGTCTAGAATTTATCCCCAAAAAAAAAACAAATTGTGCAGAAAAGAGTGCTATACTTGACCCATATAACATCATTTATGCAAATTCGACATCTTCAATTTTGAGCTGCTTAATTAAATTATACTGACAACAAAAATTATCTTGTTTTATCTTAGTTATTTAGCCCTTATATTGGTAGACAAAGGCTCTAAATGGCACCAGTTTAATGGTTCTACCATTGGCTTAATGGTTCTACTGACACCATTCGTTTAATGGTTCTACTGTCAATTTAATGGTTATACTGTCAGTTTTTGTCTCTAGAATGATTCTGCTATTGGTATAATGGTTCTACTGACACCATTTAACTTTCTTTTATTCGGCCAGATTCTGCTAGAAATTTAATCATTCTGCCAGAAATTTAATCATTTATCATTCAGAGCCAAAGTAAACAGCCTTAATAAAACATTGGACAACCATAGGGTCAATTTTTAATTAAATATCTCGATTGGTGCCGATGTATTTGTATCATGCCGGAGTCATATGAGACACCATTGGTTTCAACACGATTAATCATTTAGTGTGTAGAATACATTAATTTTGGGTATTATTTTCAAATTTTATTTACTGTCATTTCAAAATATAAACAATTAAATAAAATGATTATGTTTTTATAATTAGACGTATTTTTTAGATGATATTATATTTTTCATTGACTTTTCAAACATTTCATTCTATAATCGATAGTAAATTATATTCAAATTTTTGTTATTGAATCAGTCCGAATGATGTATTATGTTAAGTTTCAATTAAATATCTAGTCTGTAACTAATTAATATCTTATTTGAATCATTGTAATTAGATCAACTGAATTTTGATACTTATGTTAAGTTTCGTAAATGCACTGACAATAAGTGAATTCATTCAGTTCCACCAACAACAAAATATAAGTGAATTCATTCAGTGTTTCTTGTATATTATCTTATTTTATGTTTTTTTCTTCTAAATCTGATTTAGATCCTAACAAGTATTATCAATTACAATAAAAGTAATCATATTACAATAACGAAAACTAAAAAGGAAAAACTACAGGAAAAAACAGTTATAAAGTGGTCTTTAATTGTAAAAGCTCATTGGCCCAGTGTTAAAGGTTTAAAGACTTCTACACCATGTGTGGGGTTTTAATCCCAGACAATACAAATCCGTACAGATTAATCAGAGTCGTCCAGGGAGACAATGTCAATCGTTGAAGATATCATACATGTAGAGCCGTTGATCAGGAAGAGTCTCTCTATCATGGAAGATGTTGAACATGGAAAACTGCTGCATCATGGAGATATATGTAGAAGCTATTCACCTCAATCGCATAGAGAACATCTAGTTGAGTATCATCATAATAAGATTAGATCAAATAGATCAAATTAGTTTAATAATGATTGCAATATCTTTATAATAATTTTGACGATTAAAAAAAATGGTGTTTAATTTGCTAGGAAACGGAGAAAATGTCTGAAATAGAAATAATAAAATGCAAAAGTAGCAACTTACCCTGAGTTTCATGAAGGTTCTCGCACCACTTTCCAAAAATAACAAAATAATTTTGTCGTATTGCGAACATTTATACTGTAACTAAAGAAACTTGCAGATTTATCATTTTACAGGAACCCTCCACGAATTACATGGCAGATTCCTCTCGTGCCTTTACTTTGTGCTCAAGAGATCCTTAAATTATTCCTATATATTTGTGTCCATGTCATGAAATATGTATATACCCAAGCCATGATAAATTAATTTAATAATATGACATTCAATTCAAAAAATAACTAAATTAATATTATGTGTGCTGTCAGTATTTTACAAATAACTAAGAAAATTTATGTTCCTAACAATGTTTGGAGTAATTTAAAACTATATTTTTATACACGTAATATAGTTGCAAATGGTTTATAAAATATATTGATATCGTTACAAGCGGCGAAGTGAAGTCTGCTAAGAAAACGTTAAAAATATTTGTTGAAAGCTTGACGAAATAAGTGGTTTCACTTAATTGGCATCATAATTATTTGATTTTCACTATATGCATATATATATATATATTTTAATATTATCTTATTTTATGTAAAAGCTTTCAAATACAAGGAAAAAAGGAGGGAATATTTGGCATCATAAAATTTAGATAATGGTTGAAATTTATATTATTTGTATCTGGAGATTAGTAGAAAAAGGAACATGCTCCTTTTTCGTCCTAATGACTTGACTTATTATAATATACTTATAAACAAATTTTGTCGTCTTACTGAAACCTTATACATGCATAAAGATCTGACCCAAAGAAAGAAAAAACGAATAAAGTAATTATTTACTTTCACTACGAATCTTTAAATGTTTTTTTTTTCTGAGAAGAGCATACAAAGAAAGAGAGCAGACTATGGGATTTTCGGCCTATTCCCCCATGAACTATTGGTCTCCCGACAATTCCCACATGAACTTTGAAGTTCGGCCTACAACCCCATGAACTTCACTTTTATTTGAATTTAGCACATATACTTTAAAAATTGGGTCGATTAACACAAAACCGTCAACGACGTCAATATCCCGTTAACGGATACACACGCAGCAAACGGGATTTAAATTCAGCTTTGATTCGGTTTAGAGTAAACCAAATTCGATAGTTTTGTGAGGAAATAGAAATCAAAACGTGGTCGTTTTGATTTGGGGGTAAAATCTAAAATTAGGGTTCGTCATATCATTCTCTCGTAGGAAGATAGAGATTTTTCTCAGAAAGTTTGAGGGATAGAGAAATTGAGGGATCAAGAGATCGAAATATCGACAGATTGAGAGAAATTGAGAGAAATATCGAGAAGGCCGAGAAGTCTTCACAAATACGAGTCTCTCTACACAGTTCAGAATGAGGTAAATCAATTTTGATTGCGATTTTCCATTGCAATTTGTTTGTGAGTGTCGATGCTTGATTGCATATTCATTATGTTGTTGTATTTTTTTCATTTACAGTAGATTTCTTACAATGTGTGCTCGAGATTGATTGTATTCTGGTTTGTATGTGTGGTTTGCAGTGAAGAAGGTCTTACAAAGTTCTATTGTTACCATAGTGGTCAAATTTCGTTGGTTAATGGCAAAACTTCATACGTTGGTGGTGGCCATCGTTTGATTGAAGCTCAAGCATCTTCATTGTTTACAGAGCTTATGAATAAGCTGCCAGGTAGTCTTTATGGTAAAATAGTTTCTTATAAGGTCCCTTATGAAGAAATAGAAGATAGAAGGACAATAACAAATGGTGATGGGAACTTTAAGAAGATGTGTAGTGCATCAATATGGACCAAAGCAATTGATGTATTTGTGGAGCCTGATTTTGGTAGAGAACGTGGTCACAATGAGAGAAGAGAGACTGAGACAGTGGAGACTGAAAGAAGGCAGAATGAAAGAATTGAGAGTGATAGTGATAGTGTGGATGAGACTGAGAGAAGGCCGAGTGAGAGGAGGCAGAATGATAGAGTGGAGACTGAGAGGAGACAGAATGAGAGAAGGCAGAGTAGGCAGAGTGAGAGAGTGGAGAGTGAGATAAGACAGAGTGAAAATCAGTTTCCAGAAGAAGCTAGAATAGAAAGGAATGTTGTTGGTTTTGTGGATGAAGAGATTAATGAGTATGCTATACCTGTATGCTCAGATGATGAAGATGAAGGCAGTGAGGTTAATTATCTCTTATACAAGAAAGGTAGTGGTGAGTTGAAGTTAAGGCAAACTTTCAACAGTTTGGACCATTTCAAGAAGGTAATGGTAGAATACGTGTTGATTCATGGATGGAATATCAAGTACAATCGTTGGGATAAAGACATTTCAGAGTTGATATGTGCTAGTGTAGCAGAAGAAGGAGAGGAACAATGTTTGTGGAAAGTGTACTGTTCTTATGAAAAACCAGTGCAAAAATGGATGATTAAAACTTTGATCAAGAATCATACTTGCATGAAGACTGGACATTCAAAGTTGCTTACTCAAGAGGTGATTGCTCACTTATTTGTGGACGATATTAGAGATAATCCAGATATTAGGCCTAAGGATATAGTAGAAAGCATTCAAATTCGGTGGAACTTGATTGCAACATATGATCAGTGCAAAAATGCAAAGACAAGGGCATTGGAAATTATCCAAAAGGAGCATAATGAACAATTTTCAAAGCTCAGACTCTACAAGACTGAACTGTTAAAGTAAGTAATTTATTCTACCTTTGTTTGATGTCTTGATTAATCGGCCATTGTTGATGTTAATTGTTTTACATTTTGTAGGCAAAATCCTGGATCAACGATTCAACTAGAGACTTATGAGGGAGATGATGGTGCGGATGTCTTTGACAGATTCTATGTCTGCTTTGCTGCCTTGAAGAACACATGGATAGCTCATTGTCGGCCCATCTTTGGTCTTGATGCTTGCTTTCTTAAGAGCACAATGAAAGGGCAGTTGTTAGCAGCTGTTGGAAGAGATGCTAACAACCAAATGTACCCCATTGCTTGGGATGTGGTGGATTCAGAGAATGAGCCTAACTGGACATGGTTTATTGAGAACTTGCAGAAAGATCTAAAGCTCCATGATGGTTCTGGAATCACAGTAATTTCGGATAGACAGAAGGTAAAGATCTAAACTTTCTCCATTCTTTAAAGTTTTTGTATACTTCTCACTAAAAAAAGTTTGTATTGGTTGCAGGGCTTGTTGAATGCTGTATCAGCTTTGTTACCTAAAGTTGAGCACAGGATGTGTGCAAGACACATCTACGCAAACCTAAAGAAGAAGCATCCAAACAGGGCAGATATGAAAGGTCTCTTTTGGAAGGTTGCTAAGAGCTACAACAAAGCTGTGTATCAGATGAGGGTGGATGCAGTACAAGCATATGATGTGGCTGTCTATGAATCCATGATGATGAAGAATCCCAAAAACTGTAGCCTTGCCTACTTCACACCAACCTCTACTTGTGATGATGTAAGCAACAACATCTCAGAATCTTTTAATCATGTTGTTGATCCTGCAAGGTTTATGCCACTTGTGGAAATGCTAGAGACAATACGCAGAAGAGCTATGCTACGCATTGCTGCAAGACTAGCTAAAGCAACAAAACACAGAGGAAAATTCAGTATCTCAGCAATGGAGAGAGTTGAGGAGGAGCAGAAAAAGCTGAGAAATCTCTATGTCTTTCCTGCTGATCATGATTCCTTTGAGGTTAAGGCTAAAAATACTGCCTTTATTGTGAAGATGAGAGAGCATACTTGCACCTGTAGGAAATGAGAAATGTCTGGGTTGCCTTGTCGCCACGCTCTGAAGGTTATTGATGTGAAGAAGCGCAAGAAAGAGGATTACATAGCAGATTGTTATTTGACTTCTATTTGGAGAAAGCAATATGAAAGTACACTTGGTGGTGTACGTGGTGTAACCTTCTGGAAACCGACTGATGAGGCTGGAATTGTGCCACCACCAACAGAAGATGAGCCATCATCCAACAAAGGAGGAAGGAAGAGGATTCCTAAAAGAATCAAAGGGAGAAATGAGTCTCCAAGTAAAAAGAAAGCAAAGGTAACACAAGGTCCACCAACTAAGGTTACACGGGCAAAAAGGATCAGTCGTTGTGGTAATTGTGGAGAAACCACTCATAACATAAGAAAGTGTCCTAAGGAGATTACTGTAGTACGACGACCAAAGAAGAAGAAGAAGCAACCTGATGGAAATGATGAAGGACCAAGTCAGCCAATGCAGAGCCAAGTCTTAGACTAGGTAATGTAAGCCTCTGATCTTCATCCCCTTTAATCTTCATGCTTTCACATATGTGTTCTTGTTATGAATTTCAACTTTGCTTTAGGTGGAGTCGACTTGGGCTTAAGAGATACATTTTGCGGATTTAGGATTATAATGCGGCTATGATATCTTTTGGATTCAAAGATTATGATTGTGGATTTTATGTACTTTGGAATCATATGTTCTATGTTTTTGGATTCAAGGATTATGCTTTTGGATTTTATGGATTTTATGTATTTTCGACTCATTGATGTTAAATTATGGATTTTATGTATTTTGGATAATTGATTTCAATTCAATTTGAAACCACTATAACCACAAAATAAGAACCTTAATTTTTTACCTCAATTTATCCCCAAATTGAGAAACAAAACTATGTCGTTTTGTCACTAACAGACGACTGTTAACAGGTTAATAAAAGGCGGTAACGGATAATTAACAGCCGTTTATGGTTTACCATTTCCGTTTACGGTTTGTGTTAATCGACCCAATTTTTAAAGTATATGTGCTAAATTCAAATAAAAGTGAAGTTCATGGGGTTGTAGGCCGAACTTCAAAGTTCATGTGGGAATTGTCGGGAGACTAATAGTTTATGGGGGAATAGGCCGAAAATCCAGCAGACTATGAGTCTCCAAATGTTTACAATTTTTGTCTTCGTTTCTATCATAATTTGGATATAAACAAAAATTAACTTTCAAACGCATTGTATCTTCGGAGTCTATGAATAACATCGTTTCTTCTGTTTTGTTGACTAAAGATCTTTAATTTGAAGCATTTAAAAAAAAACTGAAGGAAAAATAGTAGTGATATTTTTTCTTTTATAAAACACTAATACGTACAGTTCTTCAGATCTTGGCTTATGAGAGTATGCGTAGCATTCTTTGATTAAAAAAAACTACCTATAATTTAATAGGGTTTAATTATGTGGACTTTTTCGTAACACGAAAAAACCATACTTTAAAGGTTGAAATGACGAGTTTGGTAAGAAAGTTGTGGGATCGTAAATGAGTCGGTGACGTACCTAAACAAGCTACAGTATTTGTTGAAAAGAGAGATTATTGTAATTAAGAGTCTTGTTCGAAAGTTTGTTCTAAAAAGAGAGACCAATTTAAAAATTAACGCGTTTTTTATTATTACACATTAAATTTATTTAAAAAGACATAAAACTTCTAGATAATTATTGAACGACTTTTTTCATCAAAATATTTGAAAAATATGTAAACAACTTTTTTTTACACAAAGTAGAAGATACATAAGAAAAAAGAGCATAAGACAATGAGTTTTAATTAGGTTAAAGAAACAAAAGTTCTGAATTGCACACAACGATAAAAGAGGTGATTGTGATTCCAAATCTAATTAATATTCAATCTATCAGATTAGCTCCTCAAGTGTGGTAGAGCATACTCCATTTGTTCATAAAAGACTGTCATTAATTTTAACCATATTTACACAAATTAAGAAAATACTAAAAGTTCTGCTTTATCTTCTATATATATATTAAGAAATACAATAAAATAATAGTAAGTGATTTTATATTGAAGATACAAAATAACAATTTTTATAAAACTAAAATAAAGTCTTAAAATGACACTCTTTGTCAAACGAAAGAGTATATTATCTTTTAGGGAAATTGGCAAATATAGCACAAAAAAAATTATAATTTACTTAATAGCCAAAATTACTGTTTATTGTATATAATATGTATTACGGACAATTTTGCCCTAGATTCTTCTAGATTAGTATGTATTATGTATTATGAATGAATGATAAAATCGTAAATTTCTCTATATTAGTTGTTAGTTTTTTTAATTATATTTATTACATGGCTATTACACTAATTATAATTCAAAATTGTGTTATTTGGCAAATTAACCCTTATCTTTATATATAAAGAAACTTTTTCTTTTCTCTCATGCATCCACATGTATATTAAATTATATTTTTAATTTTTTTTTATAATTTCAGATTTAATACTTTGGTTTTAACATTACGAAAAGAATTTCAAAATTCATTATTAATATTTTAAAATAAATATTGAACCTCAAAACTTATATAAATATAGTTTACTAAAATAATAACAAGTTGAATAAATTTGGTTATACTAATATATATCACACTATAAATATTTAATTAGGTAAAATTGTATCGCTTATATTATCAAGAAAAATTTACCTAGAATAACCTACTTTTTAAAAAGAATAACTAGAATAACCTATCTAATATTTTATTGCTCATTTTTTTCTAAAATACCAAAAATATCCTTATGAACAAATAAATATTATCAACAACAATTTTTAGTTAGTAAATATCTCAGTCGAATATTTAGCACTATTTTCGCAATCATTTTAAAAATATTTTAAACGTGTTAACAAATTTAGGTATTAAATCTTTTAGTTTTTCAATATTTTTTTATCAATATCTTCGCAGAATCTACAGATGTCTTCCAATAAGTTTGTCAATGTCTTAGCAAAGTCTGCAAATTTTTAGCAGACGCTCCAAAGTCTTCCAAATAAGTTGGCAGACTTAGAAATCAATCTACTAGTCTGCGAACATCTTGGCAGACTTGGTAGAGTCTACCATTTTCTACCAAAATCTGTCAATGTTTTGGTAGAGTATGCGTTTTATTGGTAGAGTGTGAGAATATCTTAGTAGATTCGGTAGAGTCTGCGCTTTCTGGCAAAGTCTGTCAATGTTTCGGTAGAGTCCGCCAGAACTTTGGTAGAGTCTGCCAATACTTCGGCAGAGTCTACCAAAGTTGCGTTTTTTTAGTAGAGTATGTCAATATTTCAGTTGAGTCCACCAATATTTTGGCAAAGTCTACCAATATCTTAGCATACTCTGAGTTTTTTTAGTAGAGTCTGCCAATATCTTTGTAGAGTCTATTCTTTCATAATAGAGTGTGCCAATATCTCGACAGAACCAGCCAATATCCCGGCAGAGTCTGCGTTTTTCTAGCAAACGTTCTAAAAGTTTTTCAAACATATTGGCAGACTTAGATATTAATCTGTAAGTCTGCTATTGTCTCGGTAGAGTCTGCCAATGTTTCGGTAGAGTTTGCCGAGAATAATTTTGGTATTACGAAAAAGATAAAATACAAAGTAGGTTATTTTAGCAATAAAAAATTAGATAGGTTATTCTAACTATTTATTTTTAAAAGTAGGTTATTCTAACTAATCTCCCTATTATCAAATATCAAACAAGTCCTACAACTAAACAAATATAAGTTCATAAATATTACATCAAATAAAGAGAAAGTAAATTAAATTTAGTAACTTAAGAGAATTATTGCAATTATTCATAAATAAATTGAAAATAAGAGAAGAAGACAATTATTTCAATTTTACACCAAAAATAATATAACACTTAAAAATTAAATATTATTGTGTTTTATGAATTTAAGAAAATTATGAATGTAACTATAGGAGGTGGAGAAAATTAAAGTTCTAAACTATTAAATATCTGATATAATATCTGTCATGTGATGTTATTGCAAATAATATCTTGGAGACAATACGAGATGAAATTTCAAAGTTTGATATGTCACATAATATTTTTAAATTTAAATTTTAAATAATTAAGTTTTTAATTTAAATAAAAGTTATCAAAAGTCATTGTAAAAGAATATTTTCAAATGATATATCGAAAAGAAAATTATCCAATTATACATAACTTAAGAAACGAATTATAAATATTTATAAAATATAATATATGCTTAAAAAATTGAAAGATTATTGTGTTTTATGCTTTTTTTTTAACCCAAAAAAGATAATTTAAATGCAACTATAACATGAGGATAAAATAAAAGTGCTAAATTATTAAGTAAATGATATAATAATGTGATGTAAGTGTAGTTAATCTCTTGGAAACAATACGAGAGGAATTTCAAAGACAACGTGTGACAAAAGAGATGCATTTTTTAACCTTACAAATACTTTGTATTTTTATTTTAAATAATCAAATTTTCTATTCAAGCAGTAGTTTCATATTATCGACGTTACAAAGCAAAATTCATAGTAATCAAACAAAGTTTTAAACAAATATATACATTTTCAAATAGTGGTCATCGATATATATAGATTTAGTTATTTATCAAACTATTTGTCTATAAAAGTATAATAAAGCTGTAAAAGAAACACTCATGCTGTGCGCAAATTTTAGTATATTTATATGATTATGAGGATGCTACTTGATCACTAGAAAACATAATTTTATATTTGACCATTCGTTCATGTCCAAACTAATAACATGAATAAGAAATCAAATCACTCCCTTTTGTGTCTCATTTCATATGATAAAATGTTGCTAGTCGAAAAAAATATTAAAAATTTGATTGTTTCTGTATACCACTACGAATCGTTTTATTCAAGTTTTTTTTTGTCTCATTGCAAAACTGTTTATGAATGGTTTGTCTTCCTTTGTTAACGGTCGATTTCATTATTTTTAGTTTTGGTGGATAAAAATATTAAAAATGCGATTGTTTCTGTATACCATATACGACTCCCTAAATTGTTTAAAACAGTCGATTTCATTATTTTTAGTTTTGGTGGATAAAAACCATAAGAAAACAAAAGATAGTGACTTGTTATCTTCCTGTGTTCAGCTGATTATTTGTAGTTAAGAAGAAATGATCTATAGATTTAGTATTTCACTTTTCCCTTTCTTTAAATTTTAAAACCCACTCCATTGTGGCATTGTCTCAAATGTTAGAAAAAGACATGTAACTTTACACTTCTTCTTTTTTTGGTTAAAGGATCATAAGTTTGAGTTGACAAAAACAAGAAGAAGATTCATATTAGTAACTTAAGTTGTTAAATCGATTTCGTAAGATATCGTCTACTAATTTACCTTATAAAATCTATAACTTGCACTAAGAACTACTTTTATCACCATATCCAAATTATAAACATTCATTTAAAAATATTATAATAATCACATGACCAAGACATATCATTGGCATAGCAGTGTCACTATCCGTATTCAAAAATGCATATTGCATGTTCTTAAAACAAAATCATAAATTTGTTTGCTATATATAAGATGTAAATACAACAAAATGACAGGTCACTTATAAGACAAAAGGAGGTAGTAATCATCTAAGGTGATGCATTACATGATTTAGGATTATTGATAAGCTAGGATTGTGAAGCCAACGAAATGAAGAATCAAACTCAACTAAAAAAAAAAAAACTATCTTGCCAAAGTGTCCATAACTGGATACTTATTAGCCATATGTCACATATGATTGCCTACCTAGTATATTTAATTGCTATGTTAGGCATCACGATTCAGTTATTTCTATAATTTAAAAAGCGTTTCAGACGAAGCTAAAAGAAACATCTTAAACAAGGATAATAATACTTAATGATCATTGTAAAAACCACAAATATCGGATAACGATATAAAATTTTTTCAGCAATAAGTTTGAACTGTAAATTGTTAGAATAATGCAAAACTATATAAAATAGTTATATAAATAAAGTTGAATGTAAAGAATTTGGTATAATTTATATGATTAATACCATTTAAAACGTTACAAATTGTAAGTGACTGTAAGCTTAATAATTTACTTACCAATTAAAGACAATATTGATTTTAGACCGCTGTAACTATATATAGTGCACCTAATAATTTTAATAAACTAGCTATTTACAAAATATTATGGCATTTGATACAAAACATCAGTTATTATTATAATTTTTATGCTATTTTTGATTATGATGCGTACTAGTAAAATATAATTCTCAAACACGATTAAAAGCTAAATTAGGGCATCTCCAACCCATCTCTATTTCTTGTCCTAAAAATAGAATAAGAAATTTGAATGTTTTTTTTTTCCAATTCATCCCTATTTTCATCTCTAGAAAAGAGATTGCTAATTTTTCTTTAAATTTAGAGCAAAAAAGTAAAAAAATGCTATATTTGATTCTAAAATAGAGAAAAATAACTATTTTCTCTAAAATAGAGATTTTGGAATAAAAATAAAAATTGTTATATTTTCTTTATTTTAGAATTAAAAATGAAAACATACATTGGAGATAGATACCAACAACCTCTATTATTTGTGGGAAAGGATATGCCCCCAATTAGTTAATACGTAAATAATCAATCTAGTTTGACTTAATTAAATATTACTTCGAAAAAAGTATAAGAAAATTAAACTTATACTCCGTAGTAAATTGAAGAGTTTGTTGTGATATTAATGGGGTCGACTTGCAGCGTACATGCAAAAAGGTGCCTCTAATCGACCTGGAACCTAAGGTCAGTTTTGTCCTTGAGTCCTTTTTATTATGCACAATTAATTAGATAATTGTTTTCTGACAATGACGTATCTTAGCTATGAAACAAATTTCAATTAATGGTGATGTTACAACAATTACAACTCCGGAGAAGGAAAACATAATTGATTATTTACTCAAATTTTTTTTTTTTTTTTTTTTTTGCTAAACTATTATTCACTCAAATGATATTACGGGAAAATAAACTTTGTGGATCCTACATAACAACATATTTGTGGATCGTATATGATTAAAAGACATAGATTAAGATTTAGGTGTGAGGAGAGGAATGAAACACGAAAACACGAAGAAAGTCCAATGCAACAAATCTTATCACATCTTTGTTATCATCTTCTTACAATTATATAACATTGGAACCCCAAACTATACATTTTTCTGCTATTAAAAGTATTGTATTACTCCCTCCGTTAGTTTTTATATGATGTTTAAGGTTTCTCCACTCTTATTAAAAAATTATTAAATTTATTTTGTTTTTTGAAATAAAACAACATATTTTATTTATCCAAGACATTTTAACCAATTAAAATTTAATCTGCAAAATTTAAAGAGTCAAAAACACTTAAAAATCAATTAATTGTGCATTGGTAAGTAAAAACATCATTTATTTGTAAACAAAAAATAACTTATAAAATATCACTTAAAAACAAACGAAGAGAGTATATTATATTATATCATATAGATCTCTATTACGGTATATTACATGATTTGTTTTCAATTATAATAGTCACAATACTATATCCCTCAACTCAACATGAATTAGAAATTGAATTTCACAAAAATGCATTGGAAATTCAGAAACTATATAACATGCTCTTAACTTGTTTTTTTGTTGTTGTTAAAGACTCTTAACTTGTTTGCCAAAAGAGTAACATGCTCATTAGTTGTTGAGTTATTATTTTGAGGAGATTGTATTTGTGTTTCATAGGAAACTATTTTGTTGAAACTAAACACTACTATACTCCATATTACTAGTCGTATTATTTTGTGTGGGAATTAAGAAAGAAAAATAGAAACGTGTAAGCACTAAGCACCAATGATAGTGTCTTGAAAGCACGTGAGATGTAATTCACAAATGATAAGATATTGAAAAAAACGACACTTGAAATTTTTTTGTCGAATAAAATAGAAGAGGACGTACGTAACCATTTGCACGTCCATTTGCACGTCCTGGTGATTTTTGCATTAAACTTCATAAGTTATATTCTATTTTTCAGAAAAAATGTTTTTTAAATACACGACTTGAGATGGTAATAACAGGGAAATTTACCCCATTCGTCAAACAATAAAGTAACATCTACTCAAGCATCTAGATCACAAGGTTTAAAAGATTAACTTAATAAACTTTTTAACAACAAAAAAAAGATTAATTTAATAATTATCATTGGCCTTATATTTTTACTTTATATTCAAAAGAAATCCCATTAGACATATTGCTCGTCAACAAGTGGTATATATCCACCCAACCACATGATACATACGTTTTGATCATTTTCTATTTCATTTTTTTTTTGTATGAATGTTAAGTTCTATTTCAATTTTTTTGTCAGGTCATTCAAGAATTTTCTGAATTTACACATTTAACGGTTATGTTTTAAACTTTGAATAGAATGTGATCAAATGTTTCACACTGTTCTCAGTTTCTCATATGTGTTTTATGTCATACATCACTGCATGATGATTGATGATGGGTATCAATTAGCATCAAAGTATAGATGGTTTGTTCAATATTGTATAGAACAAAAAGAAGAGTGAGAATGAGGGCCAAATTAAAAGTGAAGTCGATTTCACAAATTCATTGTTAAGTCTTTATCACTCTCGATTATATAATGATTAGGAAAAGCAAAAAAGAAGAAGAAAAAAAAAAGAATAAGGGAAGGTATGAAGTAGAAGTGAAGATGCATGCGATGGTGTGTCGGAAAGGTTAAAAGAGCACATGCTCGTTCTCTTATTATCTCTCACTTGCGTCATGGATAAGTATCCTCTGTACCTTTTTACCTTTTCCTTATCATGTACCTTCTCACTTCTCTTCCGTTTGATCAGATTATCTTCACTTCTGGGTCCCATTCCCTATTTTCTTCATTGCCTTATATTTTTGTTTTTAATTGTTGTATCTTATAGATTCATTTTACAAACTTACATATATTCTTTTATATATTTATATTGAACGTGATATTTTTTTCAATCATAGTTTTCTTTTTATATTAGTTTTCAAAAGTTTATCATTTACGTTTATAGACAACCGTAACAATCACTGTGTGTCAAAATATAATATACTTCTATAGCTGTTTATGTTTTCATCATTTTTATGAGTTTAAAGATTTATTTTTAGAAAAACTAAGAGGTATTCTGAATTTTTATTATCCAACTAATCCTTCGGAAAAGAGCATAATTGTGAGTAGTTCACTAATCATGCTTTTAATGAATATAAAACGTGGTACTATTTCTACTGACATAAATGATACGGTTAAATAATTTCACGCTAGAAGAAAATGAGAATAATTATATTTTAAAAGCAACTCCTCCTACAATTAGAAAAACTAGTCCACTACCACTTTTTTATTTTATTCTTTGGTTTGCTAAGACGAAAGTAAATTAATGGTAGTGAAAAATAGTTTGCCCTGAGAATTAATCTCATCTTTATGAAAATAATTGACCTCATTTCAGAGCTGAAAATGCATACAACTACAAGAAGTAAATGACCAACCCTTATTATGAGAATTTAATCCCTTAGAATTGAACCAATGAGGATGATTCAAGAATAGAATCCCAAACCACATGACAAAGGGTTGTTTGACTCACGCAACCCACATATTTATCATTTATGGCTGCTTGATTAGGAAGGTTTATCTGCTTTGACAGTCTATAAGATCTTGTTAATTAATAACCTTATAGTCATAGCATATAATTTTTTTAATCACTAGGAAAATTGTCTAGGCCAATTTATTGATGATAATAGTTTTTTTTTTTAATGATAATAGGTGTATAATTCCCATTCTCTAAAGAGAATGAGAATCAAGGCAGTGCTGAAAATAAAATCTATCTAGCATATTGAACTAATAACATTTGAGAAAGGTTACAACCTTCTTTTATCATCCAATTACTACATTCTCTTCTCTATGATCAGATTTTCTTTAACTTAAAAAGGGTTGTTTCGCGGATTTTTGTGTGGTTTATCTTTATCAAAAACGTAAACTATCACATTTATATCTATACACTACTACTATAGAACACTCGTGGGATCCAATGCCGTTTAGGACACGAATTAACAAAAGGAGAAGAAAAGAAAATTAAAATACTATATTCTCTACATATATTATATACATAGATATAATGCAATAACCAAAAAATAAAAGAAAAACAAAAATAATGATTGAAAAGAAATATCATCACGCAAAACCTTAAAAGTACTATCGATGTCGTGTCCTCCTCCTCTTCATCTACATCAAATAGTTCCCACAGTTTTTTCACATCAATTTTAACCATTTTCATTATTTCATTCTCTCTCCTTCGTATAATACTATATTAGTACCAGTACCCATCTCTCTCTTTCACCACCAAACCCTCTGCAATTCCTCTTTCTCTCTCTCTCATTCCAAAAATATCAAAAACAAACAAAATGTCAGTCAACCATTACTCAAGAGACATCCACCACAACACTCTCTCGTTGCACCACCACAACCACCACCAAAACGACACCGTTTCACCACAAAAAGAGTCTTTATTCGAAAAATCACTCACACCATCCGACGTAGGAAAACTAAACCGTTTAGTCATACCAAAACAACACGCAGAGAAATACTTCCCTCTCAACAACAACGGCGGCCTCCTCGTCGTCTCCGGTGATGACGTGGCGACGGAGAAAGGAATGCTTCTTAGCTTTGAAGACGAATCAGGAAAGTGTTGGAAATTCAGATACTCTTATTGGAACAGTAGTCAGAGCTATGTTTTGACCAAAGGTTGGAGTAGATACGTCAAAGACAAGCATCTTGACGCAGGAGATGTTGTTTTCTTTCAACGTCACCGGTTTGATATTCATAGGCTTTTTATTGGTTGGAGGAGACGCGGCGAGGCGGCTTCTTCTTCTTCCTCCGCCGCTGTCTCCGTCGTGTCTCGAGAGGCGAGAGTTAATAATACTACGGCGTATTGGAGTGGCTTGAACACACCTTATCGTCAAGTTGTACACGCGTCGACTAGTTCTTACCCTAATATTCACCAAGAGTATTCACACTATGGTAATTTAAAACACTATTTACTATTTCGTATATATTTTTGTTTCTTTTGTTTCTTATCTATATGTGTCAGATTAGTAATCCTTTCTGTTTTTTCTTTTTAAAGATATTTGTTTTAGATTTTGTTTTTTTTTTTCCAAAGAAATAGACGTTTTTTAGTTTTTCTTTTAAAAATGCATACTTTTTTTTGATAACCAAATAAAATTTGATAAATTTTCTTTTATAAATGCATATACATGGTGTTTTTAAATATATCTTCGTAGATAATCATATTCTTCAATGACTCTTCGTTTCTTATAACCAACAAATGTCGAGCTACAATTTCTAATTTCTTCGGAACGAAAACATGTTTAATTGAGTTATCTCCCATTACTGTGTGCATGGTATGTAGATTTTTATGCATTTTTACATGTTATGTTAAAAGAACGTTCATCTATTTGTTTAGCAAAAAAAAAAACGTTCTTTCTTCAGTAAGTCCTAGATTAGTATCACTGTAATTTATGGTAAAGTTTGTTTTTTCTTTTATATATAAACGTTGTCGGGATTATAATGCAATATTAACTAAACATATACGAAAGTTATTGTAGTTGCGTCTTGCGTGTGTAATGTATATGGGGATACAAACATGAGATAACAATTTGGTATAGGCCCTAAATGGTGTAAGATTAATGGTTCTACTATAGGTATAACCATTCTACTAACACTATTCGTTTAATAGTTCTTTTGTTAGTATAATGGTTCTATTGTCAGTTTAATGGTTCCACCATTTTTTTTTGTCTCTAGAATGATTCTACCATTGGTATAATGGTTCTACTGATGGTTCTGTTAGTATAATAGTTCTACTGTCAGTTTAATGGTTCTACCATTTTTTTGTCTCTAGAATGATTCTACCATTGGTATAATAATTCTACTGATACTATTTAACTTTTATTTATTCTGCCAGAAATTTAATCATTCTGCCAAAAATTTAATCATTCTACCGTTACCATTCTACCGTTATCATTTAGAGCCATAGATATGTCTTTGTTTTTTCGCTATTTGTCTTTTTTTTAATTCCCTACAGAAAAATCCGACAATTTCAATAATCTTCGCCAAGTTGTAACTAATCCGTTACACGCGCGTGAAGAGAATCGTCCAACCCATTTAGACTAACGTGCTCTTTATTTCTTCCTTTTAATTACATTTTCTTAAAAATATCGCATAACTAAATTACATGCACGTGTCGCGACGGTGGAAAAATTGTAGGCGCCGTCGCTGAGACACCGACGGTGGTCGCAGGGAGCCCTAGGACGGTGAGACTATTCGGAGTTAACCTAGAATGTCACGGTGATTCCGTCGAACCACCACCGTGTCCCGACACTTATAACGGCCAACAAATTTACTATTACCCCACTCCTCATCCCATGGTAAATAAATTTACAATTTTGTCACATTTACAATTATTTTACATTTTGCTTACGTTATAGTAATCATGCTACTACTATCTAATTAAATATGATATAAATTGAATTGGTTTAATTAATAAACTGATGTCATGGCTGTTTCTCGAGACGAGACAGATGAAAATTATTTTTTAAATAGACCTGAAACAGATTTTGTTTAATGAATAAAATAATATAAAAGGAGGAATCAGGGAGAATAATATTACACTTGACTGTAAAAGCACATGGCCAATTTGATGATAAACTTGTAGCCTAGCTTGATTTTTCTATTATTTTCTCTATAGCCTACCTTTAACTCAAGTTTCAATTTATTTTTACCATTGGTATATGTTTGGCACCGTCATGTTTTCGTAAAGGTCAAAGAATAATGCTAAAATTGTCTCTTCAATGTATAGTGTTAGCAATGAACTTGCTCTAACTACTTTGGTACTTAGACACCACAATTGACTAATATTTGTCGGCAAAGTATTCAGATATTTGCGTAGCAGTATTGCATTATATATCAAACTATATGAAATTGTGTGGTGGTTTTTTGTGAAACAGAATATATCATTTGCCGGGGAATGATATACATTTTATGAGTGATATAAATTTTGAATTAAATTATATGAAAATATTTTAAGATTCTTCTCCTGCAGAAAAGATAGTGATAGTAATAAACTAATAATAATAAAAATGTGTGGTGGTTTTTTTGTGAAACAGAATATATCATTTGCCGGGGAAGCGCTGGAGCAGGTAGGAGATGGACGAGGTTGATGACATCCAAAAAGAAATGACAACTTTTTTAGATTTTGACTTTAGGTTATGGGCCCATTCTTGGCCCAAATTGTCGTAGAGGAAAAAAAACACAAAAAGAGGAGAATGAATATCAGTAACTTCATTATGTATGTAGTATTTTCTACTATTTAATTTAACTAATTTGAAAAAGTAAAAAAGTGAGGTGAAAAAATTTTCTTCTTTTTTTAAGGCAGAGGGAAAAAATATTTTACCATTTGATGCCTTAATTAAATTCGATGATAGATTGCACTAAAGTCATTTTAGGGCAGGTACCTCTAATTGGTAAGCTAGACTCATCCCTCTACACACATGGAGCTTCATTTGTATGTATGTATGTATAATGCATAATGATGATGAAAAATGAATTGGGAAGTTCGCTGTTGAGATTCATGAGAGGAGATTAGAAGAAGAAAAAGTGTGAGGCTAAGAAATGATTAAAGAAGAGAGCATAGCATGTGTGTAAAAATGTATGTTGTGGTACATCAACTTTTCTATCTGGTCCAAAGCAATAACTAGGGACCATCTTTTTTTTATATTCTATGCTACTCTTCTGGTTTTTGATTCTCTAATGTTTTGGCATTGCAAAGAAAGTGGTAAAAGGAATCTGAATCATTTCTTACTAGATTTGAAAAAATGAGTTTTAGGTCCCAATTGTTTCTTCGCATTCACGTTTGTGTCTATGACGAGAATAATACTACATATATAGTAATACAAACCAACACAACCATAGTTTTTTAAACATATTTTCTAGTTATTAGAGCATCTTCAATGGTAGAGTTTCTCAACACTATAAAATAAATGTTTCAAGATAATACAATTATATAATTAAATTTTACTCTAAAAGAGATTATTTTCTTAAGAGTTTTTCATGAGAACGTCATAAACTAAATTTTTTTTTTTGCGAAACTCCCATCGCAAATGCTCTAATTTTTCATCTCTTCTTTCTCCTTCTATTTATGTTGGGATTTTAAACTCATAGTCCATCTAAATTTTTGTTTTAGACCTATAAATAGAATTTGAAGCAATTAAGATAGGCAAAGTGTAGCAATTATCTTTGTCACTTGAAATGTTTTATCGTTATGCTACACTTTCTCTATTTTAATTTCATCAAATGGTGTTTACGTTATGCTAAACAAATTAAGTAAAACTTCCGATCAAAAAAAAAAAAAAAAAAAATTAAGTAAAACAAGTTGAAACATCTCTACGTGATAGTATTTTAGCGTTATGTTTCTGCATTTTGATGAGACAGTCATTGAAATTGTGATAACAGTTTTTTTAGCCTGGGTTAAGAACTCAATTCCTAAATTACTAATCCGATGTAGAAATAGATTTAGGTTCGTTCAGGGACTGGCAATACACTTTAGTTCCTTTTAAACACAATTCAAGCTAAGCGATTCAAGTGGTTTTAAAGTGTCACGAAAATAAATAACAAAGCAAAGTAAAATCGGTTGTAAACAAATATGATAAAGGCGTTAGACAAGAGAATTATCGCAGAGAATAGATCATCAAGAACCAAGCAATTATTCAGGATATCAATTTAAGTACCAATCTAGAACACAATCACGATTTTATGAGGATCCACTGTCGTGGCATCAACAACTTTATTAATAAATCTAGCACCCTAAACTGTCGTTTGAGACTAAACAAATTAACAAGCATTAACGATTAAGATTGATAAGTTCACGATTTGCCTTAACTTCAACTGTCGTTGGCTAAGGATCAAAACGCCCATCTAAGTTTATTCAAGCAATTTACTACACTTTTGATGAGTAAATTAAACCTAATATCAAAGGCTAGGTGATCAAGCTAGTCTAGGCATTAAATTCAACATTAGATGAAGATATCAAATATGTAAGTATAATCCTATCTATGCCGAGTTCATTGAATCTCTAAATCCCTTTGAAAAACCCTAATCTAACAAGGTAGATTACTCGCACATAATGAAACGAATAACACAAAGAGAGATGAAAGTATTCATAGAATAAATTAAAGAGTAAGGTTCAAGAGAAAACTCAATAACGTGTAGACGAACAACTCTCGAAATCCAAAGCAAGAAGTCGGAAATCTCTCTCTAGGGTTCTCGGCCAAAACGTGAAAAGCAAGTAAAGGTCTTTTGATGATTTTTGCGTAAAAGATTGTGTGTAAAAAAACGTGTCTAGAAAATAAGGAAGAAGCACATATTTATTCTCCAAGATGTTTCCTTTTTTCTAGGTCGGCGGCGGCTTGGTAAATCTTAGGTAGATCTAGGGTAAATCTACTAGGTGAATATTTCCATTAAGTGAATATTCCCTTTTATGAATCTCTGGGAGCAGGTCGGTCAAATCGGGAAGCGGGTGCTCCTTTAGCTCCAGAATTGACTAAATTGATCAATCTAACCATAGCTCGATCAATCTGATGAACTCGGATCCATGTGGGACAGAAGAAGAAATATTGATCCACACAAATCTGGATTGATCCATCTAGATACATCTGACAAGTGCAGATTTCCATCTTTGGCTCCAAAATCTCCAAAAGATCGTGTTTTCCTTCTTTTTTCACCAAGCCTCCTAGCAAATTCCAATTCTCCATTCCAACCACTTTTAGACCTAAAATGACTCAATACAAAGGAGAAAGACTCGATAAAACCCTACAAAACAAAGGTTAGAATACCCCAAAAATGGAGTATATCAATTCCCCCAGACTTAGATCTTTGTTTATCCTCAAACAAACTCAAAACCAAGTAAAGGAAAAAGGTTTGAAAACGTGGAAACTCTTTTATTCTCAGCGAACCGTACCTTTGGCTTTCGATCCGCAGACCACATAACTCAGATTACGAACGACAAAGCTTCGCCAAAACAACCTCAACACACTTCCCGACCAGGCCATTTCCCAAATAATTCGTTGTAAAACACAAACCAAACGTAATCAAAGTATACGTAAGGATCTCGCTAAAAACACTTTCTCAGGAAATACGGCGCTAAAGGGTTTAAGGCCATTTAAGGGTGGAGTTAAAGGTGTTTAGAGTGTTTAAGGGTTACTGATGTTTCGTAGAGGATGCAGGATATCGCACAAAATTGCAAGAGAGAGCGGGTCTGTTTGATGTCCACATTCTCTAAATCACTCATTCCATCCTTGTTTGTTTTCCTTCTTCTTCCCGTGAACTGTTGTTCCCCTTGGGTATATTTGCTGGTTTTGAGAGACATATATTCTTACAGATTTCCGCTCTTCATCACCGAATTTTTTTTTTTTTTTTTTTTTTTTTTTTTTTTATACTGATGATGATGAAGAAGGTTTTTAATTACACAGATATGCCTCTCAAAAAACGAAAATATTAGAAGTGATGTTCATACCCAAGTGGATCTTGATAAAGTTCCTTTTACTCCCTCGTCCACAAATCCTCATAAATAAGAGCAGGTGCTCTGTCCTTCAGAACGAGTGATCTAGAGGTTGTGTCGACCCTTCTCTCTCCGGCCCTTTTGCACATATGCTGCACATATGATAATGAAGTAACAAGACGGCAAGGGGTTTGAAAAGAGGTAAGGTTAAAGGAGGGTACTAGCTAAAAATGAGCTAGCTATTCAGGATCAACAAGAGTGGTAAAAAGGAAAAAGAAGTCCTGAATATTAATTGTTTCCCTAATCTAGTGTCAATAGCGAGAGAATTTTGGTCAATCTGGAACCTGGAAGATGGTGCATTGAAGTGTTCCAGTTAATCCTTGTAATCCATGCTCTGAAGAAATGGTCACTAGAAAGAGAGTTAATTAGCACAAGTGGTTCAAAAATCGTCATAGAATAAAGTCCTAATTCCCAACTAAAAAGTCTTGACTCAATAAAACAAAGAAAAGCAGACTCAAAAGGACATAAGAAAAGAAAATATCCAAAATAAACAACATTAGCAACAACTCCCCCCGGACTTACTTCACACCGTCTCGGTGTGAGAATAAGAAAAGAGAGAGAGTGAACAGGTGCTCTGTAAGTTGGACCGGTCTCATTTCCAGAGGCTGCTCCCGATCTTTCTTTTGTTTTTTTGTTTTTTTGTTTTTTTTTTTTTTTTTTAAAGGAAAATCTGAAAAATTCAAAGCTAAAAACCAAAATTAGTTGAAAAAGAAATCAAAAGCAAAAGAGTTAGAAAACATACCGGAGGGTTGCCTCCTACCAAGCGCTTGGTTAAAGTCATTAGCTCGACTTGGTTAGCCATTTTAGGCTTTTGGTGCATCGCCTAAGGGGATGAATCCACTTTCGGCTTGGGTTGTCTCGCCAAGATACGGCTTAAGCCTCTGGCCATTGACCACGAATTCGGCTCCTTTAGCGTCCAGTAACACCACAGCTCCATAAGAACGGACCTCCTTGATGACAAAGGGTCCGGACCATCTGGATCTCAACTTTCCAGGAAAGAGCTTGAGACGAGAGTTAAAGAGAAGTACTTGATCGTTTGGTTGGAAGTTTCGGTTGAGGATTCTTTTGTCATGATAACGTTTGGTCCTCTCCTTGTAGATCTTAGAACTCTCATAGGCCAGGTGCCTTATCTCATCTAACGCGTGAAGTTGCATGGATCGTCTTTCAAACGCTGGTTTGATGTCATAATTCAATAACTTAACCGCCCATGCTGCTTTATACTCTAGTTCAACCGGAAGATGACACGACTTCCCGTATACCAAGTGAAAAGGAGTCGTTCCCAACGGAGTCTTGTACGCGGTTCGGTAAGCCTACAACGCATCATCCAACTTGTAAGACCAGTCTTTCCTAGACACCCCCACGGTCTTTTGCAAGATACTCTTGATTTCCCTGTTGGAAACTTCAACCTGTCCGCTGGTTTGTGGATGATATGGCGTTGCGACCTTGTGCGTTACACCATTCTTTTTCAACAGTCCTTCGAAGATCTTGTTGATGAAGTGAGAGCCTCCATCGCTTATGACCACACGAGGCACTCCAAACCTAGGGAATATGATAGACTTAAACATCTTCACCACAACGCGGGAATCATTTGTTGGGGACGCAATAGCCTCCACCCACTTGGAAACGTAATCAACTGCCACTAGGATATACTTGTTTCCGTAGGAGGATGGGAATGGTCCCATAAAGTCTATTCCCCATACGTCAAACACTTCAACTTCCAGAATAAAGTGTTGAGGCATCTCGTTTCTTCTAGAGATGTTTCCTAGCCTTTGGCATGTATCACATCGTGATATGAAATCTTGCGCATCTCTGAACATGGTTGGCCACCAATACCCGGCTTGAAGTACCTTAGAGACTGTCTTGAAGGTGGCGAAGTGACCAGCGTAATTAGAACTATGGCAATGAAAGAGAATTCCAGGAATCTCCTCATCCGGTACACACCTTCTAAAAATACCATCCGAGCAATGTTTGTAGAGAAAGGGCTCGTCCCAAAAATATCTTCGTATATCACGGAGAAACCTCCTCTTCTTATCTCCCACAAAATCAACCGGTTCCTGATCAGCAGCTAAGTAGTTCGCTATCTCCCCAAACCAAGGAAAGCTCGGAACAGCTTCTCTAGATATAGCTTCACAAAAGGCTCCTGTCCGGATTGACGGTTCCGGCAAACTGATTCCAATTGAATAAACATGTTCATCCGGAAGGGAATCAGCAAGAGGTACCTCATCATCAACCCTCATGCGTGACAAGTGATCAGCAACTCCGTTCTCTGTCCCTTTCCTATCAACAATTTGAAGATCGAATTCTTGGAGTAATAGTATCCACCTCAAAAGTCTCGGCTTAGCATCCTTTTTGGTGAGCAAATATTTCAAAGCCGCATGGTCGGTTTGCACGATCACTTTGGAACCAACAAGATAAGTCCTGAACTTCTCAAAAGCGAATACAACAGCTAGAAGTTCCTTCTCGGTTGTCGCGTATCGGCACTGAGCTTCGTCTAAGGTTCAGCTCGCATAGTATATCACGTGAAGCTTTTTATCTTTTCTCTGCCCCAAAACCGCTCCTACGGCGTAGTCGCTTGCGTCTGTCATCACTTCAAAAGGGAGATCCCAGTCCGGTGGTTGGACAATGGGTGCACTTACCAGAGCTCCCTTTATTGTGTGAAAGGCTTCAAGGCATGCTGCATCGAACTCGAACTTAGTCTCCTTACACAAAAGTTGCGTGAGTGGCCTTGCTATCTTCGAAAAGTCTTTGATAAAACGGCGATAAAATCAAGCATGACCTAAGAAACTCCTTATTCCCTTGACTGAATCCGGCGGTTGCAAACTCATCATAACCTCAACTTTTGCTCGGTCAACCTCTATACCCTTTTCAGAAATTCGATGACCTAGAACAATACCGTCTCGAACCATGAAATGGCATTTTTCCCAGTTGAGCACTAGATGCTTTTCCTCGCATCGCTGCAACACCCTGCACAAATTCGACAAACACACGGAAAAAGAGCTTCCATAGACGGAGAAATCGTCCATGAAAACTTCCATTATCTCCTCAATCAAATCGGTAAAAATTGACATCATGCACCTTTGAAAAGTTGCAGGGGCATTACATAACCCGAACGGCATGCGGCGATAAGCAAACGTGCCGTATGGACATGTGAATGTCGTTTTCTCCTGATCATCTGGGTGGATGGGAATCTGAAAAAAACCTGAATACCCATCTAAAAAGCAGTAATATGGGTGGTTAGCTAATCTCTCAAGCATTTGGTCAATAAATGGCAGGGGAAAATGATCTTTTCGTGTGGCAGCATTTAACTTTCTATAATCAATACACATTCTATGGCCAGTAACTGTCCTAGTAGGTATCAATTCATTTTTCGCATTAGTGATCACAGTTATTCCGCCTTTCTTAGGTACTACGTGAACTGGGCTAACCCACTTACTATCCGAAATTGCATAAATTACACCTGCGTCTAGAAGTTTCATGATTTCCTTTTTAACTACGTCCTTCAGATTCGGGTTTAACCTTCTCTGATGCTCAATAGAATTCTTTGATTCATCTTCTAGGTGTATCCTATGAATGCAAAGTTCAGGTGAAATTCCAGGAAGATCATCTAGTGAATACCCTAAAGCTTTTCTATACTTCCTTAGTTCGCACAAAAGCAAAGTGGTTTCCACATTATTCAACTCAGCATTAATGATTACGGGGTAAGTAGAGTTAGGGCCTAGGAACGCGTACCTTAGCCCGGCAGGAAGGGTTTTGAGCTCAAGTTTTGGAGCTTTCAGCTCGCTCCAAGGGCTGTCAACAATGTTTCCAGAAGGTGGGGTCTCGTCTTCGGGAGCAGCTGCTCCTTCAGCATCGTCCGGTTTAAGATTCAAGAAACTGGTGGACTTTTCGTTCTGACCCGAATCCATTATCCTGGCTAACCCGACTGCATCCTCACTTAAATAACCATGTTCACTTTCGGCCTTGGTTAGCACCACTTCAAGCGGATCATCGGTTAGGAGTTCTTCCATGTCGTCTTCCGAGATCTCAAGGTCTCCTTCGACGGCAAAGGTTTGCCCATCAATGGTTGGCTGTTTGAGCAATCTATCCATCTCAAACTCCATGATAATGTCTCCCAGCTGGAGACCAATTATACCATTCCTCACATCGATAATCGCACCAGCTGTGCGCAGGAAAGGACGTCCCAAAATCATGGGATCCTTCGGTTCTTCATCGAGTTCCAACACTACAAAATCAGCTGGGATCAACGTGTTGCCTATCCTGACATGTAAATCCTCTAGGATTCCCACGGGTAACTTCACCGACCTGTCAGCAAAAACCAAAGAAATACGAGTTGGTTTAAAGTTAGTATAACCAAGTTTCCTTGCAACCGAATATGGCATGAGATTCACGCTGGAACCCAAGTCACACAAGGAACACTTGAAACACGTAGAACCAATCTGCACGGCCAACACAAATTTCCCGGGATCATCGAGCTTCTTAACCATTCGGTTTTGCAGAACGGCACTGCAATCCTTAGAGACCAATGTAGTACCTTGCTCTGATAAAACCTTACCAGTGATCAAACCTTTAACGTATTTCTTCATAGCTGGCATCATCTGTATAGCATCGGTTAGTGTGAGTTTAACCGTGAGTTGATCTAACATCTCCTTACACTTTGCCTCCTCTAAATCTTTCTGCGATTTCCTTGGGGGTACTGGGTAAGGGACTGGGGGTTTGTAAACACGAGACCAAACTTGGTCAACTAGCTCATTCGGTCTAAGTACAGGATGAGATAATCCAGCAACTGTTTCATCCTGTTTTTCAGTTGGAGCAGGTGCTCCCTGTTGGAGCGGGTGCTCCGCAGATTTTTCTGGGCAGTTTTTAGCTACTGCCTCCACAACCGGGGGTAAAGTTCTTCTACTGCGTAGCGTGATAACAGCAACCTCTCTGGGGTTTGTGGTCGGCTTTCCTGGCAGCACTCCCTGTGGGCTTTTAGCGGCCTCCGCGGTTTGGGCTACTTGCGTGTCAAGCTTCTTAACATGGTTAGTCACGGCTTTAAGTCTACTGTTTAGGTCCGAGTACATGGAGTCTACCTTAGTGTTCAGTTCAGCAGCTGTCTTATTCTGGTTTTCCATCAACTGTTGCATCATACTCTTAAGTTCGTCTTGAGAAGTACCACCGGAGCTCGCAGGAGCTTGGAAGTTGTTGAACCTGGGCTTTTGACCTTGAAACAGAACGAATGTCTTGCCTTGAAAACCCTGAGGTATCGTCTTCTGGAAACCTTGATCCTGAAGTTTTTGGTTCTGATAACCGGTTTGTTGCGGGTATACCTGATCCTGCAGATTCTCTACATTCGTACTCCTGTAAGAGAAATTCGGATGGTTCCTATAGTTTGAGTTGAACCCTTGGTTTCGGACATACCCTTGCCCATTCACATAACTCACCTCCTCCGGATCAAATTCTCCTCCATCGGTCACATCCTCAGCTAGTGCTTCTCCATTCTCATCGGCAAAGTGAACCATCCTTTGGTTCCCTTTGAGCAGCAAGTTAACCTTAGCCGTTAGGTCATCGATCTTACGAGAATCCATTCCATTAGATTTCGTAGTCCGATCATACTCCTGAGACTTGTTGCTTGAGCTTGCGGCTAGGTTCTCAATAAGCTTGTAAGCATTCTCCTTTGTCTTGGTCATAGAGTCCCCATTACTAGCAGCGTTCAACGTGTTCCGGTAATCCCAATCAACACCGTCGTAGAAAATTCCCAGCAAGTTCTCATCCGTAAATCCGTGATGTGGACACTCCCTTTTATACTCCTTAAATCTCTCCCATGCCTCATAGAAAGATTCTCCAGTTTGCTGTTGAAACGTGGAGATCTTGTTTCTCAATCCCGCGGTCTTAGCTTTGGTATAGAAGTGATCCAAGAACGCTGCCCTGCACTGTGGCCAAGTCGTGATAGATCCCGCAGGTAAAGACTTGAGCCATCGGGAAGCCTTATCCGCGAGCGAGAAGGGAAAAAGCTTGCACTTTAAGAAATCCGGATTCATCCCGTTGGAGCTTGTCGTGGAGCAGATTTCCTCGAAATTTTCTATGTGGTCCATCGGAATTTCAGCGGGCAGTCCGTGGAATAGATGTTGCTTGACCAGCGTGATCATCTGAGGTTTTATCTCATAGTCTTGCCTTAAGACACCAGGAGGAACGATTGCAGCTCGGTTCCTATAGAAGGCGTGAGGATTGTCCATATCCCCGATGGCACGTTCTTGCTGTTTGTTACGGTTTTGTTGCTGTTGCAGCTGAGCCATCTGATCTTGTAGCCTCTTCATCTCGGCCACCATGTCAATGTCTGTTTGGTCACCCATGTTGACCTTATCAGATTTTGTCTTTCGGTTGGTTCGTTCTAGTCTTGCAAGTTCCGAGTTACTGAAGTACACGAGAGGTGATTGTCGACTTTTTCGGGTAGACGTAGCTTTCATGCACCCTGAAACACAAGCAAGAGAAACAAAAAAAAAAAAAAAAAAAAAACGAATTAGTACTTAGTCTAGAAACGTATTTGTAAAACTAAAGGTATCGAAGTAGTCCCCGGCAACGGCGCCAATTTGATAACAAGTTTTTTAGCCTGGGTTAAGAACTCAATTCCTAAATTACTAATCCGATGTAGAAATAGATTTAGGTTCGTTCAGGGACTGGCAATACACTTTAGTTCCTTTTAAACACAATTCAAGCTAAGCGATTCAAGTGGTTTTAAAGTGTCACGAAAATAAATAACAAAGCAAAGTAAAATCGGTTGTAAACAAATATGATAAAGGCGTTAGACAAGGGAATTATCGCAGAGAATAGATCATCAAGAACCAAGCAATTATTCAGGATATCAATTTAAGTACCAATCTAGAACACAATCACGATTTTATGAGGATCCACTGTCGTGGCATCAACAACTTTATTAATAAATCTAGCACCCTAAACTGTCGTTTGAGACTAAACAAATTAACAAGCATTAACGATTAAGATTGATAAGTTCACGATTTGCCTTAACTTCAACTGTCGTTGGCTAAGGATCAAAACGCCCATCTAAGTTTATTCAAGCAATTTACTACACTTTTGATGAGTAAATTAAACCTAATATCAAAGGCTAGGTGATCAAGCTAGTCTAGGCATTAAATTCAACATTAGATGAAGATATCAAATATGTAAGTATAATCCTATCTATGCCGAGTTCATTGAATCTCTAAATCCCTTTGAAAAACCCTAATCTAACAAGGTAGATTACTCGCACATAATGAAACGAATAACACAAAGAGAGATGAAAGTATTCATAGAATAAATTAAAGAGTAAGGTTCAAGAGAAAACTCAATAACGTGTAGACGAACAACTCTCGAAATCCAAAGCAAGAAGTCGGAAATCTCTCTCTAGGGTTCTCGGCCAAAACGTGAAAAGCAAGTAAAGGTCTTTTGATGATTTTTGCGTAAAAGATTGTGTGTAAAAAAACGTGTCTAGAAAATAAGGAAGAAGCACATATTTATTCTCCAAGATGTTTCCTTTTTTCTAGGTCGGCGGCGGCTTGGTAAATCTTAGGTAGATCTAGGGTAAATCTACTAGGTGAATATTTCCATTAAGTGAATATTCCCTTTTATGAATCTCTGGGAGCAGGTCGGTCAAATCGGGAAGCGGGTGCTCCTTTAGCTCCAGAATTGACTAAATTGATCAATCTAACCATAGCTCGATCAATCTGATGAACTCGGATCCATGTGGGACAGAAGAAGAAATATTGATCCACACAAATCTGGATTGATCCATCTAGATACATCTGACAAGTGCAGATTTCCATCTTTGGCTCCAAAATCTCCAAAAGATCGTGTTTTCCTTCTTTTTTCACCAAGCCTCCTAGCAAATTCCAATTCTCCATTCCAACCACTTTTAGACCTAAAATGACTCAATACAAAGGAGAAAGACTCGATAAAACCCTACAAAACAAAGGTTAGAATACCCCAAAAATGGAGTATATCAAATTGCGAGAACTTTTAATGATGCAATGTGTAAAATAGCAAAGAGAGTTTTTCTTCAAACCTTTCAATTAGATTATCTTTCTTAAAAAGTAACTTACAAGAAACTTCTTAATTAGAGAACTTACAAGTCTCTCTCTCAATAATCTAATCTCTCAAAACTCCTTACAAGGAACTCTCTTTCTCTCTAGCCTATTATGAATCTCACAATGCATAATCTCTAAAGCTACCATCAACATCTATTTATATACATAGATGTCAAGGGATTTCCAATTCACCGATACTAACAATTTCCGTATAGTTAGTAACATATTTCCTATTTGCCTTTTTGTCCTTTGAGAATTTTCCTCTTTGATATTCTCTCCTTTTTTGTATTAACTGATCAAAGTCACAAAAGAGAATGCTGCGTTAATTAGAGAAAAGGCAAGTCTTAGAACTTTAATCGAGAAACTAGAAGCAGAAGTTGCTAAAGAGAAGAACAATGCATTGCTACTTGAGTCTGAACTCAATGAAAGACTCAGACAAGTTCGAATGTTAAACTCAGGAACAAAAGAACTTGATAAAATCCTAACAGTTGGGAGAACTGAGAAGACATACAGAGGATTAGGATATCAAGGTTCTACTTTTCAAGATAAACCCACAATTAACAAGCGTATACTGTGTTGAAGGATTTAAAGCAAACCTGATCAGTGCCGATCAATTGTGTGATCAAGGGTTGGAAGTATTGTTCACAAGATCTGGTTGTTCTGCCTTAGATTACAATGGAAGTGTTGTCTTAAGAGGACTAAGAGCGGGTAACAACTGCTACATGTGGCGATCCTCTGAAGAATGTCTTAATACAAAAGATGATCTGTAGTTATGGCATCAAAAGTTAGGAGATAAGAATGCGAGTGATATATCTAAGAATCCTGTTCAGGATTCAAGAACTAGGCATATTGATATTAGGCATCACTTCATCAAAGAGTTTGGTGAAAACAAGGACGAGATGATTGAGCATCCTGGAATTAATTTCCAATTTGCAGATTTCTAATTTTATCAGAAGAAATCAAGTGGAGGGTTCAATGAAGAGGAGATAAGCGTTCCTAAAATTTCAAGAAGAGATGATGATGGAGGAATCACTGGACGTCATAAAGAGATTGGAGAAACAGTATCTTATATCTTCATCACTTTCATCATCTTCAGATTCAGTATCTTCTATTCCTATGAGTGACCGTTCTTTTCTGGGTTTTGAATCACTTTCGCACTCTGTTTGAGTATGACCAAAGCCTTTGCATTTAAAACACTGAATACCTCTTCTTTTCACGGTAGGACATTCTGTTTTGATGTGTCCATATCCTTTACATTCATAGCATTGTATTTCTGATTTTCTGAAGTTTTTATCTGATTCAGAGGTAGATGTGAATCGTCTGTTGCCTTGATCTTTCTTTAGTCCTTTAGTAAATTTCTTTACTAACAAAGCTACAGTTTCTTCCAGATCACTCGGCTTTCTCTCGTCATGAGCAACTCCTTTAAGCTTTTTGGGTTCTTCTGCGGCTAACTCCATCTCGTAAGCTTCGATCATCCCTACTGCTTCTTCAAATTTCAAAGTATCTGTGTTGAGAGATACTCTCATTGATGTCTTTTGAGCTGCAAACTTCTGAGGTAAACACCTTAAGAGCTTTTTGACCAGTTTTTTATCTTTATATTTCTTTCCCAAAACATCAGATTCATTAGCGATTGCACACATCTTGGCACTAAACTCTTCTACCGTCTCATGTTCTTCCAGTCTGAGATTTTCGAATTTAGAAGCAAGTAAGTCAAGACAACTTCTTTTGACAGTATCAGTTCCTTCAAAAACAGTTTGAAGTGTTTCCCATGCTACTTTAGCAGATTTGCAGCTTTGGATTAACTCAAATTGGTGTACTTCCGCAGATTTGAAGATCTCACTAAGAGCTTTGGAATTCCACTTTGCCAAAGTCTTATCGTCCGCCGTCCATCCTTCTTTGGTTTAGGAACATGTTTGCCGTCTTTATCCAGTTTGGTAGGTGGACTCCATCCTTCTTCAATTGCAGTCCATGCATCTTCATCGATACTCTTGATGGATGCTGTCATCTTTGATTTCCACCATCCGTAAGTTGCCTTGTTCAGACTCGTGTGTTTAACAAGAACAACTTCTCTGTTCTCCATCTTCTCTTCAGGATCTCACCAGTAGTATAGGTGACCCGCTCTGATACCAATTGAAATTGCGAGAACTTTTAATGATGCAATGTGTAAAATAGCAAAGAGAGTTTTTCTTCAAACCTTTCAATTAGATTCTCTTTCTTAAAAAGTAACTTACAAGAAACTTCTTAATTAGAGAACTTACAAGTCTCTCTCTCAATAATCTAATCTCTCAAAACTCCTTACAAGGAACTCTCTTTCTCTCTAGCCTATTATGAATCTCACAATGCATAATCTCTAAAGCTACCATCAACATCTATTTATACACATAGATGTCATGGGATTTCCAATTCGCCGATACTAACAATTTCCTTATGGTTAGTAACATATTTCCTATTTGCCTTTTTGTCCTTTGAGAATTTTCCTCTTTGATCTTCTCTTCTTTTTTTGTATTGACGGTTCATAACAAAAAGCCAACTTGCTTTATGTGATTTCACCTTCTGGAATTTTCTATGAAGAGCTCTGATATTGTTACATCAACACGAATGAACATACATTGAAAAAGAAGAAAATATATAATCAATAATAATCATCTAGCTAAGTTCACGTACTCATAAATCAGCCAAAGCCATTGCATATTCCCTGAATAATAAGTCTTCATAGACTTGTCTTGTATGAACACTTTTTTGATATGGCAACTCATTGGTTGATTCTTCATCCGTAAGTGGTTTCTTCATTTCAATTGACTTTTTTGAAAAGATATTAAATTTGTAATGCAAATTACCATGTGTTACTTGTGACGTATGGATGGATACTCGACCATACCAGAAAAATTTCGGTCCAATTCTTTAAAGAAGTTTAAAATACATATTGATTGAATAACTATTTGCTTAATAGGTGGATTTTCCTTATTCTTATTGGTCAAATTTTGTTGGAAAAGAAATTTAATACATTATCATCAAAACCTCTTTTCATTATATTAATGCTTTCGTATTTAATTAGGACAAAAACTGTAAAGCAACCCTCGTTGATTAATTAGAAGAAAAATCATCAAATGGATGATGTATAAATAGCTTTATTTTATTGTTCAGATGTAGAAATATATTTATATATATTGGGAAATTGACAGTCGTCTCGATCCCACATAAGATTACTACACGTTAAGTAATGAATTATGTGGGATGCATCTATTAATATTTGTGTCTGTCACATGGATGAATTGATTCGATGGATCTATTAATAATTTAATTATGAATTTAATGCTTACCGAAACATAAATATATATATATATATATATAGTAATTAGTACTTTTCCTCTGGCAAAAGAAGATCGCATTTCCTCATTTTGACGTCTCTTTCCTTTCACACAGAAAGAAGAAGAGAGATCTAACGCGACATGGATCAAGAATCAAAGCACCTCTTCTCTCTATCTTCTTCCTCATCGCCTTTCTTCTTGACAACCTTGAAGATCAAGAAACATATGTTCCTCGGAATCTCTCTTCTCGTCACCTTTCTAATATTCTCCGTCGTCTTTTTCGATCTTGCCGGCTTCGAGCCTCATCTCTGTTTCGGATTCTTATCGAAAGCCCTAACAAAGGAAGGACGAAACGATTACGTATGCGACTATTCATATGGAAAATGGGTTCGTAGACGTGACGTAGACGAAACCTCTTATGGAGAAGAGTGTCGGTTTCTTGATCCTGGTTTTCGTTGTCTGAATAATGGAAGAAATGATTCCGGTTTTCGACAATGGCGATGGCAACCACACGGCTGCGATCTTCCACGGTAATTTTGCTTGGACCTTAAGGTATTAATATGGATTCAAATAAAACAAAATTAGGGTTTACATATGGTTAGAAGCAATTCATTGATCCTTTAGAGTTTTAGACTACTTACAAATCCAACTTATTTAAAAAAAAGCAATGTTTGATATTTAAAAAAAAACCCAACTTTAAATTGCTTTTGTGGCTTAAAGGTTGAAACTTTTAAACTTTAGTTATGAATCTCGCGCCAATCAATTTCAACTTGTGCTACTTTATTTGTTCAACTTTATTTACTTGGTGTGGAATGATTGTAGATTTAACGCAAGTGATTTTTTGGAGAGGAGTCGGAACGGGAGGATTGTGTTCGTCGGAGATTCAATAGGAAGAAACCAATGGGAATCACTTTCATGTATGCTTTCACAAGCAATGTCTAATAAATCTGAGATATATGAAGTAAATGGGAACCCTATAAGCAAGCATAAAGGTTTCCTTTCAATGCGATTTCCGGAACAAAACCTAACCGTGGAATATCATAGAACACCGTTTCTAGTCGTGATTGGTCGGCCACCTGAGAACTCACCGGAAGATGTCAAAATGACGGTTAGAGTCGACGAGTTTAACTGGCAATCGAAAAAATGGATCGGTTCTGATGTTCTGGTCTTCAATACAGGACATTGGTGGAACGGAGACAAAACCTTTACCGCGTAAATATCTTCATTTTAAATTGAACATTTTGGTAGAAAGGTGATTGATGCGTAATCTTACCAGTTTTCATTGTTGTTGCAGTGGTTGCTATTTTCAGGAGGGAGGTAAACTGAACAAGACAATGGGAGTAATGGAGGGATTTGGGAAGTCTTTAAAGACATGGAAGTCATGGGTTTTGGAAAGACTAGATTCGGAGAAGAGTCATGTCTTCTTCAGAAGCTTCTCTCCTGTGCATTACAGGAATGGGACATGGAACTTGGGTGGTTTGTGTGATGCAGAGACAGAGCCAGAGACTGATATGAAAAAGATGGAACCTGATTCTATCCACAACAATTATATCTCTGAAGTGATCCAAGAAATGAGATATGAACATAGTAAGGTTAAGTTTCTGAACATTACATATCTGACCGAGTTCAGGAAAGATGCTCATCCTTCGCGGTATCGAGAACCGGGAACACCTGAAGATGCTCCTCAAGATTGCAGTCACTGGTGCTTACCCGGTGTACCTGACACGTGGAATGAGATTCTCTATGCGCAGCTATTGGCAATGAATTACCAAACAAAATGAAATGAGGTAGATGTGTATATCGTTTCCTTTCTAGTCGTATGCTATATCTTCTATGCCTTCTTCGGGCTCATTGTTTTGCAATTCCTTGACTTTCTTAAGCTGTCTCAATAGGTTTAACCTTTCGGAACCATAGGTAGAAGGAATCTGAATGAAGACAGAAAGAGAAGGTCCTAAATTCTGATGGATCGATATAATAGAAGAATACAAGTACAGAGAAGGCGTGCGTACCAGACCAGGCACATATCTCTGAATTCCGGCCAGTATGGCTGCATGACCAACTGCTGTAACCTGTTCAGAATAGCTTACTCATTACATTAGTTCAACGACTAAAATTTAGAGCTGGTGAATAGGAAATGTTAACACTATAGAGATTGACTTCACAGGTTTATACAAAGCAACTAATTAAAAATCTAGCTATAAGCTTCTCTGTAAGGATATTTTTTACTTACTGGTAGAAGCATTAGAATTCCGATGGGAATAACCGATGCCAAGTCAGTCATGGTTCTTTTCAGAGCTTTCTTTTCTTTTTTGGTTAATTCATCACCAATCAGAGACCTCTGCAGTAACTCAACCGCAGCTGCTGAATCAATTGCAAGAAGCTGAGTACCTTGCCACACGTCCTGTAAATAGAAAAATAAAAGTAAACAAAGCACGCCATATAGCTTTAGTCTTTAGAGGAGATATTGATACCGTGCTGGCTTCTCTTAGCTTGTGAAGAGTTTTCTCGATCATGTTTTCACTCTTCGGAGTCTGAACCAACTGAACATTTCCACTTCTACTGATTGATTGAGGAGGAACCTTAGTGATTATATCCTGCAGAATATGAATAAACACTTGGAATCTTGTAATGCGACACAATAGACACTAGACCCAACATTTCATTTTACTAAAAAAGAGTTGATAGGGCATCTTCTACATTGTTGAGAAGTTTAATTTGAAAGTAACAGTGCTGAGAGCACAACATAGGATTAAGCTATTATGGTATTATGCATCATACAGGGTTTGACTAAAAAGTTTCTAAATCGATGGTTTGCATGAAGAGGACTTCCACAATCCTCTTATAACCATCAATTAATTAAACCGAAACTCACTAAATGGAGTCAGTTCATTCCTTTTCCGTATCTGTAAATCATTTAACTTAAGCGGAGACAAGTGCATTACTGAAACTAGCATTTAACAGTTCAGAAAATCTTGCAGCTGCAGCTGGTTACTAACCTCTTCATCTACTGACTGATCAGTGCTTCTTTTGACCCGCACTTCCAGTTCTATCAGTTCATTCCTTAGAGTTTCAAATCGATTGATCTCATTTGACTCCGAGTCCAGGCTGAGTAAGTTTCCACTGGATTTCCCAATATATACATCCTCCTGCATCTGTTAAAAGAAGTCTTGAAACCTCTAGATGTGATATACTGGAAATGGCTGTACTTTATATGCATCATCTCCATATTGAAAGAAAACCAAATAGTAGCATAGACTAAGTAATTGACCGAACAAACACTGAGTACTACGCAGAAGAGTCTTCGGAAGATTTCAGGATACTACATATTCAAAAAATGGAGCTACTACGTGAGATAAGATCACAAAATGGAGCTTACCGATAACTCAGGATCAAGCTTCCTCTTTGGAGGTCGTCCAAAGAATCCCCAAAATCCACGACTCATACTAATGTAGTGACAAACAACAAATACATCATTGTTACCAGAGTGGAACAAAGATTAGCCACGCTTATATAGTTCAAACTTCAAACTAACAAGGTAGACGTGCAGAAGAATAATACTAAGCAGTATGTGGCATACCTTTTGCTTCGATCTTCAGAACTACTTGCATTCTTCATGTCTTCGCCTTTAAAATACCGTTTTTGTACCTCGTAGGATTCCTGAGAATCATTTTTGTCACCTCCCTGAATTAACCATATGAGGTTTTAGTCTCCCACACAAATTTATGAACACAAGATGCATTTTGCAATGCTTTGTTTACCATCTTATCATTTTGCAATTCTTTGTTTATCATCTTATAATAGACAGATGCTATGTTGCGTAAACAGGGACACAATTGGTTTGCTTTGGTCCATCTACCATTCAGATATATCATACTCAAAAGTTTGCAGTATCTAAACAAAAAATGATGAAAAATAAAAACCTGTTGCAAGGAAGCAGCTTTGACTCTGATAGTTGCCTCCAGAAATTCAGCCTCTTTCTTTAGCTTCCGTATTTTCTCTAGGTCAGAGCAAGCAGCTTTTATTTGTTCTTTTCCAGATGATGAGTTTGATACATACAACTCCTGTAGCAAACTTTCCAACCTCACAAGGGCATCATCTACACTTTCTAAGGCCTGTGGACTATGTACTATTAGGATAGTACAGAGTACAGCGGTCTTTCCCAATAAACCAATTCATAGAAGACCAACCTTGTCAAATGAGTTCGACTCTCTATCAGTTGATGATGCATTCCTGTAAAAAAAATACTGGATTTTGTTACTTCCTTCCTGCTTCGCATGTTATCCAAATGCAGGCTATCTGGTGAACTGATGGTAACTGATAAAGGCAGGCATAGAATGATGAATATGACAAATTTTAAGTTCATGGACATTTGACAAGGATGCTTAGTGCTTACCACACAATATAATGTAACTACGGCAGAATTGTAAAAATGCAAGACATAAGCTTTGAATTTTGCTTGAAGTATTTTTCTTGCAGGTACTACTATTATGCATTCTCAAGTATTAGTACAGTATACCAATCAAGAAGGAGAGTAATTTTCCGAATGCAGGCATTAACGATAGATCAGAGAGAGAGAGGGGTTTCCGTTATCTTACTTTAATATCCCCAATTCTTCCTTGCACCTAATTAAACTCTTGTGCCTAGACATTAAGAAAGAAAGTCATCACAATAAATAATTACTTTGTCTATTATTCAAATATTGAGTAAACAAAAATGTCAAATACCCCTTAGATAAGAATTTTGCTGCCTTGACATTAGAAGGATTCTCTGGCCATTTACTGTGTTTAATAAAACTCTGTAACCAATAAGAGCAAACATCCAACACTTCCGGGATAACTTCATAATTAGGTGGCACTTCTGGTTTGCTCTTATGCCCATGCGATTGTTTTGGAGGCTGTGCGCCTGTATGGTTCGGATAGAAAGGAATCCATTCTAATTCTTCGCAAACAACCTACACTATAAAATTTCATGATAAGACATCAAAATGGTCTGAGAAAGTATCCATCGATGATTTGATTTATGCCTACCTCTACGTACAGCTGGTATGAACTGATGGCTGAAAGTTGAGGGTAGTACATGATGCTGCCTCCAATTAAATGCCTGAATTAAAGAATTTCACGAGAATAAGTCAAGAGTGTCATAAGAAACACACAAATTTACAAAAAGTTAGTGGGAATAGAAAGAGGGTGAAACAGTGAAAGTTACCTAACAAGTTCTTCCAAAGGATTCTCCAGAGAATCAAAACCATTTGCAACTAAAAAGGACTGTGTACTCCTGCCTAAGGCAATGAAGAATCCAAAAATTGCTAAATCCCTCTCCAAAACCTGCAAGGCACCGACAGGTCCCAATTAACTCCAGAAGATTTAGATACCATTACACAGCCATGAATCTTAGTGCTCACTAAATCTGTAACAAACTTAGAATCACTGTGAACTGTTTGTACCACTTTCTCATGTTTTTTAAGAGCACCAAGGAGAGCAAAGTGGAGTATTGGATGCACCATAATAATCTAGAAAGCTATTATGTTCCTGATATTCATAAATATGAGCACTGTACAGGAAGCCTAATAGATGTGACCTCTGCAACAATTGTAAATTTACCTCTATACTTTCAGATGTTGTTAACCTTGACCATATTTTCTCCCGATCTATAGCCCGCTGCAGTTGTTGCTGTATCAGATCGACCCAGAAAACAACTTCATCTGTAGCAAAGTCACCTTTTACTCTGAACACTGCTGTGCGAGGACCAAAATGAGTAAGAAATTCCCGTTGTAGGCCAATGCTTTTGATTGAATGATACACTTGAGGTAGTGGAACAAAGTCAACAACTTTTTCCATTAATCTCCCAGTTGTATCTGGAATCATAGAAAAAAAGGGAGGGCAGGAAAATTTGGCGGGGCCAAGTTTTGTGATTGCTCCAATGCAATAGAGCACAAGCATGAGAAGTGACACCTCAATCTCATTACTTGTAGCTGAGGACTTTCCTTTTGCAAAGCTGGAATGAATCATAAAGCATCGTTACTTCTTCAAAATCTCACATTAAAACTTGTAGTTCACAGTACTTATTACTAAGATGAGAAAACATACACAGAAGTGGCAGCAATAAATCGTTGATCCCCCTCAATACAATTCACAAAAGATGTCACTAGAGAAGGAACTTGCTCGGACCAAAACCATTCATAAGCTTCAGGATGTTTGGAAGATAAATCATTCCGCATCATACTCTCAAGGGGAGCAGCTTGGCGTGCTAGGCTGTATAATATCAAAATATAGACATAAGCAAAAAATGATAAAAAGTTAAAGGCAATTATTAGAAAGCAACAACCAGTTCCAGAGATGTCAAACATTGATGAATGACGATTCCTCATGAGAATATGCAAGAAATAGATACCACGCATAAACACCACTGGAAGTCTCACACAGCCTTACTGTTAATATTCCTACCAAAGCACCAAAACTAGAAAGTTTGTGTTCACTAGCTAACATAGCCATGTTGAGATGCATTTGGAATTAGCTTATTTAAAGGAGCTGACGAACTTAGGCGTTGCATAGATAGCAATTAAAAGAAATATAATCACTTGACAAGGCGGTAACTGAGATATTTTTAGGAGCACAAACGTATCAACAACTTGGATTCATGTCAAATTCTAGATTCAGTAAGTAACTCACGCAGTACCTCCTTTGAACGAAGACATTAACATCTTCATCTCTGTTATTTCCTCTCGATGAAATCTCATTTACTGCTTGTAGTAAAGAGTACAGAGAAGCCTGTGAAACAATAATGAAAGATGAACTGAGCATATTGAAGACAAAATCATGGTCCATGGACTGGTGCTTAAATAGGATAGTGTAATTACTAGAAGGCACAGACCTGATACGAAAGAGTCTTCACCCACACATTTCTATCAGCACCAAGCCAAGTAGCTGGAAACCACGAAAATCTGAACGGAGTAATCTTCTCTTTTACAGCCAATTCAATAGTCCTGGCAACATCGTGTAAAGGCTGAATGAGTCCATTATAGTTGTCTCCGTCTTGTAGTGACCCACTGAATTTGGCCCTAATCTCCTCAAAACTACTGCTAGTTCTTGACTGGGGACTTCCATTAACAGCTACTCCATCTTCCGCAGATGCAAAGATAAATGGCTGCACTAGCTTCCGTGATTTCTTCTTGTTAAACGATTGCCTATTAACACCATTTTTGCTCCTTTCCAAAAAACCATATCTTACAAACAATTGGCTTCTAGGATTGCTCCAGCAATTTGATAAGTAATCCAACTGTACTGCCTTTTTGCAGGACACAAAAGTTACAACAGACATCCGCGGCGGACATGGCTTTGAAGAGCTACAAAAGGCGACATAGAAACCACTAAAATCAAAACAATGGTCTATTGGAAACAAATAAATTCCTTATAAGAACTCATTGTAATCCTAAGCTTTTGCAGAAGCAATGAAGTTGCTCATTCATAAAGCTCATCTAATGTTCTAAAACAGTACCTACTATAATGTTCGAATCAGAAAGAAATCGAAATCACATCCACCAAGACTTGCACAATCTCTCTCCCTTAAATTCATCAAAAGGAAATGTCAACAAGAACTGAACTAACATCCCATTTTCAAGGAAAATTGACTCAAGAAAATTTCCCAATCAACTTAAAATCTAAGCATATGGTATAAATTCCATTAAATTTTCAACAACTACAAAGTGATTATACTATTTTTAGTCAAATAGCAAATTCTACCAAAAACCATCAATCAACGAAATACGCGCAGGATTATGTTCAGGAACAATCGCGAAAGTTAGTGAACAAGGGAACACTGCATATTCACCAAACCATGGAGAAAACCCCAAATTATTTCCATTAAATTCACGGGAAAAATCAGAAAATTGCAATGAACTGATCTAGATGAGAAGAAGAAGAAGAAGAAGAAGAAGAAGAAGAAGAAGAATAAGAAACTGTAGCGAGTTTACCTTGACGACACAATACCAGGTCGATGTAGTTTAGCTTCCATCTACATGAAGCGGGAAAATATATTTCCACGATTTTGGTCGCTGAGAAAATTGAGAAGATTGACGAGAAAATAAATCATTAGTGAAGAAGAATAGGAAGAGGAAGAAGAAAGGGAGGTGACGTGGCACCAGGAAAGCTCTTTATCCTTAAAGACCAAAAAGGAAAAATAAAATCACAAAAACATAAAACTTCGTGAGTGTCCAATTAAATAACGCCACGTAAGATCATTCTCTGTAACTCTCCGTAGCATTATCGTTCTCCCACCATTTCGGAATCTTAAAATTTACATAGGCGATTAGGGCAGGCAAACAAATTTAAGTGTAACATTAAGAATAATACCCTCTGTTTATTAAACAATGATGTTTTGAGTTTTTTTCACACATGTTAAAACATAATAAATATTTGTGTCAACTAATTATTTATTATTATTTTTAATTTACTTTTTTGTATTTTTCTTTGATTAAAAAATTATTTAATCATTTGGTAGAACTTATGGAGTAAGATTTAAGAAAATCATTTCGTTTTTCTCTTTCACAAAAGCAGAGCTACAATTAACAATCACACTTTCATTTTCCTTTTAGAAAAAATACAACACAAAAGCAAGATCAATCAATAATTACAGAAATGACAACAATTGTATATACAAGAATGTAACACACATATACATTAATAGGTTTTGATTTAAATCAATGCTTTTTGAGAGCAACACCGGAGAGAACAATGAGGATTACGAAGAAGACGACGGAGATAAAGGCAGATACAATAGCTCCGCTTGTTTTCTGACAAAAATCTCCAAACTGTTGGCAAATAGGAAGCCAGTTCGTGTTCTGGTTTCCACTGTGTGCAAGATACGATATCGCCGTCGCCGATGACGCAGCCGCCATGTCCAAAGCCAGAACCGCCTGATATTAGTATAACAATTAATTAACTTTAGATTTTCATTGTTTACCAAAAAAAAAAAAAAAAAAAAAACTTTAGATTTTCAATTCTTTTCATATATACTACAAGTGTTAAAACCCTCTTTGGGACGGAAGGTTATTCTTTAAATCAGAATATCTAAAGGCTGATTTCAGGTATAAAAAAAAAAAAAAGTTTTTGAGTTTTGAGATATATACAGTGTCAAGAACAAGCAAGAGGAGTCTTGGAGCGGTGGCAAGAGGACGGACGATGGTGACGACGGAGAAGGGAAGAGAGAGGACGAGATATCCAGCAACCATGGACATGGCAATCACAAAGAACCTGAAAGAAAAATTATTGACCTAATTAGGTTGACGTCTGGCACAAGGAAATGATTTGATTTGATTTGATTAAATTAGATACAAGTCAACGTAACTGGAAAGTTGGGAGATCGTCGTAGCTAGCTTGGAACTGTAAGAACTGTGTGAAGAATGGAAGAGTCTCGTCGCTTGTATACATCGTTGCGGTGGCGACTGTTGCTGCAATAATGGCAGCTAAACGGAGGAGGAAGTCGAAGATAGAGAGGCCTCTCTTGTATCCACCTGAACCACCACTAGTAGCCAAACCGATTAGAGGAGCTTTGCCTTTCATGGCTGAGCTAGATTCTCCATGGACATCAATGGTGGTAGATTCGGTCTTCATATTCTCTTGATTAATGTTTGTTGATGCTAATCTCTTTTGTGTTGTTGCTTAAGAGGGATCAAAGAATGTTTGATGCTTTGGTGGTGAAAGAGAGTGAATGGATTGGTGTTTTTATAAGGTATTTTAGGGTTTTGGTGGAATCAATGGAGCAGAAGAAGTTGGAATTGTAGAGTAGCAGTTACTTGCTTTTTACTCTCTCCACACTACTTAATTAAATAAACGTGGAGTTGGCAAAACATAAGTATACAATAATACAAGTCAAAGTCAGTAGATTTAACTATATAATACTATCAATCTTCATGATTAAAAACTTTCATTTGGATTTAGGAACTGAAAAGCTTTTTGGCTATAACTATATTTACTATCATATGATTCATAATCCAACACATGAAAACAAGCAACCTAAAAAGCCTTAAAACCCTAATTCATACACAACAACTTGATCTCTCGAATGAGAAGAAAAACTCCAAATCCACTTTCACCTACTGACTTCCCAAGAATCATGTAAAGCTAAACTAAGCATATTAGAAAGAGACAGGGCCACAAAAAAAGGGTTTACTATTCTTTTTACTACACAAACAGTAATCTAAGAGACTAGTTCCTATAGTCTTTGGTAAAAAGGGAGGAAGATCTCATGGACTCTTTCCTCTCACATCTTCCTCCATATAAAACCAGAATCTGCAAAGACATATTGACCTTTCCCAACTTCTATTTTCCCGCATTTCGCAGCAGCTTGATTCGCCGGTGCCTCTGATTTTCGTGTTTTTGACTTTAACAAGTGGAATCAATTATCTTTGTGAGCTGCGGGGATTGGGTTGGTAAAGAGGAAGGTACAGGAGCAGAACCATTGGCCTTTAGAGAAGGAGTGGCTTCCCCGGTAACCTTGAGTCTTGATGATCCCAAGTCTTTTGAGATCAAGGGATCTTCTTCGACCTCTTTTTGGAGCATTTCCATTCGCCGTAAGGACGGTACTTCACCTCTGCAGTACTTTCTCCACATATCCCTGTATGCGGATTCAAGAGCAACAGCAAAGGAAGGACCGTTACAAACAGGAGATCCCGCCATTAGATCCCGGAGACTCATTCTCAATTTGGAAAGATCTGTGACATCAGAGGCTAGATTAACAGATAACTGAACGTACTCATCCTCATTTTTGGCAACCAGGTCTCCTAATCCTGAATCAAGACATGGTTACATAAGCTTAAACATGTTCTGAGTAATACAAAATTTTGGCAAGAAACTAAACATTACTAAGAGCTTACCAACTTTACTGAGAAGACTGACACCAACATTATGAGCATGTACTGAACCAGCCATTGTGACACATGGAACTCCCATGTAGAGAGATTCACAGGTAGTGGTAGTTCCAGCATAAGGAAATGTGTCCAAACTGCATAAAATGTAAATCAGATTCATATGTAAATCTATTAGCCTTGGTGATTTCAGTGGCACAATGTCTAAAATCTTACCTTATATCCATTAAGGAATAAGCTTGCATATGGTCGTGGTTGAAAAGAATCAGTGGCAAGAGATCAACACGCTTTGATTCTAACCCAAGCTCCTCTAGCGCCGTGAGAAACCTCTGTCTAATGCTATCACAGCAGAAAGGTTTGCATTTTACAACCAGACGAGAATTGGGAACGGCACACAGTATCCTAGCCCACACTTGCAGCACCTTAGGTGTGATCTAATTGCAGAAACGCAGAGATAACCCCGTAAAAAAATTAGAAGAGAAACTATTGGGGAAGTGTGTATAATCCAAGGACAAGTATATCTAACCTTGGCAAGATTGTTAAAACTACCAAATGTGACAAAGCCATTGGAAAGAGCTGGTGTTGGACAAACAGGACCAGCCTCTGTGGAAGGTGTATAACAAAGAAAACTCTCCGGAAGCCTAACCAGCTCCTCGACCTGTCTGCAATTGATACGCACACAAAAAAAGCAATACTAAGGATTCTATTTGGATCACTCTGAAACCCAAGAAATCATTCTCTTATGAACCAGAACGTACTTCTGTTTGGTATCTGGTGGATCAGCCAAGGAATCCGTAATTCTGTAATCAACAGTGGGTAAACCCGTAGTATTTGGATAGCCGATCCAAGTAACCTGATATTTCAACCAATTAAAGTAAAGTTTGAATGGAAAGTCAAAAACAAAATCTGAAACAACAAAATGAAATAGTTCTATCTGCCCTCTCACCTGAACAGGTGCTGGTCTGCAGGCCATTGTTCCCAATTTGTTGTTTGCCGTATGACCAGTGAGTTCTACCAAAATGTCGATTTGGTCTTCTCTGACCATACTTGCTATCTTTTTCTCATCTATCCCATATATATCCTTCCAAACTCCACCTTTCTTCAACACTTTATCCCTAAACCTGTATGTTTTTGCATCTGCCTGCAAAGCCATGAGAGAGTACGGATTGCTCACAGGGGAAAAAATGCCGTGAGAAACACGGAAATGAATTGCTTTGACGGAAAATGTATTTTATATACGGAGAATTTATTTCAGTAAAACCATACCTTAACTACCGCTGAATAAACCACCACTTTGTACTTTGTATAATCATGATGTGTGAGGGCGGCTTCAATGAAATAAGATACTGAATGAGTGAAGAAATCTGGTGAGATATATCCAATGGTGATAGGTCGCTCTGGATCTTTCAGATTGTCCCATGAAGTGTACTGTGGGTGTAATCTTGTGAAGCGCCAACCCCAGTCTCTGTGTTCATAAGAGTTTTTTCACTGTTAGTCCCATAAAATCAACAGAACACGTCCAAGTTAATATTATATGTTCAAACCTGTGAGCCTCAAATAATTTGTCATCGAGTCCTTCATTTATGTAGTTCATGGCAAGCAATCGGTTCTACATAAAACACATGAAGGTTTCAAAGTTCAAACACATATCTTTCAACCTCATATCAAGAACAGCACGTTAAAGTACGAATACCTGGCCAGCATTGCGAGAATCTGGATCTATCTTAAGGCATTCCTCATAAGCATCAATAGCCATAGTTATATTTCCAGCATCTCTGTAAAGAACACCTACATTTGAAACGCATCATGAAACTGATTATAGCACCAGGAAGGTAGAAAACGCAGAAACATTATATCAAAAACTCATAGGAATATAAATTCCAAGCAGTGGTCTCGCGTAAGGAAGCTCATAAACACAAAAATCAAAGAAATCAAACCTAAGTTGTTAAAAGCTTCTGCATACGTGGGATTTGCAACAATGGCCTTCTCGATCATGTTGGCAGCAGCATCCATTTTCCCCTGTAATATCAGAAGAATTAGCATTCCATTGACTCTGGAGATTTAATTAAGAAAATCTTGAACTGCACTTAATCTATATCAAACCTGGACTGTGTAGACGACACCAAGATTATTAAGCGACTGTGCGAAGTTTGGTTTGATTGAAAGAGCCATCTACATATGTTGAGAGATATTATAAGCCATGAAACAGAACAAACTTCTCATGAAAGCAAATGTCCGCAAATATAATACCTGATAACACTCCACAGCTTTATCAAGGTTGTCACGGTCTTTGTAAAGTACACCCAAATTATTGCAAGCCTCAGCACAATGTGGATTGAAGTGGAAAGCAAGCTCATAGAACACAATTGCCTGCACACAGAGAACGGACCACAGACATATTCCATTATTTTCGCTCTACATTTCTCACTCTAATAAATCTAAATACATAATTTTGTACTAATTACGAAAACATGTCATAGTTATCATGCAAGTCCCGAGGCAAAGAAAGGATAGACACAGGAAAACAAACACACGATTACGGACTTAGAGATATGAATAAATACCATGTCAAACTTCAGCATTTCACCATAAGCCACCCCAAGATTATACATAGCATCTGCATAGTGCCAGTTATAATAGAGAGCCTTCTTGTAATATGCAACTCCTTGACCCACATCGCCTTCAAGTTTGACCTGAAATATCGTTGTTACTCGCCAATGGAAAAGGACTAAGAGACTGTGAATTGCAAACAAAATTCTAAGGCGGAAATTGTCACAAGTAAAATAACAGAAACATATTCCCATGCCAATGCAGCACCATAAGTAAAAGGCACATACTAAACAAAAGCCAGCAAACAAAACGAAATTTATAAAGAAATTTCCAGAACAATTTACGAAAAGCTATACTTGAGTTATCAAAATTATGATAAAGATTAAAGAGTTTTACCTTTGTTCCTAAATCTGTCAGAGCTATGGCCATATTATTCTTTGCAATCTCAAAGTTTGGAGATACAGCAAGACATCTATAGGCAGAAGAGGTGAAAAAATCAGTCTCCCTGTCACACTAGTCACTTCAACAAAGTAGCAAGGCACCAATGAAAACTAAGCAATGAAATACTAGATATGTACCTTTCATAACAAGTGATTGCCATCTCCAAGTCACCACGGTTCTTATAGATTACACCCATGTTACAATATGCTTCAGCATACATAGGCCTCTCAAGTGCAGCCTTCTCGTAGCATCCCAAGGCACTGTCATATTGCATCATTTCGGAGTACACGACACCTAAGTTGTAGTATGCAGGCTGCATAACAAAATTTGTGCGTTAGACGATCAGTTAAATGGTAACAAGCCAAACCACATGAAACAGCGAAAAAGTATAGGGTCAAAAAATTTACAGCATAGTGCGGGTCAATCTTAAGGGCTTCGTAATACTTTTGAATTCCTTCCTGGGTATTCCCAGCCAGCTTTAGGCTCGTTCCAAGGTCAGTCAAAACAATGGCTAAACACTCTGCTGCTGGCTTGTATGATGCGTCTGCCATCAATGCTTTCTGGTAGGACTGCGCAAAGAATGACAATTGTAAGTTACAAAATTGGCCAAATACGTATAAGTTAACAAATTTATTCTTTAACTATATCATCAAAGATTGAGGGACAGGTAATGTCACACCTCAGCAGCTTCTACGAGGCGCCCTTCTTCTTTATGAAGTATACCACAGTGAGTGAGGGCACAAGCATTATGTGGATCCAACCTGATTGCTTCGGAAAAACAATCAAAAGCTAGATTCCCTTTGCTTTGAGTCTGCAAGCATATCCCTTTCCCAATGTGCGCTTCAACATTGTTGCTATCTTTCTCCAGCATAGTCTCATACAGATCAAGCGCATCAGCAAACTTGTTTCTCGCCCGAAGAATATTGGCGTAAGAAAGCGTATCGTTCCCTTGAACAGCCTTTCGTGATGGAGACAAAACACCCGTGCTAGGCGAAGACTGAATTCCATTGGAGAAACCATTCTCTACGACTGGTGACCTCTCTCTCTCAGCATTATCTTCCAACCCAACCATTTCTTGAATCTAAAAGCTTGCGTACCTTCAAGTAAACAATAGAAAACAATCCATTAAAGGTTAAATCTTGCACTGTTGACATAAAGAACTGATATTCTACAGAACCAACCCAACTCATCCCATCGAATTCCAAACCAAAAACCCTAAAGATCACAAAACCGGAGAAGATTACGAAAAATCTCAAGCTCAAACCCTAGGATTTAAACCAAAGGAAACAATTAAGTAGAAGAATGAATCTGGAATTGGGAATAGCAAAATCAATCAAAGGTGCGATAAATTAGGGTTTAACAAAAACTTACCGGTGAGGCTCAAAGAGGAACTAGTCTCCGTAGTGATGAAAACTCTGAAGCCACTAGAGACGAAATCGAGCGGCTAAAGAAGAAGAAGAAGACAACGACGAGTAGACATAGGAGAAGCTGATTTTTCCGCCTCGCTCCTCCGAAAAGAGAAATCGTTAATTGATCAGTGAGTAGCAACTTAGGGATTTATATCTCACAATAAGCCGAGCCCAAGCGGTGGTGAAATCGTCGCTTTGCCGTGAATAGACGGAGAGGAGGAGGAGGCGGCGACGGCGAAGCCACGATGCTCGGGGAGAAGCGAAGGTACGAGGTCGGTCCGAGCCAGCTGACAGAGGCAACGACTCAGATTAGCTCTCCTGGCTTGTTACTTTTTTATTTTATTTTAATATAATGTTATTGTATTGTTATTATTTTTTGTTCGTAAATGTTAGTACTGTACTTAAACGGACAACATATATAAAAATTCATTTTTTTTTATAGATAATGGCAGAAAATCAGTCAATTTCGGAAAATCTGTGTGTTTTATGTTTTAAAAAAGAAAAATTGGAAATACCGAAATCAATGCCAAAGTAACGCATAATAATAGTATTAACTATTTTAACTAGGCTTTAAAAATCATAGAACGAATAGAATATGAATGGAATCAATAGTCCAATAACATGTGATTTTATTTGGATTTTAATATCAATTTAGATCCAATAAATTAATAACCCCATTTAGTAAGTTCATCCTAAATTAGTAAATTTAACAAACCAACTTTTTCTATTAAACCGGACGATTGATAAAAACTAAATATATGTTTCCTAAAAAAATTGATAATATGAAATTTGTAGTTATCATTTTTTTTTCTTTTGCAATATGAAACTTCAAGTAATTACGATTTAAAATCTTCAAATTGACAAAATAAAGTTATTTTACAAGGGATCATGTCGGCGTCCACTTGTATTCGCATTCCCACCTTCTTAGATAACTTGTCTCGACTAATGGTTGCAACTATGTCAATTCATTGTGTCCTAATTGCACTATGCTAGTTTGTTTAAAGTCATCCTAATTTTACTCGTATCTAATATCACTGTTTTTTAAAAATAATTTAAACTAACTATTCATACTATTAAAAACCCTAAAGACGCACATGATCTTCCCTTATATTCCATCCATAACTCTATATATATATATATACATAGATGTATTTTTACACACCCTAACACATCGATTTTTTTTTCTTCCTATGATGAACTCTCAGCTAGAAGCATTAGAAAGACAAAACATTATTCATGAGGGAAAAAAAATTCAACAATGTAAACATGAACATACAGAGTTAATTTTGCAAATTTTTCAAGGTTTCACATTCGACGAGAAAGCTTTTACACAATCTTACAAAAGTCCTAAATACTATAAAGTTGTGGCAGAGATAGACGGAGAACACCAATACGGAACCCAAGTTTTGGAGTGTTTGAAAGGCTCTCTTTGTTTCAATTCAATATTTGTGATTCCTTTAGATTCTTCTGCATACCATTATCTTTACATTGAATTGCTTAGAGGACTTCTATGGAGAGATCCCGGAACATCGAAAGGTTCAATTGTGATGGGACGTGGAAGGATTCGATTGCCTCCTTGGACGAGCGATGATGAATTCAAATCTAAGATCAACCTCGTTGGTTTCAACAATGATCAATGTATAGTAAGTAAAGGATATCTAGAAGTATCCATGAAACTTCATAGATATGTGTTATCATGAAATATTATCTTGTTATTTTTTTTTTACTTTCCTTATGATTTAGTTAGGTTTTTGAGTTTTTATTGTATAATTTTCTGGTTTTGGATCATGATTATGAAGATTTTGATAAGTTTTGTTTGATTTGATATGGTTCGTCTTCTTTTCTCGAGTTACATTATCTATCTTGTATTTTTATTTTTCATTAGATTAATTAAATCGATAACCAAACCAAAACTAACCAAACCAATGAATATAGAACCAATTTTAGCCGGTTATTGTTTGGGTAAGTGACGACTTTGACACAATCCGATTTTACTCCCAATCGCCGAGTCCTTTCCTTCTCTCTCTCCGTAACAAAGAAATCATCGCCTTCTCTTTACAATCGCCGGCGAATCGGAGAAGAGTCGATCTCCGGTAATCGGAACTTCATGGCGATGACCATCGAAGGTAAATCCACTTCTATTTCTCTTGTATTCATTTTGATCCTTACGGAATCGAATCAGATTCGAGTGGTTTTAACCCCTTCTCCATTTCTCCATGATTCGTGCTCGTATCTTCCGTACCTATAGATATTTAGAATGCCGATGCTATTGGTGGTGCGCTTGAGTCTTGATTTACCTCTGATTTGCGGTTTTTAGGCCTTTGAATTGTTCAAACTCACTCATTGTTTGCTATTTCTTTTTCCGATGCGGATTTCTTCTGGTGAATGCTCAAATTGCTGCTTTGGTACAGTGTAAGTTTAAAGACTTGAAGCTCCTTGTATTACTTTGTTGTTACATTTGAGTGAATTCTTGTGATCTTACAGATTTTTGTTTTTCTTGATACACAGACTTGCTGGACTTGCCTTCATGTTTTCATCTAGTATCCTCCTACAGATCCTGGTATGGGTTAAATCTATCAGTCTGCTTTATAACTCTTTTAAAGCTGGATCAAAATCTTAACTTATTAGCTTTACATAAGAGTTATAGATCATTCTTCTCATATGAACTTGTTTACTTGGTTTGTAAATGGTAAAGCTAATTCTGAGTATACTGGTGTTGTCTCTGGTTGGTGTTCCAAGCAGATTTGTGATTTTGATCCATTTGAATCTGCTGCATATTACAAAGTTTTGAGCTTGACTTTCTTCTATGTTGATTAACTAGCTGGGGACCCCAAAAACCATCCAAAACCAAAATAACACTTAGATTCGTATGCTTATCACCTTCCTACACTTACCGACCTAGATGTTAGTTTATGCTAAGCTAGAAAGTCAACCGCAGCCCTATTCGGATACCTATAATAGCTATAAGATGATAACCGAGCAAGCTAGCCGGTGCAAATGCGAACTCATTGTCTAACTAGCTAATAACTTAGACTTTCAGAACAAAGCATCTTCTCTCTTAAACTCGTATGAGGTCCTTATTTAGGTGTAGTTTGTTTTCGTGCAACTTAGTTAGAAGCAGGATGGATGATTAGATTTACATATATATGATAAAGTTTCTCATAGCTTGTAGTTCCCTTGTTACTCATTAGAAATACATCAATAACTATTTATTTCTAATGGTCAGGCATGCGCGATATATGGTAACTGGTGGCCAATGCTATCAGCACTCATGTATGTGGTTGTGCCTATGCCTTGTTTGTTCTTCGGAGGAGGCTCAACTCAATTCCTAATTAGTCGAGACGGTGGAGGGTTAGTTACTACTTACTAGACGCTTCACTGCTACTTCAAATTACCAAACAGGCAAACTTTTACCAAAATTTGCTGTTTCTTTAAACGCAGGTGGATAGATGCAGCTAAGTTCTTGACAGGAGCATCGACTGTGGGAAGCCTCGCGATTCCAATCATATTAAGGCATGCACAAATGATCGAGACCGGTGCAATGTTCATAGAATTCACATCGTTCTTCATATTCATTTGCACCGTCATGTGTTTTCACCGGGCTAGCCTCGATGATGACTGGTAACCGAGACGTTCTTGTTGGTAAATCTACTAATTGGATTCGCATGAGAAAGAGAGAATTGAGATTAAAGAAGATGATGTTATTACGACCCTTATGAAAAAAATGTATGAAGAAACTTGTGTTCTTCTCTGCTCTTTTCCATCTTTTGTATCAATTAATGTCTGTAAAAAGTTCTATTCATCATCTTGAATGTGATACTTTGTGTATCCTCTTAAAGTTTTTTTTTCCTTCTTGAAACAAGTAAACGAGTTTTTTTTTGCAAAGCCGTTTGGTCTCACTCGTCGTCGCCAAGGCTCTCTCTAATCAGCAAACCAACACAAAAACAACAAAAGACAAAATAATTTAAGGTTTGTTATTTGTAAATGTCGGTCAATATCAATATAATTATCTTCTGGATCAAGAAAAATAAGCCCATGGACTAACATAAGAGCCTCATAAGGGTAGAATCGTAATATCAATAGGACTTGACCTGCGTATATATATGATATCGTCGCCCTTCCCCACTGATATCTTAAGGTCTAGCCGTCTTCTAGGGTTTTATCAATTTAGAGTATTTTTTTCTCTATTTGTCTAGGGCTGATAATCTCTTTTGTCATCATAATCGTTCTCTAAAATCGTTTTCTGTGATTGTTTTTTTATTTGATGTGGTGTTTTCGTTTGAGCTCAAAACGGCGAGTATGATGATTCAATTAGATGTGCGAATGGAGATTTTCTTCATTCTGAGCTCAAAAACTTTTATTTGGCAATATTATTCTGACTTCGCCGTCAATTTTTTCTTTCTTTGATTATTCTTTTGGTTTCGTATCGGAAATCTCTTGTTTAGTGTTGATGATGATGAGAGTGATGAAAAAATCATTCGGATTCCCTATGATAAGTATAAATGATTATTTACCAGCTACTTTTGACTCATCAGCATCAATGTTCTGTTTTTTTTTGTTTGGTTTATTTAAGTTTCGAAGGTTTTTTGGTAGATGAAATATGTTGTTGTGGCCGGTGATGTAATCAAAATATTTGCTACTCTTGATGAAGAAATTCAGTTGATGATATTTACCACCAAGATCTCTGAGGCCTATTTTGTTTGTATAGTTTTTCGTTTTATATTTAAAAATTTAAATTAGTCACTAAATCTAATATTTTAGTTTTGCCAATCAGCTTATAATGATGAGTTTATAAAGGTTGAAAAAAGAGATTTTCGGATTTTAACGTACCACTGTTAGCTTGCTATGCCTCTAGATTCAATATCTAAGTTTGAATATTGTGTTTAGTGTTGATGATGGTGAGAGTGATGAAAAAATCATTCGGATTCCCTATGATAAATATATGATTATTTACCAGCTACTTTTGACTCATCATCATCAATGCTCTTTTTTTTGGGTTTATTTAATGTTCGAAATTTTTTGATAGCTGAAAAATGTTCTTGTTGGCCAGTGATGTAAAAAAAATATTTGCTACTCTTGATGAAGAAATTCAGTTGATGATATTTGCCACCAAGATCTCTGGGGCCGAATTTATGTAACAATAATAACAATAAGATATCTCCATGAAAGCTCAAGGATTAATATTGTCTAGCCCTGTCCAAAAGTTGTTTATTTATAATTTCGGTATATTTAATGATTTGGCCCGTTTGCAAAAGAAAGAGATACATTTGGCCCAATCTAATAGTTGTCTTACAACTTTTTATAACAAAATTATGTTTCATTTATTCATTTAATATTGTGAAAGATAAAAGAAGACAGTTTTACCATATCAAAATTAATCATAATTCTGTTTAACAAAAACAGTAGCATCAATGGTATTGGATCAAAAAGTTTAGATATACAAAAATAGTTTCTATGAAAACTAATAGATTTCGGTATGATCCAGTAATCTTACAACTCTTTAGAAAAATTATTTCAATATTGCGAAAGAAGAAAAACACAATTTACCATATAAAATTTTTAGTCGGCAATTTACCATATAAAATTAAGTATAATTCTGTTCAACAAAAACATGAAGCTCGGTGATATTATCACTCATGCTATATTGCTATCATCTTAATGGACTTTTAAAAAATGAACGACAACTCTACAAATTAACAAAATTATTCGTTTTAAATTATTCTACTAAAAAACAAATAGAAATTTTAACCCAAAAGACAAAATATTATACCAGTTATAGAAAAAATCTCCACTTAATTCCAATTAAAACTCCATCCTGGCCATTAATGGAGAACAAAACTGTATTTAAAACACCAACAAATTATTGAAGGAAAATAAAAATTAAAAAAATGTGGAAAGCGTGAAATTTTACAGTCGAACGGTAACTTTAGGAGAGAGAGAAGGAATAAAACTCATTATCCACCGTTCGATTTAAAGTTTATCATCTAACGGCTAAAATCTAAGCCCGCTAATAATTTGACCGTTGGAGTTGATTCTTTGGCTCCTCCATATTTCCTTTTTTTTCCCCATAAGAAACCAATTTCTCTCTACTTCTCTTCACATTCTTCCAGAATTTCTTCACATTCTCTCAGATTCTCTCTGCAACGAAAAACGAAAATTGAAAGAATAAACGATCATGGCGACGAGACAAGTTCTTCCTCAACAAATTAGAGGTTTTGATTCCACCGATCACTCTGATTTCTGTTTTCCCCTTTTCTTCAAAACCCTAGTTTTTTCATAATCGAAGATTTAGATCATGGGTTTCACGGATTCTTCTTTGAATCGGCGATTTTGAGTACAGATTCTCGTAATTCGGTTGATTTCGTTTGAATTTGGTGAATTTCGTCTGATATTTTTATTTTTTTCCGGTCTGGGTTTTGGGTTTCATCGAAAATCCCCAATTTTGGGTTGTTTGAAATTGATTCTTTAAGGACCTAAATCTTGATGATGGGTTTGTTTGAATCGGCGATTTTGAGTACAAATTCTCGTGATTCGATTATTTTTCGTTTGAATTTGTTGAATTTCGTCTGATATTTGTATTTCCTTTCTGGGTTTTGGTTTAATCGCTGCAAAATCCCTAATTTTTGAGACGCTTAAATCGATTCTCCAAATCTTGATGATGGGTTTTTGTTTATGTGTAAAACAGGCGATCCCGTCGACGTGGAAAACCCAGCAGCAAAGAATCGTCGCGTTCTTGGCGACATCGGAAACATCGCTTCTCTTGCCAGATCCGATGGAAGAAAGCCACAGGCTAATCGCCCCTTGACTCGTAACTTTCGTTCTCAGTTACTAGAAAACGCACAAATTGGAGCCGTCGCTAATAAAAAGGTTTCCTTTTTTTGTTGTTTGCGACTCAAATCTTGTTCTTAGAAATGTGTATATGATTGTTGAATCTGACTCTCTATTTTTTTGGATCTGTTCTTGATGGATCTCAGGCTATTACCAAGAAACAAGAAGATGTGAAGGCGGTTCAAAAGAAACCAAGAGCTGTTAAGAGACAGCCATTGAAACCTATTGAAGTGATTGTGATCAGTCCTGATACAAACGAAGTTGCGAAAGCTAAACAGAAGAAGCAAAACGATGCGGCTGTGTCAAAGAAAGTTACATACTCTTCTGTTCTTGATGCTAGAAGCAAGGTATGATTCTTTGATTAGCATTGAAAGTGCAATGTTTCTTTAGTTTTTGTACTGAATGTTTGGTTTGATTCACTTAGGCTGCTTCTAAGACAAATGATATCGACTCTGTTGACAAAGACAATGACCTTGCTGCTCCTGAGTATGTAGAAGACATGTACACTTTCTATAAAGAAGTTGAGGTACTTATAATCAGAGACCCTCTATGTATATGCTTATGGAAAACTTCTGTGAATGTTTGTTAATTGTTTGGTTTCTTTGTTGTAGAATGAGAGCAAGCCTAAGATGTATATGCATACACAGCCTGAGATTAATGAGAAGATGAGATCAATTCTTGTAGATTGGCTTGTTGAAGTTCATATCAAGTTTGATCTGTCTCCAGAGACTCTTTACCTCACTATCAACCTAATTGATCGGTTCTTGTCACTGAAAACTGTTCCTAGAAGAGAACTACAGCTTCTTGGTGTTAGTGCTTTACTCATTGCTTCTAAATACGAAGAAATCTGGCCTCCTCAGGTATATACACTCTCACACACACAGATATAATAATGTTTATCAATTATAGAAGCTGATCATGTGAATGGATTTTGTGAACAGGTGAATGATTTGGTCTATGTGACAGATAACTCATACACTAATAAACAGATTCTTGTGATGGAGAAAACCATTTTGGGAAGTCTTGAATGGTACTTGACAGTTCCAACGCAGTACGTGTTCCTTGTGAGGTTCATCAAAGCAGCGATTCCTGATCAGGAAATGGAGAACATGGTTCACTTCTTAGCTGAGTTGGGTTTGATGCATCATGACGGTTTAATGTTCTCTCCTTCGATGCTCGCTGCTTCAGCCGTCTATACTGCGAGATGCTTCTTGAACAGGACACCTGCTTGGACTGATACTCTGAAGTTCCATACAGGCTACTCTGAATTTGAACTCATGTTAGTCTTTTGTTCACTTCTTTCTCTCAAGCTTATGATTATGATTCATATGTTAATTTCTCTTTTGTTAATTGTAAAGGGATTGCTCAAAGCTTTTAGCTTTCATTCACTCGAAAGCCGGTGAGAGCAAGCTACGCGCTGTGGTGAAGAAGTATTCGAAACCCGAGAGAAGTGGTGTTGCTTTGGTTTCACCTGCAAGGTCTCTATTGTCTCCTCAATGAAGAAGCAAGTCTGCATTTTTAGATCTCTCTGATCTTTGCATGTATAAAGGTTTTTGTGTTTCTTGTGTGAGAAATGATGTTTTCTACTATGAATTCAAACAGTGTTTAATGAATTCTTCTCTACTGTATCAGAATCTTTTTGGTATTTTTACCATTTCATTTTAATATGAGTGTTCATATTCATTTTACTTGAAAACTTTTTGCTACGCACAAGTAATCAAATAAGAGCATAATCAATTCTTACAAGTTTGGGAAAATTGCTATTTGAGAAAAATATCATTTTGTTTGGAGTCCAAAGATATCATTTTTAACTTCTTTGCGTAATGACCAAAACGACGACGTAACGAGGAATCAAAGTGGTAAGGGTAATTACGTCAATTCTCATAGGGAGCCCTATGTAAGCCCTAATTTATATAAATCCGTTTTGCAGCGCCGCGAGAGTCCTTGTTGTTTCCACTGTCATCTTCCAGAGAGAAGAGCTTCATCCAAAAACCTAAGCGTTTCGTTCTCTTCTCAATCCATTGTTGAAGATGGTAAGCTTCTTCTCTCTATCACTCATCTGTTCTGGAGAATTCGATTTTCGTTAGTCTGTATGGAATTCGAGATCTGCGATGAGATAACTTCTTAGATTTCACTAGCTTCCGAAATTTCAGGATCTTCGTTTACTTGATTCGTTGTGTAAATTAGCATGTAGGATTATACAGAGTAATGCTATTGAATTGATTGGTATGTGTATCAGTGATTAGTGAACGATTTGTTTTTGAAATCTGTTTTGCGATTTGCTATTTGTTTGTAGTCGAGGAGAAAGACGAGAGAGCCAAAGGAGGAAACTGTGACTCTTGGACCTGCTGTTCGTGAAGGAGAGAATGTTTTCGGTGTTGTTCACATCTTTGCTTCATTCAATGACACTTTCATTGTAAGTTTTTTACTCATTGATTCTCTTATTGTTGCACCTGTGTGTAAACCTTCTGTACTGGCACACTTGAATCACGTTTCTTCTGTCAAATTCTCTTGCAGCATGTGACTGATCTTTCCGGAAGGGAAACTCTCGTTCGTATTACCGGTATATGCTCTAGTACTTTATAGTCTTGTGTTTATTATGTTCTTGTTATTCTAATGATTACGTGATTTGAATCTTGAAATTTGCATTTTTTTGAAGGTGGGATGAAGGTGAAGGCTGACCGTGATGAGTCGTCTCCTTATGCTGCTATGCTTGCAGCTCAAGATGTTGCTGTAAGATGCAAGGTGAGAAACTGTATACAGTATACATTCTTTTTTGTAATTTCATTGAGCTTGTGGATGATTATTATGTTCATACATCTGTAATTAATAATAATATGTTGTGTGAAATGTTACAGGAGCTTGGTATCACGGCCATGCATGTGAAGCTCCGTGCTACCGGAGGAAACAAAACCAAGACTCCAGGTCCTGGTGCTCAGTCAGCTCTCAGAGCTCTTGCTCGTTCAGGCATGAAGATTGGTCGTATAGGTAACACGAGAAACCAAATCTCTCTACTAGTCTTTTGTTTTGGTCAGACAATTGTGCGTTTGGTTTGAGAATAATCTTTCTTGAATGTGTTTTGCAGAGGATGTGACTCCGATTCCCACCGACAGTACTCGCCGAAAGGGTGGAAGAAGAGGAAGAAGACTTTGATCACCCGATGAGCCTTATCGTCGTTGTTCAATTGTGCCATGACTTGGTGTATTTTCTTGGGTACACTTTGAAGTTTAGTTTTGCCTTTCTCCAATTATCTTTCAAGTTGCTTCGAAAACATTAGAAGTTTTATTTTTCTTCAACATTGTTAACTTTTGGCATTTGGAGTTTTGGCATTTGGTGTATTGTTATTTTGCATTTTCTCTTCTCTCTCTTTTATCTTCATCGAATGTGAGCTTTGTGACATGGTTTCTTTCAGAATAAGATTAGAAAGCTGAATGCAACTTTGGTAAATGTAAAATCTAAAAGCTACGTCAAATTGACTAAAAAGGGTTAGCTTGAAATTTGCAACCGGACCGAAAAAGTTTTGGGGTCATGGTTTAATGTGGTCTAACCGGTTTCAACCGAGTCTTATATTTTTTTTAAAAATATTAGTATATATATTTTAATTTTATATTTTTCTTCTATTTATATTTCCAAATCTATCCTGATTACAAAATTTCAAGTATTACAAATATTTGGAAAAACAAAAATTCTTCAATAACAATAACAAATAAAAACTAAATATTAGATATTAAAATAATGGTAGCTCATTTAGGCATTTTAAATTTTTAAAAATTTTATATGAAAGAAATTTACTATCCCATTAATTAACTTTATAAACTCTATTTTTACTATTTTTACTAGTCAGAAAATCATGAAGTTTTGACTATTTATAAAACTAACACTAAAAAGAAGAAACTCTACAAAATAGCAGTGAGAAAGTACTATAATTAGTGGTGATTTTTGGCTATGTCCACCACCGTTTGAGATTGGGGAGCCTAATTATTTATGTACTGATGCTCATCCGAAGACGAAGTCATGGACAAATAACAGTGACTGTTGTAATTGGGAGGGTATCACATGCAATTCCAAGTCCGGGGAAGTGATTGAGCTAAATCTCACTTGCAGTTGCCTCCATGGTCAGTTTCATTCCAATAGCAGTCTTCAAAACCTTCATTTTCTAACCTTTCTAGACCTTTCCTATAATTATTTTCAAATCCCATCTTCCATTGGAAACCTTTATAAGCTCACCTCTCTCGACCTTTCTAGTAACAATTTCATCGGTGAAATCCCATCTTCCATTGGAAACCTTTATAAGCTCACCACTCTCGACCTTTCTAGTAACAATTTCATCGGTGAACTCCCATCTTCGATTGGAAACCTTTCTCAACTCATCCTTCTCGTCCTTTCTGGAAATCATTTTTCGGGTCGGATTCCGTCTTCCATTGGAAACCTTTATAAGCTCACCTATCTCGACCTTTCTAGTAACAATTTCATCGGTGAAATCCCATCTTCTTTTGGCAATATATCTAAGCTAGAAGTGTTATACCTTGGCTACAACAACTTGAGAGGTCCAATCCCGAGCTCCATTTCCAAATTAACCAACCTTGGAGCACTTGACCTATCCCATTTGAACACCACCACTGCGATTAACTTGAATGAATTCTTATCATCTTTCAAGAGCCTCTACTACTTGAGTCTCTCAGGCAACCAAGTTTCATCCACAAACAAGAGTTCCGTTTCAGATCTTCCTTCGCAATCGATGGAATATTTGTACTTGTCAGGCTGCGGTATCACCGATTTTCCGGAGATCCTAGGAACCCAACAATTTATGTGGAGGCTACCAAATCTGTACTACCATCATCCACAACCGGAGGAGGAGGAGCCGGAGACTCCACTCTATCATCTCCCATTCTCTTCTTCTTCTTCTGACTCTTCTTTTTCTCACTCTTCTTCTTCTTCCGCACCTCCTCAACCGGAGTAGGAGCGGGATCCCTCTCATCTCCCGTTATCTTCTTCTTCTTCTTCGGACTCATGTCTCTTTTGTGAGCTACTCCTCCCTTCCTCTTTCTGCCCATCTTCTTTTTATTGAGATTATCTCTAATATTCACCAAAGGAGTCTCGTCGTCATCTTCTTTATCTTCTTCACTCTCAACCCACGGATGAGAGTGAACCCTTTCTTCTTCATTCGTGTGTTCAACCCTTTCTTCTTCATTCATGTTTTCAACTTCCCCAACAACAGCTTCCCTTGCTTCTTCCTCTCCTCCTTCAGTCGTCTTTTCAACAGAGATCTCCTTCTCAACATCCGGAACACCAACTTCCCGAACAACATCCCGAACAACTTTCGAAAGACCAACTTGCGACCATTCCACTACGGATTTCCTTCGGAGTCGAGGCATTGATATCAATTCGAGAGAGAGAACGAAAATCGAAATTGAGAGAGAGAACGAAATTCGATTTTGATTTTGAGAGGAGTAACAGTTTTGATTTAAGAATTCAATTTTGAGAGGAGTAACGGTCGGAGCTGTGAAATCGGTCGGAGATATGAAGAGAAGGAGAAGTCGATTCGCCGGTTGAGAACAATTAGGGATTTGTCTCGGTTTGACCCGGTTTGGGGAGACGGTTTGGGTCACGGGCGGGTCGATCCGGTTTGGGCGGTTAAAACTGAAATATTTCTCGTAATTTTTAAGTCTTGGCTAGTAGGCCTGGGCGCGGATCGGATATCCGGAAAATTATAGTCTTTGTGATTCGATTTGTTATTCACGGATATTAAATTTTCCGATTTGCTTTGCTTTGAAAATTTTAGATATTTGGAGTTACGGATATCCGGATTTTTTTTCCGGATATTTGCGGATATTCGGATATTTGCGGATATTTGTTTTAACTGAAAAAAACGAAAGAAAAATATTTTATTTTTTCAAAAAGTTATTTTTTCAGTATAAATTTTAAACTAATTAGTGAAAAAATAATATAAGTTAGATAATTTTATTTGATATAACTAAAAATAAAATGAAAAGTGAAAGAAAAAATGGTGGACTACGAAACATTTATTATTATTTTTAGATAAAAATATGAGACAACTGATTTACAAAATTAGTAACTACGTAAATTTATTATAACTATATCCGTTCAATGTATTGAAAAGGTTAAAAAATGCAAATATATGTTGTAGGTATATCATATTATATGTACATATATGTAATTTACGGATCGGATCGGATATTCGGATTTTTAAAATTAGTATTTATGATTTGCTTTGCTTTAGACGGATCGTAGATTTTACTATTTGCTTTGCTTTTATTTATAACGGATATTCGAATTTTTCGGATCGGATCAAAACGGATCACGGATCGGAGCAAATCTAACGGATAATTTGCCCAGCCCTATTGGCTAGGATAAAAACGTAACTTACCTATTTTCGGGATTAAAAATAATTCAATACGAAAATGATTTTAAAAGTGTCCTTTTGAGATTATATGTAGAGGAAAGTGTCCTTTTGAGATCATTTCTCTCTCAAAGTTACCCCCTCAAGTGCCACTAGCCTTCTCAAAGTTAACTTATGCTCATTGTGAAAGCATTGTTAGACCTTTAAGGCAATAATTTAGCGAACAAGATCTAACATCTAAGTAGAGAGAGTTCGCCCTAGAGATCGTCGCAGCCGCCGTCGCCGAAGTCTTCACCAAATCGGAGCCCCTGCTCCGACGCTCTTTCCCTAGCTGCCCATGGTGTCGTTGGTCGCAGATCCGGTACCATCTCCAGAGCCCCCAGATCTGGGTCTCGTTGCAGCCCCACCGCCGTTCATGCTTTCCGCCGCCGTAGCCGTCATCTCTCTCTTCTCCAACATCTCTAAACCTCCGGTGAAAGCAGATCTCCTCACAAGGTTTTCAGGTGTGTCGGATCTCGACTCTAAATCCTCGATTCTCCTTTGTGTTGACCTTAAGCTAGATCTCTCACCGAAACCACCAAACCCGACTTCATCTCTAACTCCAGTGACTGCAAATCCCGTTTTCTCGTCGAGAAACATGGGTGTCAATTCCATCTCAGCCATCATGTTCATCTACGGTTCCGAGTGTTGCTCCGCCATCTCCTCCATCGCAACTCCAGGTCTAATCCGAACTTAAATCCGCCACACTTACCTCTCCTTTGGCGGTGGTTCGGAAGCTTGCAGATCGTACCGACGGCAAGCCTAGAGCCTCCCCTCCGATCTCCCATCGTAAGCCTTTCTCCCATTGCTTTAATGTTAATGGGCCTGATTGATGAGTGTGAAGGCTTGGCCCATGACTTTTCTTGCTCTCTAGTGGTGTTGGAATCCATATTTAGTGTAGAAAAGTTTAGGACTCTAGCTAGTCTCATCAGTTTATCAACATCAAGAGTAGTAGTAGCCGTGACTAATGCTGGAAAATTGCATTTAAGGAACGAGTGTAAATCCAGGACTTTTGTTCCCTTGGTGACTCGACCCGAAGTCCGAATGGCTTTGTCACATGCTCTAGAAGAAGAAATTAGGACATTCTCGGTAGAATCCAAATCCTTACAAATGATTCGAGTCTTAGTTTTAGGCTCAATAGTTTCCAAACTACATGGTTTGTTCCATGAAATCTCTCTTCTTTCCAAAAGAATTGAATCTATGTGTTTTATTTTCTTGTTAGCATCATATGCTCTTGTAATCGAACCACCAGTCTAATTTTAATGAGAAGATCTTTGTTGACAAAAAAAAAAAAAAAAGATTGTTAGACCTTTAAGAGACTTTTTAGCATCTATCGTCGTTTGTTTCACAAGAAATCGATCTTCGGTATGTATGGAGGTTTGTTTCTCATCACTACTCTCCTTTGTGTATTTTTATATCGCATGAAACTGTGATGATTAACACCAAATTACCCCTTTCAAACAAAACGAGTTACAAGCTATCTGAACAAGTATTTCAAAAATACATGTACAATTGTTTTGTGGTGTTATATATTGTAATATATCCATATCTGATTTTCTTCTTTACAAAGACGTTCGGCATTATTTTTGTTTGTGTATAGCGTTTAATTTTTTTAAGAAAGGGTTTGTGTACTGTTTAATTTGTTTGGACAAAAAATACATATTTTTTAAATTGTGGTAAATAAAGTAGGGGCCAAAATGTTTGGAAATTGAATATTCAACATTTTATGGGTTCGACGTGAAGAACACTTTGGTAGGAAGACTAGTTTAACGTAAGTCAAGCTGAGTGGATTTGTCTTTGTGGAGTACATACAAAGATGTGCATGAAACCATTGTTATCATCACAATTTTCATTTTCTCTCTCTCTCTCTTTATCTCTCTTTCATTATTGATATTCAAGAAAGCTGAATCAATTTAGAGAAAGATGAAAGGCTTTTGGAACTCAACGAGTAGCATTCCTATCACTCTTTCTTTTCTCTTCTTATTATTCATCTATAATTTTGATGTTTTGTTTGCGGCTCCTACTAATCACTCGTGTCGTCCTGAGCATAGGGATGCACTTCTCGAGTTCAAGAACGAGTTTGAGATTGGGGAGCCTAATGATATGTGTACTGATGCTCATCCGAAGACGAAGTCATGGACAAATAACAGCGACTGTTGTAATTGGGAGGGTATCACATGCAATTCCAAGTCCGGGGAAGTGATCGAGCTAAAACTCATTTGCAGCAGCCTCCATGGGCGGTTTCGTTCCAATAGCAGTCTTCAAAACCTTCATTTTCTAACCTTTCTAGACCTTTCCTATAATTATTTTAGTGGTCAAATCCCATCTTCCATTGGAAACCTTTATAAGCTCACCTATCTCTACATTTCTAGTAACAATTTCATCGGTGAAATCCCATCTTCCATTGGAAACCTTTATAAGCTCACCTCTCTCGACCTTTCTAGTAACAATTTCATCGGTGAAATCCCATCTTCGATTGGAAACCTTTCTCATCTCACCACTCTCGGCCTTTATGGAAATCATTTTTCGGGTCGGATTCCGTCTTCCATTGGAAACCTTTATAAGCTCACCTCTCTCAACCTTTTTGGAAATCAATTTTTTGGAAATCAATTTTTTGGTGAGATTCCATCTTCGATTGGAAACCTTTCTCAACTCATCTATCTCGACCTTTCTGGAAATCATTTTTCGGGTCGGATTCCGTCTTCCATTGGAAACCTTTATAAGCTCACCTCTCTCGACCTTTCTAGTAACAATTTCATCGGTGAAATCCCATCTTCTTTTGGCAATATATCTAAGCTAGAAGTGTTATACCTTGGCTACAACAACTTGAGAGGTCCAATCCCGAGCTCCATTTCCAAATTAACCAACCTTGGAGCACTTGACCTATCCCATTTGAACACCACCACTGCGATTAACTTGAATGAATTCTTATCATCTTTCAAGAGCCTCTACTACTTGAGTCTCTCAGGCAACCAAGTTTCATCCACAAACAAGAGTTCCGTTTCAGATCTTCCTTCGCAATCGATGGAATATTTGTACTTGTCAGGCTGCGGTATCACCGATTTTCCGGAGATCCTAGGAACCCAACAATTTATGACGAGTCTAGACATTTCCAACAACAAAATCAAAGGTCAAGTTCCCGGCTGGTTATGGACGCTACCAAATCTGGACTACGTGAATCTTTCAAACAACACTTTCACCGGCTTTCAAAACTCAAAGAAACCTGGGATATCTATATCACACTTATTTGGCTCCAACAACACTTTCACCGGCTTTCAAAACTCAACGAAACCTGGGATATCTTACTTGTTTGGCTCCAACAACAATTTCACAGGCAACATTCCATCTTTCATATGTGCGTCGCGCTCTCTAGTGACTCTTGATTTATCAAACAACAACTTCAACGGTTCACTCTCTCGTTGTATGGGGAATCTCAAGCCTACTCTTTCGGTTCTAAACCTTCGTCAGAATCGCCTTGGTGGAAGTCTTCCAGAGAATGTATTTGAAAATCTGAGGTCGCTGGATGTGGGTCATAACCAACTGATCGGAAAGCTTCCAAGATCTTTAATCCATTTCTCTACTCTTGAAGTTCTTAACGTGGAAAGCAACCGAATCAACGACACGTTTCCGTTCTGGTTAAGTTCTCTACAAAATCTGCAAGTTCTTGTTTTACGCTCCAATTATTTCCATGGAACGATCCATCAAGCCTCCTTCCCTAAGCTGAAAATCATCGACATTTCCCATAATCACTTCGATGGAACTTTGGCATCAGACTACTTTGTGAAGTGGAGTGCTATGTCATCACTTGAGACAAATGAAGAAGATCAGTCAAATGAAAAGTACATGGGAGATAGCTATTACCATGATTCAATGGTTTTGATGAATAAAGGTGTAGAGATGGAGCTAGTACGTATTCTCAAAATCTACATAGCACTCGACTTTTCGGGGAACAAATTTGAGGGAGATATTCCAAAGTCCATGGGTCTGCTCAAAGAGCTTCATGTGCTCAACTTATCCAACAATGCTTTCGCTGGCCACATCCCTTCATCAATGGGGAACCTAACAGCTCTCGAGTCGCTCGACGTTTCCCGCAACCAACTTTCAGGAGCAATTCCACAAGAGCTAGGAAATCTCTCGTTCCTTGAGTATATTAACTTCTCTCATAACCACCTTGAAGGTCTAGTACCAGGAGGCACACAGTTTCAAACGCAAAAGTGCTCTTCCTTTGAGGATAACTTGGGACTTCTTGGACTTCCTTTGGATTGCAGAGATATTCACACGCCAACATCGCAGCAAACGCATGAATCAGAAGAGGAAGAAGAGGAAGAGGTGATAAGTTGGATAGCAGCTGCAATAGGATTCATACCTGGTATTGTCTTGGGATTGACCATTGGATACATACTTTCTTGCTACAGACCACATTGGTTTATGAAACCTTTTGGTCGAAACAATCGTTGAAGCCGAAACATCACAACTTGCTTGACAGGTAATGTTCTGTCTTTTGAATTGATTTCTTAACAAACATTGAAAAAACAAACAGGATGAAATTAAATGGACAAACTTGTTTTTGATTTTTTTATAGGCTTTTTCCTGAAGAATCTGGAAGAAGAAATATAGATTGGTCAAGATTTCGGTTATTGTTTATGGTTTAGCTTGGTGTGTTTTCTCTTTTACTCTGTTTTTGATCAACTTGTTTGTTTTTCTGTAATCCGAATAACTCTGTTTCCTACTCTGTAATGGAACAACTCTGTTTCCTCTCAGAGTAGTGTAACTCAATAAAATAAGTATTTATTTCTTTCCCATGTTCTAAACATCAACCACAACAATGACCAAGCTATTCTATTAAATCAATCCTTCTTTTTCCAAATGAGGAACAAAGATTCAACGCAAAATCATATGGCTCAGAAGATTGTTCATATCAACGAGACAGGTAAACACAGATCAATTATAGGCTTTGGAATTTTTTTATAAGAAAATCCCTTTACTATATATATATATATTTGTTGCGGCTGAAAATTTTCCTTATTCGTCGGTGTACGCCAATATGGATTTCCTCTTTTGACGGAGTCAAAAGCGACGGGAGGTGACCGGCAATGTTTTTAAACCCGACCCAGACAGTGAACCGGATGACCAATCGGATCACCGGGTCACTGGTCCAACCATGGGTCAACCGTGGGTCAATAGATTATTAAACATATGTATATTATATATATATTGCAAATATAAAACAAATATATACTATGATTGGAATATTTTACAAATAAAGTTTGTAAACTTTTTCTTTGATTTAGAAATCAACGAATAAAACTCTTTGAATAAGTTTATATCTAAAGTTTAAGAGAAAATAATATTAGATTTCAAATAATATGGGATGTTTAACAATAACAGTAAGAGAACATTCAAAGTTCAAACTAAACAAAAATATATAATAATTAATCACTAATGACAGAGCTGCAAAAACACTGAACATACGTAAAAAGAGATTATAAATTATATAAATAAAAATATAATGTAATATCAACATGTCAAAACAAACTCTTTAATTCAAGTTATAGACTCCTTCAAAACCCAACCCGCCGGTTCAACCAACCGGTTCGCGGGTTAATAGCGGGTTTTTTTGGGTTTCTATTGGATTTTAATTAGCCGGTTTTACCATCAAACCCAAACCGTTATACTTACCGGGTCACGGTTGAACCGGTCGGACCGGCCGGTCCGGTCCGGGCGTGAAAACATTGGTGACCGGAGATCATGAGTTATTCCCATGGATAACGTGGTTTTTATGGAAATCTAGAAACAAAAAAGTTTTTCAGGGCATAGATATGGACCCAATGGATGTGGTGAGCCAAGCGGTTAATGAATGTATGGTATGGAATGAGGCACAAACACAGTCATATCACCCGGTGACACAAGCCGCAATTGTAGGGTCTTCGAATGGGGCTCCGAGTTGTAAGGTTGATGGATCCTGGAAGGATACGGATACCACCTCAGGGATAGGATGGTATTATCGTCAGGGCTCCCAAGGAATCTTATTAGGGGCGAGAGGGATTAGGAGAGTGCGTTCACCCCTTCATTCAGAGATAGAGGCGCTTCTCTGGGCGATGGGTTGTATGATAGAGAATAATGTACCATGCCAGAAGTTTGAGACAGATTGTATGGATCTTCTAAATTCCTCCCAATCACCGGAGGATTGGTTGGCGCTCTCTATCCTTGCAAGCAGATTTGAAGACTTCTTTCCCTCAGTTTTCTCTCTCGTTGATCCCCTGCACATCAAATGTTCAGGCGAATACTTTAGCTAAATCAGCTCGTTTACAGGCTTCTTCTTTCTCTTATGTAAACAACTTACCACCTCTTTGGATTACCAATTGGGGGTGTTTCTTTTAACTAATGTTTGGTTGAAAAAAAAAATGTTAAATTGATTAATCAACAAAAAGAAATTTACATAAGTTTGTTAAAAGCAGAGCTTTTAGACGAAACAAAACAGAGCTTTATATAGCCCGAAGCATGAAACAGCAAATGAAACAACAAATGAAAATCAGAGAATGTGTTACTTTACCAAGACATTTGACGAATTGTGATTCATTTACTATATTCATCATGTATTTTGCAGTTTCTTCATGTATAATATTTAGTTTTGATAGTAAATGGATTTCAAGACTCTTTGGATTTTTTTTAAAGTTATTATTAGCATTGTTTGTACTCATTTACAAAATTTAAAAGCTTTCAAGATTGTTAGGGTTTAACCGAAAAGAGAGAGCTTTAAGTTGAGACAGGCTTAGAAGTTGATTGTGATTCATGTCAGAATTATACCTCTTGTTAGGCATCGGTCTAGTGTGAATAGTCAACCTAAGAACTCGTGCTTTGGAATACCATATAATTTTTGACCTAGGTATATTATTCCCTCTGTTTTTTAGAAGCTTGGAGATTTCGACTTTGAATGGTTACCTCGTTTGGAGGTATGTCCGTTTGCAACCGCCCCAATTATCAAACGGACGTTTGTATTTTTTTTTTAAATAATTTTTTTTATTTCTGAAAATATATAGATATATACTTAACTTTAATATAAATATATAAAAATCAAACTAAAAATTTTAAATTATTATTTCTATTTTAAATTATATATAATATTTTCTATCAAAAATTATTTACTATTTACCCGCTCTATTTAAACGGAGCGACCAATCTGATCCTTCATCAGTTTCATAGTGACCTAGATACGTGAGACTTACCGTATTATTAAAGAAAAACAATTGTTTCGTAGTGTAATCAATTGTAATATATCTTCAAATCAATCAATCAATATTCTTTTTTGAATCGACAATCAATCAATATTCAAAATGTATTTTGCAGTTTCTTCATGTATAATATTTAGTTTTGATAGTAAATGGATTTAAAGATATGTGAGACACTGAGACTCACCGTATTATTAAGAAAAAACAATTGTTTCGTAGTGTAATCAATTCAATTGTAATATCTATTCACATGATCTGACTCTTTTTCTCACAAAAGACTTTGGTAAATATTTTTGTTTTTATATACCGTTTAGAAACAACTTTTTGAAATTTCTGGTAAAGTGGGGGGACCAAAATGTTTAGACGTGAAGAACACTTGATAGAAAGACTAGTTGTAGTGAGTCAAGTTGAGTGGATTTATCTTTGTGGAGTTACATACATTTGTTTTTGCTTGTACCAAATTTTTAGATCTTACATGAAGAATCTGGATCAAGAAATTCAAAGCAAATCGGACATTAACCAAACGACTCTCTCACAAGAAAAAAAAAAAACAAAAATCAACAAAGCTATGCCAAATCCGAATTAGTTAAGATTTCGGTTATTATTGTTTCCTGTTTCAGCTTGGGAGTTTTCTGTTTATACTCAGTAGTCTCTGTTTTTATCCAGTTTCTTTTCTTTTGCTGATTGCTTTTCCCATACACGTATGCATGTCGATTGTTCAGGTTCAATGGAGACATTTTGGGTGGGTGTTTAAACTTTTTTCATTAAATTTAATTAAATTAAAGTTATTTTTTAATCACTTTGAGATCTAATGTCCAAAAAATGTTATAATATAGAGCTATTCTTTTCTTTTCTTTTTGGTCGACAATAGAGCTATTCTAGACTTGAGAAATATATTTATTAAAAAAAATCATATTTTACTACCAAATCTAAACCCTTCAAGAAACTAGAGAAAGTGTATATACTATTTATTAATCTGGTTGGATAAACATAATTTTTGAAATCTGAGGTAACTAAAGTATGGGGACCAAACCGTTTGGAAATTGACTATTTTCAAAATAAAGACTTTTAGTTCTTTGGGTTCGACGTGAAGAAGTTTAAAAATACTATTATTTTAATATAATATAATTATTAAACTAAATTTTAATATTTAAAAGAAACTAAACCAAAAATAAATGACACGTGTGAAGAGTATCTAAACTAGAAGTAGAACCCATTGATGGAGATGCTGAGCTGAGTGGATTTCATATTTGGTTTTCTTTTGCTTTAAGTATGTTTGGATTTGGAGCAATGAGAATTATATTTGATATTCTCCTTTGTTGACTTGTTTCATCTAATCCAAGTCTTGCTTCTCTTTGTTTTATAATGTCCACATCCTCAAAAAAAGAAAAAGAGCAAAAACAACTGATTGGTCACTTTCACACACACACACACAGACTCTCTATCTCTTATCTCTCTGTTCTTTGATTTTTCAACATCATACTCAACAAAGCTCAATAATATCAATATGACTTATGACTAACGAGCCTGGACCCGAACTCACGACCAAACATGTAAATTAGCAAGAAACAACTCAAAAGCCAACAAAAATGATGTTTGGAGCCGTGCCGGTCCAATGTTTTTGGGTGTCCTACGCAAAGTTTTTAAAAGATCCCATTTTCATATATCGTAAAAATAGCAATATAAGTAAAAAAAACACTAAAAAACTTCGTTAACCCATTCATAATTCAAATAGTTTATAAGAAAATACAAACAAAAGCAAAATAAAATTTTAGTTTTGAAATAATGTTCGCTATGAATTTGTGCTTGCAAAATCATTTATTAAACTCGCATAGTCGAGTTTTTCAACCATTTCTGTTTCAGTCAATAGCAAAGCCAACCTATTCAATCTCTCTTGTGATATGGTAGACCACAAATAATTTTTTCCTCAGTTTTAACTTTGGAAAAACTTCTTTATGATGTACCAACGATACCAGAATGGTCAATAATAAGCAATAAGTTTTATTTGTCAAACGTCTTTCTCGATTTAGAATATTATTTTACTCTCACATCTGCAAAAACTAATTCACTTACAAAATTGAAACATCTACTTTATACTCCTTGACTTTAATTTGTGCAACAAAATAATAACCAAGAAGAGAAGATCAAAGAGAAAGCGTAAAAGATAACCCAATTATCGTTTAATTTTTTTTTTAAACTAGAATTTCAACTAATAAAATTAAATTACTTTTAAAAAGTGATTAACATGTTTCTTAAGATAAGACCCACAAACATTATAAAAGACTTTGATAAAAGGTTTTATAAATATTATTATTGTAAAAACCGTTAATATTTTTTTTTATAATTATACATATAACCGTTACTTCACTGGCTTGCCCTTTGGGCCGGGCCTGGGGCAGGCATAGGTACCAACGGAAACATTATTATTCACAAAAAAAAAAAAATTATTCACAAAAATGATTTTATAATCAACCATGACTCCATGAGTGATGAAGGTGGGCCTGTTTATTGGGCTTTCAAAATGAGGCCCAAGATTTATGATGTCTCACTCCTAGAAACGATCTATATACTTGTGTGAAATTACTGAATCGTCAATCGTCATCTTCTCTTCGTTGGTGCGCCAATAGAAATCGGAGGAAAAAAATGCAGATCTTCGTGAAAACCCTAACTGGTAAAACCATCACTCTCGAAGTCGAGAGCAGCGACACGTTCGACAATGTCAAATCTAAGATCCAAGATAAATAAGGTATTCCATCGTATACCTCTCTGAGTGATACAATTGCCTGATTCTTCTTGAGCTTGTCTTAACTGAGATTAAAGCCATTGATTAATTCTTTCGTTTCGTTCTTCAGGTATTCCATTCCGGATCAGCAGAGGTTAATCTTCGCCGGAAAACAGCTTGAAGATGGCCGTACCTTGGCTGATTACAATATTCAGAAAGGTACTGTATTTTCTCTTTCTCAATTTGCTTTCTTTTAATGCTCTGATTAGGGATTTGGAAGTTCCGATTAAGTTTATGCTGCGATAACTGATTGGTTTAGGGTTTGATATCCTTTTGATTTTGAGTAGTGAAATGGTTTCGTTTTGTGAGTATATTTTGAATGTAGATTAAATTGCCTTCTATGTTGTGACTACGTGAGGAAGTTCTAAGTTCTTCATTTTGTTGTTTGTGATTGGAATTTTGATTTTGATTTTTTGGTTTTGTTTTGTCTTTTCTTATAGAATCTACACTTCACCTTGTCCTGAGGCTTAGGGGAGGTATCATTGAACCTTCGTTGATGGCATCGGCTCGTAAGTAACCAAGACAAGATGATTTGCCGCAAGTAAGACTTCAAAAACATATTTTCGTTGGTTCTTAGGTGTTTCTCACTTGTTAATGCTTTTAACTTTTGTTTGAATAAACGAGTCTAGTTAACATGTTGGGTTTATGAGATCTGTATAAACAAAAGTGATTTATCACAACTTCCTAGTTAACAAAGAGCAATTCTTGATACTAAATTCTCCATTTCTCAATTGTGTTATTTGCAAGGAGCTTGTGATGTGATTAGTACTGTTCTGTTTGTTCATTAGTGTAGACTCGCTCTTCAAACCAATGTTTGAGTCAAGCCTCCATACCCAAAATAATCCTAAGATAATCCTTTAATAGTTTAATCTAGTAGATTTAGTTAAACATTGGAATTTGATTGAAGTTAGTAATCTTCGGTTGAAAACACAGGTGCTATGCTCGTCTCCACCCGAGGGCAGTGAATTGCAGAAAGAAGAAGTGTGGTCACACCAACCAGGTAAAGCTTTTTTACTTCCAATAAATTCAAACATGTTTGGTTCATGTATCGATATGATTTTAAACTTTTGTTTTCTTGTTTCTTGTTGTTAATTTGCAGTTGAGGCCGAAGAAGAAGATCAAGTAGTTGATGAACCATCACAACGATGTGTTTTCGCGTTTGTCCTACTTGCAGATTTTACCTTTGTTAGAAGAAATGACAATTACTTTCTTGAAACTTTGATATGAGTGAGATTTGTTGTTTAACATTTTTGACAGCCTGCTTTAATGCTCAATTATGTTTTTACATTTTGATCCCAATCTTATGTATTCATTGATATGAAAAAGCAGTTTGAAGATCACATGATTCACAATTTAACATCTAAAACAAGTTAAATTTTACTGTGTGGCTCACTCTTTTTTGTGAAAAAGAGAGGAATATTGAGTTTGAGATAATAATGTTTTATACCTTAATTTGTACAACGAGGGTGTTTGGTCTAGTGGTATGATTCTCGCTTCGGGTGCGAGAGGTCCCGAGTTCGATTCTCGGAACACCCCCTATGATATTTTTTTCGACAGGCTTTTTGGGGCCTTGTTACAGTGGGCCTTGAAACGACGACGGTTTAATCCTCTATATTATCCAGACCAGCGTCGGTCTTTCTGAAATCGAGTCAAGTTTTTACATAGCTGAGAGAAAAACCCTAAATCTCTCCTCTTCGTCTTCTTCTCCGATTCTCTGCAACTATGAGTCGATCAGGTCAGCCTCCGGATCTCAAGAAGTAAGTTCTTCTCTTCGCTGCTCGCTTCCTTTTTGATTTTCAAATTTTCTGTTTGTATTTTCCTTTTTTCAGATTCTCTCGAGGTTTTTGATTTCATCCTGTGTTCTGATTCTTCGTGGTTTGTTTTCGTTTTCGTGTGATTCAGGTACATGGATAAGAAACTCCAAAGTAAGTTCGATCTCTCAACTTAAAAATGCTTTTTTCGTGTTTTTGCTTAAAATAGTGGTGAAGCTTAGTTCGACATGTATTTTCTAGGCATATAGTAGCACTGAATCGTATTTTTCCGGTTTTTGATTGGGTGATTCTGTTGTATGAGCTAAATGTGTGTGTGTGTGTGTGTGAGACTGTGATTGTGCAGCTTCGATACTGATGTACAGATTTTGCTTTGCTTTTTGGGTTATTTTAATCTGGTTTACTGGTTCAACTATTCTCGTTCTCACTATTTATGTTAAATCCATGTACCATATAAAAGAATCTGTTAGTCTCATTACAAATGGTTATTTGTTTGGTCAAGATTGCTAATGGTGTGTTATTGATTCCTTGGTCTTGTTCCTCATTTAGAAATACACTTGCATCTGTTTGTTATCATCTTTCTTGCAATTTTGTATGGTCAAGAGAAGTTATGGTCTCTCTTTTTTTGTCACAATGTAGTTAAGCTCAATGCCAATCGAATGGTAGTTGGAACTCTTCGTGGGTTTGATCAGTTCATGAACCTTGTTGTGGATAACACTGTTGAAGTGAATGGTGCTGACAAAACTGACATTGGGATGGTGGTAAGTTTCTCAATCTTTTCTTGTTTAATCTCCAAAAGCATAACAGAGAATCTTCAATCATTTTGTGTTTTAATGTTCCAATTTCCTTGATGTAGGTGATAAGAGGAAACAGCATTGTTACCGTGGAAGCTCTTGAACCAGTTGGAAGATCCTAGCTTTTTAATACTTTGCTCTACCGGTAATCATCTTTGTATTATGACTCTTAGTACGCGGCTCTTTGTATCGTCATGAATTGATTTGAAGAAGTTTGATTTGATGAAATCCTCTTCTTTGGCTCTTTTACGCCTGTGTTATATTACCCGTGTTCCGTTTTACTTATGCTCTTGGACATTTCTAGGAGCCCATGATTAGATAGATATAGGCAAATCAGTTTATTGTCCTTGTGTTATGATCTCTTGTGAATTGTGTTGAAGGTCGCTAGGTTCAATAATCCTTTTAGTTAAGTTTCTATGAACCCATGATTAGATAGATATATAGGCAAATTGGATTCTTGTCCTTGTTTATATTCTCTTATGAATTGTGTCATGGTTTCTTGGTTCTATAATCCTTATAGTTAAAGGTATTTGGTCGGACTATAGAAGATTTGTGTGAACATTGCTACAATTTTACAAGAAAGAGATCAAAGTTAGACATGGGAAAAATCTAAAATTTTAATTGAGAAAGAGAACAAAGTTAGACATGGGAAAGCTATAATTTTGATTGGTCCACCAAGCAAAAAAGCCTTGTTGGGGTTCTCAATTTTGGGTATTTGAGCTCCAACGGTTGTTTCTACTGCCTTTTTCTGTAGTAAGATCATGTGATTTGTGCCGTTTGGCTCCTTTGTTATATACAAAGATATTTTATGAATTATAACAAGTGAAAAGGAAAAAGAGAAAATAAATGAATTAAGGAGAAGTGAAAGTGGAAGGAATCAAGGAAGCATGTGCCCCACGAAGTATTGTTGTTAAGGCTAATGAGTAATGAATAAAACAGCTAGAACACGTAACTAGAACGGAATGTTCGGCACGTGGGTCGTTGGCACACGTGGGGGGTTTTGTACCAAAGTTTATAACACCCTTGAGACAACTTGTATAATTCACATCTACCACAAACTACGACTACGAGTAGATGTGCTTTATTGGTAGAAAGTTGGTATTTTGTACAAATTGTAAGTTAATAGTGGAAGTCATCAACAATCTAATGTTTTTTCTTTAACATTAAATCGAAATAACAAAATGATATAGATCTCCAGTTCACATAACAAACTTTGGATGTACAAATAATTTTTTTGAACACATGGCTCTACAACTAATCCACAAATGAACTTTCAACAGCTTCACTTTATTTCCTTTTCCTTTGTTTATTTTTATCTTTAGTTTTGGAAAAGAGGTTAGAGATGGCTTCTTTTTAACGGTAACTTAAAGCATTTTCGTGAAAACATAAAGCTATATTGATATTATCAGTTAAACATCCTATTTAATTTCTTCAAAATTTAATAAAAGCACTGGTTGTTATGAGTTACCAAGTACATGTGTTATTGTACTTGCCACTTGGTAAGTTTGTGTTAATTGTAGAAATTCAATCTTTTTACTATTTCTCAACTGATTATTATGGTAGAATTTCATCTTCTTGTTGACTTGTCGATAGATTTTATTAACGGAGTAAATTGCAGATATTTAATGAATATTGATGAATTTCACATGGTAACAAAACTTAATTACTTACTGCTTTTGACACAAATGTAAATATTTATTACATATTGACCCCAACAAATTAAAAGGTCACAACAAAAACCCATTAAAGAAAAAAAGACAGCTCGATCTTCATCTTCTTCGTTAACCCTTCATCTTCTCTCACCTACCTCCACCAATTCTCTCTCTCCCCTCTGTGTTGTAGAATACGAAGAGCAAAGAAAACAAAAGATTGAAAGTGATAATTACAATCCACCAACTAAAAAATCCTTTCTTCAATTCAACTCTACGCGTCGCTTACTACCCAAAAGTCTTAATCTTTCAAGCTTCCAACAAAAGTCATCATTAATTACCTTTTTTAGGGGGTTTTTCTGAGAATTTCCCATTATAAAGATTGTTTCTTTATCTCTGATTTTGACCTCTCGTCACTGTTTCTCCTCATTGAGAGTACACATCACTCCAAGATTTGATTTTTTTGGATTATCCTTTCACTAGAGAGACAAAGAAGATGACGAAAGTAGTAAAACCTAGCCAATCATGTCATTTACCTTCACCTTCAAGCTCTTCTTCTACATCATGTGGAAGCAATGATAGTACTAGTAGAGATCCACATTCTCTTTTTAACATTTCTCAAGAGGAGGAAGAAGAAGAAGAGAGAAGAAGCGAGAAAGAGAGAGAAAGATTCGAGGTTTCTTCTGCATTGGAGATTCTTGTTTCTGCAATTAGAAAGTCTGTGATTGGTGGTTGTGTTGGTGAAGATAATTTTTGTTCAATGGAGATTGGTGTTCCTACTGATGTTAGACATGTGGCTCATGTTACCTTTGATCGTTTCCATGGCTTCCTTGGTTTACCTGTTGAGTTTGAACCTGAAGTCCCTAGACGAGCTCCTAGTGCAAGGTTTGTTTTTTTATTCCAAATCAAGTTTTGATGATTGGGTTTGTCTTAGTTCTTGATTTGGTTAACAAAATCTTGGAATTTCTGGTTTTGGAATAACATTGTTGTTGAGGCTGTTGTGTTTAATAAGCTTTCATCAATTATAGGATTATGCAAGAACGAATTGTGTGTGTGTGTGTGTTGTGGTTTAGTTGCTATTTCCAGTAATTGCCATAATTGAATTCCCTCTATGTTAATAGAAGCAGAATGTCTCTAGACATTAAAGAACCAAACTTTTTGATGTTGTTTGAATTGAATCCCTTATTATCTTGAGTTTGTGTGAAATCTGTTTTCAAGTGGATTGCTTGTTCAAGATCGCGTGTTCTGCATCAACAAAGCTCCTTTTTTTTATGTTCTCGAGTGAAATTCTATTATCTTCTATGAATTTGGGTGAATTTTCTTATAATGTGAATGGCTAGTCGACGATTCTTGAGTGAGTAGATGGATAGTTTTAACGGTTTGTTTGAGTAGAAGCTGATTAAAACCGTGTTTGTAAATGCAGTGCAACGGTGTTTGGAGTCTCCACTGAATCAATGCAGCTGTCTTATGATAGTAGAGGGAACATCGTGCCTACGATACTCTTGATGATGCAGAGTCACTTGTACAATAGAGGTGGACTGCAGGTGCGTGTAAAATATGCATGTTTAACGCAAATTCTCATCAGGTTTGACGAAAATGTGTGAATGAATATTTCTTCTGCTTCTTTTTTTTTTTCTCTCCCCTCGGATCAACCCGCCGTCTTATAGGTAGAAGGAGTTTTCAGGATTAATGGTGAGAATGCTCAAGAGGAGTACATAAGAGAAGAGTTGAATAAAGGTGTTATTCCCGATAACATCGATGTCCACTGCTTAGCAAGTCTCATTAAGGTATAAATACCGTAAACTCCACAAGAACCTTATTGTCTCTTTTTCCTTCCTGTCTTTCATTTTCTGAATTTGGGTATTTCTTGGATTTTCCCTGTAGGCTTGGTTTAGGGAACTTCCGAGTGGCGTGTTGGATTCGCTATCACCAGAGCAAGTGATGGAGTCCGAGACTGAAGATGAGTGTGTGGAGCTTGTAAAGCGTCTTCCTTCAACAGAAGCTTCTTTGTTAGATTGGGCAGTCAATCTAATGGCTGATGTTGTTGAGATGGAACATCTTAACAAGATGAATGCTCGCAACATCGCTATGGTTTTTGCACCTAACATGACTCAGGTTAGTTTTTCTCGATAAATCTCTAAAGACTGTTTACGTGTTGGGGGCATCTGGTAAATGACATCAATGTGTGTAATTTGTACTTGCAGATGTTGGATCCATTAACAGCTCTAATGTATGCTGTACAAGTTATGAACTTTCTTAAAACACTTGTGGTAAAGACGCTTAAAGAACGGAAAGAATCTCGAGATAAGTTGGTTCCAGCGTCGAGTCCGGGTCCTCGGGATCATAATGGTGATCAGAGCAGTAGTAGACAACTGTTGCATCTCATGAAAGCTAACAAGGAGGAAGCTTCAGATAACTCTGAGGAAGAAATGAAAGATAAAGAAGATTCTGCAGATGAAGAAGAAGAATCTGAAGAACTTGCTGAGATAAAGTCTTCAATGGTTAAAAGCTGTAACAATGAAGGTTTTGGAGATAAACAGAGTAGTTGGCAGGAGCAAAGGAAGAAGACGAGGACAAATGCGAGTAGTATCGTGGGACGTGTGAATTACAGAGTTGAGCTATTCGAAGCTTGGCGATGAAAGTGTTGATGTTTTGGATTTTCTTGATTTTGGTTTTGTGAGATGATGGATCAATGCTTGTGTATCAAGAAATGCTATGTTTCTGCATATAATCTCAAATATAAAAGTTTTTGCTTCTTATTCTTTGTGTTTATCTTACAACTTGGAAGCAAAATCTGCATCTTTACCAAATAACACATCTTGGATAATAACAGAAATAACTTTAAAATCACACATAAAAATTAAAAAATACATATTAATTTCCAAGACAAGCATCACGGTCACATGAGTGGCAAGTCTTGGAATTTATTGAAGGAGAAGGGAATACAAACCAATACAGTACATGACACTGACAATCATATAGACTGATTATTTCTTAGTCAATGAAAAGACAAGAGTGACCGTCGTTTTGTTAATGCAGTTGGCATGCTGAGTCACATGGTGTGCATACTTCTCAAATAAGATATCAATAATGTCTTCTCCAAAGTGAGCAACGAGCATTGATTCACTAACCGCTCTTATACTATTAGCTTCATTGCGTCCTGCTTTGTAGTGGTCGCAATTACCATGGCTAAGATCGAATCCATGAGTCTCTAAGTCATTGATTTGAAAAGAACCCTCGTTTCGTATCACTTCTTTGAGTTCTTGTTCGTTTGGATCATAAAATGGCATGTTAAATGCATCTAGTTTTGATTTACTAACTAGACCCTGGAGATATATAGAAAATATCGCGATGAGGATTGTGAATGGACATACTAAAAAATAAAAATATAGACATACTTAAAATGTTTGACAGCTTGATTAATTTGATATACCTCATCGACTAGGTCGCGGAGAGATTTTGATAGCAATGTCCAAAAGTGACAACAATCTCTAAACAATGGATCATTAAGATTGTTTCTTCCGATGAAGGTGAAAACCATACGTCCATTAGAGACCAATTCTTCGGAACGTAACCTTAGAAACATTGTGAAATCTCTTTGGAATTGATCCAAGTAAGCCTTGTATGCACTTTGAGGACTTGAAGTCGTTATGTACACACTCCCCTTATTCTCAAGCTTTTCAGGAACCTTTATGACACACACAATTCGATCGGTTAAATTCAAATAACTCGATGTTTGATTTAAATGTAAAGTATGTAACAAAAAACTTAAACTTAAGAAGTATACCTTAGAGAGAAAATGGAGCGCATAAGAGGAATGTATGAAATGGATGCTATCGCGAGAGAAGAGCCTAGAGTAGAAAGAACCTGGAGCTCCATAGACGAAACACGGTGCTTTGTTTGTGATCAAGAGCTCCTTGTTAAAGATAGGTATGAACTTAAAGGTCGTATTGAAATCGTTTTCGGGGAGATCATTCAGACAACAACCGATTTCTGGTGGGTTTTGGCTCAACTGTTGGCACAAGACATTGATGGTGTTGATGATCTCAGAGATAGCCAAAAATGTGTTTTGTCCCGAAGAACAACCCAATTCAGCAACTTTGATGTACTTAGGAAAATCTAAGTTAATCAACATTTCTTCTGTGTTCTTTACCAAGATTGGTTTGGCCATTGATAAAACTTTTTTCTGAAAATAATATTAGTAAATATTTTTGTTTAAAGTAGAAGAAAAACAGATAAAGAGTTGAAGTTAACCTGAAGAAGAGAATTTGCGGAGTAGCTGTTGGCTCCAACTCCACCACTCATACGTAGAGCTCTCACAAACGAATCTTCATCATTACTCTCTTCATAATTCATATAGCTGCATCGCAATACACATATATTGTTTCATATATGAAGTAGCTTGCCTATTTTATATAATATTCATATATATATATATATATGCTTCAAACTATACAATATATGTATATGTGTGTGTGTGTGTGGGTGTGCATGTGCGTATGTATGTTGTAACTTGTAATGATGAATTGGATAGAAATAACCTCCTCATGGAAGGAAAGGTCTCGATGATTCTTGAATCCATCTTTTAGTCGTACTTGTTAATGATAAGATTAAAGGAGAATTATTAGAAGATGGTGTGTGGATAATGCACTTCACACACTTCAATTTATAGAGAGATCGATGAGACTTAATCAAGTAGCACGTTAAAAAAACTCGTTAACACTTGCAAATAATAAATGTCACTTGAAGTTTCCAGACTTCAGGTCCGATTGGTAACACAAGGCAGTACAAATTTTCTGATGGTACAAGTAGATATATAAAAAATGTATGATGGTACAATTAGAAGCAATATACATATTAATTAGAGATGATAGTATAATAATAAATAGTGATATTATTTGTCGTAATGTTGTTTCACCGATTGGTTACACGACCTATAGTATAAGTTGTACTACCTACAAAAACGTAAGAGTATGATTATAGGGAGTTGCTTAATGAGTTGCTAAGTATTAAAAAAATAAAAAAATTAAAAAAATTAGAAGAGTTGCTAATTATAGAGATTTAGCAACTCATTTAGCAACCCTTTTTCAAAATGTCATTTTCATATTGATCCACATATATTATTTAATTATTTAATTAGCAACTCATTTAGCAAAATGATTTAGCAACTCATTTTATAACACCCACCAATAAACATGCTACAATCAAACCTGACTTTAGTAATTATTTTGATTCAACTAGTTGAAATTGATAGCGATTTTGGATTATGTACGGTTGTTAAAAGATTTTGGTTTGTGGAGAATGCACTTCACACACTGCAATTTATCGAGAGATCGATGAAACTTAGACCATCTTCGACCATTACTCTTTTTTTCACTGTAACTCTATTTTAGAATAGGGGTTTTTTCCAACCCATTACTTTATTTTTCACTCTAAAATAAATATTCTAAGTATATTATTTTTCAATTTAGTCATTAACTTATCAAAACTATACAATTTACCCAATTATTTTATAATTTGCAATAATTCACTAAAATCATAATAATATTTTCATTGAAATTTTATTATAGAAATAAAATAACATTACACAATAGAAAAAGACAAAATAATATAATATAAGCATTAGTATTACAAAATAATAATTGAATTTTTTTTTAATATGAATTTTGATTATCATTTTATAATTTTGTTAAAGACCATTAATCATTAAACAAAAATTAAAGAACCAATAACAAAAAAAAATATTTTTGATAATATATTTTAGGTATAAAAGTAGAATAAGTAAAAAGTTAAAAAGATATTTTTATAAATAAAAAAGTTCAGCTCTAGAATAGAGTGAGAAATGTAGAGTAAAAAAGGTAGTTGATCTATTTTAGTGTAGGAATCAGAGTAAAATTTTACTGTAAACTTCCTTTTAGAGTGGGGTTGGAGATTCCCTTAATCAAGTAGAACGTTAAAAATGTCGTTAACGCTTGCAATTAATTAAGTCACTTGAATTTCCAGAACAACCCAATTCAGCATCATCGATGCACATAGGAATATAGTAGACGACTTAAATTTTGATTAACTTAGATCTGTAGATCTTTGAGTCGTCTATAGATCATAGATCATAGATAAGTGTAATTTGATCTATGATCTATCCAATAAAGTAATAAAAAGGTTTAATGAAGTAATAATAATGATGGACCATGATCCATGAAATATATATTAGAGAATTACACTTCTAAATACTCAGATCGTAACAGAATAGTACATACATACTAGGGATTGTCCACGTGTTGTGTAGGTTTAAAAATTAAAATGGTACAATATGCAATAATTCTAGCTTATGATTAATTTTGATTAATTATTACATAAATTTGATGTTTGTAGTAAAATTAAATAATTGTCTAGGTTAGAGGACTAAACATTTGTAGCAAATTGTTGGACATATACAATGTTATATGAAAAAAATAGACTGTTCACAAAATTACAGTATATAGAAGATATTTTTTTGGCACAAATCCCTAACTTATATGTATTTATCAATATTCACTGCGATTCCCTAAAAAAATGTTTGTTTGCCTTTTTTTTCTTGCATGAAACACATTTGTAAAAAAATTTAATGATTCTACGAAGACACCTGCATCATCTCAACAAAGCTGTTGGATGTATCTTTATATTTTTTGTATTAAAACCTTGAACCTAGTTTGCAGTGATTTTTTAAAAATCAACATAATAATGTATGCAATAATTTCTACATTAGAAAAATTAGATATTACCTAAATTTGGTGCTTATAGTAAATAATTATATAGGTTAGAAGACTAAATATTTGTAATAAATCTTTAGACATATACAATAATCTCAACAAATATGTTGGAATGTATCTCTTTCATTTATGAAGATAATTTGATGTTAATTGTTTTTGTTTTAAATTAATAGTATCATCACACTTTTATTTTAAAGAATCAATTCAAAAATCACAAAACTAAAGAAACAAATATCAAAATTAAGAAAATTATAAAGTTGTAAATAAAAAATGACACATGACATTCTCTCGTAACTTTGCTTTTGGGAAACCTTAGCATATTAATCTTATATCGACATGATTGATAAAATTTCAAATCACATTGATTCATAATAGATATTCTAAAAAGTCCTAAGTTTATAATTATTCTAAAATATGTGTATGTGTACATAGTAGATTTCAAATTTAAAATGAATAACAATATAAAATAGCAAGAACAAACATCTAATTAATTCATTTACCAACTCTTAGTACGTATTCTATAGTTTATAAACATTTTACGATAAATTTTGGTCTATCTCTAGTGTCAAAAGAATATTGATCTATATGAAATAAGAATATCTTTAATTTGGGACTATTGAATACGTAAAAGACTCGGTCTACATATAATAGTGATTGATGACAGTCTTTGACAAGTAATTTCATAGTGCATAATAATATGCTCACACATTATTTAAAAAAATGAGATTGATTTTGACCATAACCAATAATAAAATACAAGTAACCAAATACTTTTATGTAAACAAAGACTTTATTAGCTTATTCTCAAAACAATGTGAACACACTGTGTGCTGACGATGATTCGTTTCATCAAATTATATGTGAGATTAAGATAATATCCCATTCGATTTAAAGTCCTTTTTTATAATGTTTTATATTTTGTTTATATAACACTCGAATTTTTAGTAATGCATGTTGGTCTTACTAATTACAATATGTGTATACCAAATGTAAATGTCATCGTTACATGCAAAGTTGTGACAACGTTAGAGGTTGCCCTAAACGAATAAAAAAAAACTTTAGTTCATCAAAATAATCAGTCTATTATACGCATCATCATCATAGAGCAAAAATAAAATAAAAAACTAAATTAGCGAACAAAATATTAATTAAGACGTAATCTTTCTTCATTTTTCTCTATAAAATCTTGAACCAAACTTTTAAAAATCAACTTCTCTAACCAATTTTTTCCAATCGATAAGATAGTCAAATCATTCAATTTTACCATGATTTTTTTAGCGTTAGCAATTTTAATCTAACGTGAGAGGAGAGAAGATAAATCTCTCTACTTACCCTTTTTCAACAATAAATCATATTTGTATATTTTTGTAGAAAAATTTGAAAAATGTCACTTTTGAAATACCGTTTTTCAAAAATGCTACACTTTTAAAAAATATCACTTTTAAGATATCATTTATTTTAAAAGTGATATTTATGTGTGGGTTAACTATATTATATGACATTTTTGTAAAAAATATATTACAAGTGTCATATTTGAAATTCTCCCGTTTTGTATTTGTTAAATAATTACATGTTTCTATCATGAACGCATTTGTTTACCCATACAAATATGAACTCTAATTCATGTTGTAACTAAGTAATAAAGAATACAAAATAAATGCCCTTGTGATGTAATAAGAGAGAAAAGAATGAGAATTGAGTGATGATCTATTCCAATAAGAACATAGGTATATATAGTATTACAATAACTTGGGGAAGAGTAAAAAGCTTGGAGAGAAAGGGACTTGGTGAACAAGGCCATAATCATATATGGACATTCACATTAAATGGGATTTATAAAACTTCCCCTTGAATTTCCATTATCTAAAACTACTCCTAATACGCAAGTGATGTTGCCTCATTAAAAACCTTACCAAGAAAACCCAGTGGGAAAAACCATGGTTAAGGGAAAAAGAGTGCAACGCGTATTTACTTCCCCTGATGATTAGATGACTTGAGCTTTTCAAGACGACCCAGTCCGATACCATAAAATAGCTTCTTGAACGTAGCGGTTGGAAGTGCCTTCGTAAAGAGATCTGCAAGATTCTCACTTGAACGAATCTGTAAAACGCGAACATCACCATTATTCTGTAAATCATGGGTAAAAAAGAACTTTTGTAGAATGTGCTTTGTTATATCGCCTTTGATGTATCCTTCCTTGAATTGTGTAACACAAGCTGCATTATCTTCATGAATGACTGTTGGAACTTCCTTTCCCGTAGATATACCGCAATCTTCTCGTATGTGTTGGATTACCAAACGTAACCATACACACTCACGGCTAGCTTCATGTATAGCCAAAATCTCTGAATGATTCGAAGAAGTAGCTGTGATAGTTTGCTTCATCGAGCGCCAAGAAATGGCTGTTCCACCACATGTGAATACATATCCTGTCTGTGATCGAGCATTATGTGGATCAGATAAAAATCCTGCATCTGCAAAACCAATTAAGTCTTCCTTTGATGTGTTAGAAAAGAATAGACCCATATCTTTTGTACCCTAAAGATACCGAAACAAATGTTTAATCCCATTCCAATGTCTTTGAGTTGGACATGAGCTAAATCTTGCCAACAAATTTACTGTAAAAGCTATGTCGGGTCTTGTATGACTAGCAAGATACATCAATGCTCCGATTGCACTTAAATATGGTACTTCAGGACCAAGAATCTCTTCATTGTTTTCCCTTGGTCGAAAGGGATCATTTTCCACATTAAGTGATCTTACAACCATAGGACTGCTTAAAGGATGAGCTTGATCCATATTGAACCTTTTAAGCACTTTTTCAGTGTATGTTGTTTGATGCACTAAAATTCCACTCTCCAGATGCTCAATCTGCAATCCTAAGCAGAATTTTGTCTTTCCAAGATCTTTCATCTCAAATTCCTTTTTCAAATATTCTACTGTTTGTGAAATCTCTCCAGGAGTTCCGATGATGTTTAAATCATCAACATACACCGCGATAATAACATATCCTTGCTCAAATCTCTATAAAAATACATGAACTGGTAAGATCATTCTTATAACCTTCTTTTAACAAGAACTCACTAAGACGATTGTACCACATACGTCCTGATTGTTTTAGTCCATAAAGAGATCGATTTAACTTGATATTGTAATCTTCTCGAGAACTAGATTTTGCAGTATCTGGCAGTTTAAATCCTTCAGGGACTTTCATAGAAATATCAGTATCTAGTGGTCCATATAGGTACGCCGTAACTACATCCATGAGGCGTAAATCAAGTCCTTCTTTAATTGCTAGACTGATAAGGAACCTGAAAGTAGTTGCATCCGCCACCGGAGAATATGTCTCCTCATAATCAATTCCAGGTCTTTGTGAGAATCCTTGTGCAACCAGACGTGATTTATATCTCACAATTTCACCATTTTCATTTCTCTGCTTTGCCTAGGAGGACAACTCTCTACTGTTCACTCTTTCCCACAAAGACCCATCTATGTCCCACTGGTTTTATACCTTTAGGTGTACGGACTACTGGTCCAAAAACTTCTCTTTTTTCAAGAGATTTCAATTCTGCTGCTATAGCTTCTTTCCATTTTAACCAATCATTTCTTTGTGTACACTCATCAACAGAAGTTGGTTCATGATCCTCTAATTCTTCCATAACATCAACTGCTACATTGCATGCAAAAATATCATCGACATTGATTTGCTTTCGGTTCCATTTTATTCTAGACATGACATAATTAATTGAGATCTCTTCATTATCAGGTACCTGAGTGTCTAGATTCTCTTCTGGAGATTTTTCAAAAATGTTAGATTCCTCGGACTCGACATTATCAACTTTAGCTCCTTTTCTTTTCCGAGGATTTTTATCTTTGGAACCGATAGATCTACCACGCTTCATGCGTGCTATAGACTCATTAGCAGTCTGATGTTGTCCTTCTGGGACATTAATTCGAACTGGAGCATTTACAGCTGGAATATGTGACTTTGTCACTCTCTTAGGGTCAGTAAATGCGTCTGGTAATTGATTTGCTAATCTCTGTAGATGAATTATCTTTTGTACCTCTAATTCACATTCCTTGGTACGAGGATCAAGATAAGATAATGATAATTCATTCCATTTAATTCCTTTTTCCAGCTGTTTATTTTCTCCCCCCAATGTTGGAAAAACAAACTCATTAAAATGACAGTCTGCAAAATGAGCCTTAAATAAATCCCCTGTGGATGGCTCAAGATACTTAATTATCGAGGCAGATTCATATCCAACATATAACCCTATCCTCCTTTGAGGACCCATCTTAGATCGTTGTGGTGGAGCAATTGGAAAATATACTGCGCATCCAAAAGTTTTTAGATGGGAAATATTTGGTTCCTGACCCAGAACCATTTGTGATGGGGAGATCTGATGGTTACTCGTAGGCCTAATGCGAATTAATTCTGCCGCATGTAATATAGCATGTCCCCAAGTAGATATTGGGAGTTTAGATTTCATTAGTAATGGTCTAGCAATCAATTGTAAACGTTTGATTAGTGATTCAGCTAAACCATTTTGTGTATGAACATGAGCTACATGATGTTCAACACTTATCCCAATGGACATGCAATATTCATTAAAAGCCTGAGATGTAAATTCACCAGCATTATCTAGGCGGATTACCTTTAAAGGAAAATCTGGAAAATGTGCTCATAATCTTATCACTTGAGCAAGTAACCTCGCAAACACCAGGTTGCGGGTTGATAACAAGGCTACATGTGACCATCTAGTCGATGCGTCAATTAGAACCATAAAATATCTAAAGATTCCACATGGTGGGTGAATCGGCCCACAAATATCTCCTTGTATGCGTTCCAGAAAACCGATAGATTCAGAAGTTACTTTAGCTGGTGAAGGCTGTATGATTAATTTGCCTTGTGAGCAAGCAGCACATGAGAAATCATTTGGAAGAATCTGCTGGTTCTTTAATGAATGTCCTCGTGAATTACTGATTATTTTTCGCATCATACTTGAACCGGGATGGCCTAACCGGTCATGCCAAACATTTAAATTATCAGTAAACTTCTGGTTTACTATAACATTTGCCTCAATTGTACTAAGCTTAGTGTAGTACATTCCAGTGGAGAATGATGGCAGTTTCTCCAAAATATTTTTAGTACCTTGGGTAGTACTTGTGATTTGAAGGTATTCAACATTTCCTTCACTCATAGTCTCAACATGATATCCATTCTGGCGAATATCTTTAAAACTCAACAAGTTTCTTTGAGACAAGGGAGAATATAACGCGTCCGTGATTTCTAATCGCGTTCCCTTAGGCAATAATATACTTGCTCTTCCGGAGCCTTGTATTATCTTTGAGCTACCCAATATAGTACTCACACTAGCCTTTTTCATTATTAAATGAGAGAAATATCTCTTGTTTTTCAGAATGGTGTGGGTAGTTGCACTGTCTGCTAAACATAGATCTTCACCATTCATTGCCAATCGAACTTGAAGAGTATTCATGTTCTTCAGATAAACAAAATAAAAATAACTCAATAAAACATCTTAATAAAATACTTTAATAAAAAAACTCAAATTGGAATGTCTAACAAAATAATAAATCATAAAATAAAATTTAGAATAAAAATCAAAGCAAAAGCCAAAAGCAAGAAAACAAAACGACAATGTATTAAATAACCATAATTAAATCTAGGGCTGCTTGTTCCCTTCAGGGGTAATGAAATCATCAACTTCCATGGCAGTGTTGTCAACAGGACCGAATCCATTATTACCAAAGTTACTGGTACCAAAGTCTTCAGGACCAAGACCGATACTCCTCAAACCAAAGTCATCTTCACGATCTTCAAAAACGAGGTTTGTTTCCACGTTCTTTCCTTTTCCTTTCAATATTTGGTTGTAAAGCTCAACCAGATGCTTTGGTGTACGACATGTACGGGCCCAATGACCGCTTCCTCCACAGCGGTGACAAACATTTCCATTAGATTTTTCTTGTTTGTTACCATTCCTATGCTCCCACTTCTGGTGAGAGTTAGTGTTCTTGAAAGAGACACCTCGACCTTGACCTCGACCATACTCGTATCCACGTCCACGTCCATGTCCACGTCCGTGATGTCCATAACCACGACCACGATTGTTACCACGTCCTTGAGCATGGTTAATAACATGGTTTGCTTCCTTTTGGTATGACACATTCGCTTCAGGGAATGGGGCAGAACCAGTTGGACGTGTCTCATGATTTTTCAATAAGAGCTCGTTCATCTGCTCAGCTACAAGGACCGCAGAAATAAGTTGAGAATACTTCTGGTATCCTTTTTCGCGGTACTGTGTCTGCAGGACAAGGTTACTCGCGTGAAACGTTGAGTATGTTTTTTCTAACATATCAGCATCTGAGATTTTCTCTCCACATAACTTCATCTTAGATGTTATTCTGAACATCGCAGAGTTATACTCACTTACAGACTTATAGTCTTGTAATCTCAGATGGATCCAATCATAACGAGCCTTAGGTAAGATCACAGTTTTCTGATGATCATATCTTTCCTTAAGGTCATTCCAAAGGGTATGTGGGTCTTTTACCGTTATGTATTCTTTTTTCAAATCCTCATGGAGGTGATGGCGAATAAGGATCATCGCCTTTGCCTTACTTTGAACTGTTGCCTCATTATTTTCCTTGATTGTCTCACCAAGGTCTGTTGCGTTCAACTGGAACTCAACATCTATGGCCCATGAGAGGTAATTGCTGCCGCTAATATCAAGCGCCTCAAACTCGAGTTTGGTAAAATTTGACATGCTTACTAAAATAAAAAATATGATTAAATTTTATGTTGTAAAAATAAAATAGTATTAGATCAATTAAAAACAGTAGATCTATAATATCAAAGTTTTTAGTTACGTTAAGCAAATGAGACAAATATGATTAACTTCATAATGAAATAAACTTTGTGAGCGTTGGATCAATAAACATACATAAGTATGGTACTGAATCACAAACTCATGTATATAATGAACTAAATATAAGACGAAGTGCAAATTAAATATAAGATGAAGCAGATTCAATAGATTTAATACTTATGGTCAACAGATGCATACGAGAGATTGATAAAGTAAATGAATGAAGTTATAGGCAAAGTTTAAGTGAACGACCAATACTATAGTCAATAGATTTAATATTTTAATGTAACTTATAGTCACAGATGCAGAAGAAAGCATGAGACAGAATGATTCGAATGATTACATAATATTATAGTTTAATTAGCAAGGAAGTCAAATAGTATAATAAAGAAGCATGATATAAAGCAATTGAATGGATTCAATTATAAAAGCAACCTGTTATGAGATGATGTCTAAAAATAATAGAATCGAATTATACTATAGATTTTAATAAAACCACCGATCAATATTAATAAACTATAAGATGATATGTCGGATGCTTGATCAAGTTATGATGAGTGGCTTACGTGATTTGGAACGATCGGAGGCAGAAGAAAGAAAAAGAAAAGAAACAGAAGATGAGTCGAAGACACTATGGCTTTGCTCAATTGATTAGAGTGTTGTGCTAATAACGTGATGTAATAAGAGAGAAAAGAATGAGAAATGAGTGATGATCTATTCCAAAACTTTAAATCTTTTCAAATATTTATTTTAGGCAACTAAATATCTACTCCTAGATTTAAGGAAATTATCGTTAATTCCGCAGAAACTACATTTTACGAATCAGTAGATTGAAGATATACTCGTAGAACTTTCAGTAGAAACGTTATTCTGGCCACGATAGAATTTATTGAAAACGGTAAAATTTGAAGTTTGCATGTCGCAGAATCTTCATATTTAGTAGAATGGCAATTCGATGACTTCTACGAAAATGTAGAACGTTGACCATGCAGTAGAACATTTTTTCTACGTACACTACGTAGATTTATGTTAAATAGACAGAATTCAAATTCTACTGCAATTTGTACCCAGTAGAAAAAAAAAAACTAAAATCATTATACAACATGGGTTTTACCTTTAAAAACAATGTTTTCACAAAAAACTATATTCATGACATGTTTATAATTATCATATTTTTAAAAAATTTAAAAACCTATTATATAATTTTTTTTTTTTTGCACCAATTAGGGGTAATATGGAAAAAAAAATGAAAAGGTATATTAGGACTCTTTACCACTAAATGTAGCCTATTTTGGCAATTTCCCCTTTATTTTAACTCATGTAATCCTCCCAAATAGTTCAGTTCTATGTAAAAACAAAGTTGGACGAGGATTTCAGAGCAAATAATGAAAAAAAAAACAAAGAATATTATTGTTTCGCCATATTTCATGAAATGGGACAATTCTTCCACATATTTCATTAGGTATTCTGAGCATGGGTTTGATGTTGAGGCAATTTTCCCTGACTTCTCTTATTTATTCAAAGCTGCTAAAAATAGATCTATTCATGTGAATATTAGGAGAAGTTTCCCTTGGTTATTATGGTACATATGGCAAAACAGAAATGGGTTATGTATTGAAGGGAAAGCCTTCTCTACTTTGGAGGTGGTAAACAAAGCTAATGAAGAGGCTTGCCAATGGTTTGAGGCTCAGGTTATTCAAGAAGGAAATCTGTGGGGGTCGAAACCAACACAACTAAATTTGTAAGAGTTCGTGAGGGGAATTTAGAGATTTCTATGTTAACTAGGGATCACAAGGGATTGAGAAAAAACTTCTGTATGTGAAAAAATTCGGATCCCTTAGGGTTTGTACAAAAAGAGGTACTTATACTATGTCTAAGGCGGCTACGTCCCCTAAGCTTCTGCGGAGTCATCAATATGGGCTTCACGTTTGGACCGGGACATCGCACCGTCATTGGGCTGAAGATCGCTTCGGGCTGAGGGTGTGATCAATGAGTTGAGCGAGTGCACGATCGGCCTATAGACTGCGAACCCATGATCGGCCCACGGCGAGCCCATGGTCGGACCTCGAGCGAGCGCGTGGTCGGCTCGTGGCGAGCCCATGGTCGGACTATGAGCGAGCACGTGGTCGGCTCGCGGCGGGCTCATGGTCGGACCACGAGCGAGCATGTGGTCGGCCCGTGGCGAGCCCATGGTCGGACCATGAGCGAGCACGTGGTTGGCCTTCGTGCAGTCTCGATCCTTCTCCACTTCGTTCGAGCTCGTTCCACTACCACACGCTTCGCTCCGCAAGAAAACCTAGGTGCCGTTATGCCTTTCTTTGTCAAGAGTCCGGAGGATCCTTTCTTCTATTGACTTGTCTTTGGACGTTAATGTTGAGCGGGTGAATACCGACCCCAACAGTTAGCCCCCCAGCTCGGTAGTGTTAGAGATAATAGTGCCGAGTTAAAAGATGTGTTGAATATCAGCGTTAACGTTTGAAGTCAAGGCGCTTGTCTATCCTACAGTAGTAGAGAGTGACTTTTTCGCAAGAGGTTTTAAGACTCTGTAAACGTTATGAAGATTTTAAGACTTCGTGCTTCCTTTGTCGAAGCTGCTGCGTTTTCTGCAGAAAGGATTTTTTTTTTTTCCCAAGATTTTAAGACTTCATTTATTTTTTGCTCATGAATGAGGCTTCGCTTGCTCACGAATGAGGCTTTGTTTGCTCATGAAAGAGGCTTTGTTAAGTAAAGAGAATGCGAATGCGTTTACGCTCTCTACCTGCCAACGTTGCTGTTGGGCTTTGTGGAATGGTGCCGTTCTCGAGACACGTCTGTCCGAGAACAAGTCCACCTTAGATTTGACCAGAGTGTATCCTGGGTTTCTGAATGACATGTTCAGGGTATAATTCGAGCGGAGGTCATTAGCAGCTGCATTTTACCAACGATGTTTGTTGGGTTTCTGAGTGATCAGTTGGCATGACCCAATACTGAACACTGGTGATCAGTTGGCATGACCCAATACTGAACACTGGTACTTATATAGCGCCCTGTATCCGTTGTGGATGTCATTGTGTTCGTATTTCTACACTATTGCTGTGGCCAGCAGCAATAAATGCAGAACGACTCTACTCGATTAAAGCTTTGATTAGTCCATAAAGGACAAGTTGTTCTCATGATGAGTGCTGGGGCGAGTGTTTGTTGTTGTTTTTTTTTAGAAGTGACGGTGTCAAGGAGTGGCGTATGGGTACCCCTACTCCCCCCCTTTTAGACGAAAGAGGGTACCGAAGTCGACTAGAGACTGGTGAAAACACTCACTCCCCCGCCGGAGGAGATCGTGTGAGCTCGTTCGGAATGAGACTGTTGAAGAGTGGATCCCCCCTTTTGATGGAGGGGGGCAACTGAACCTATCAGAAGACAGGCTGCCTACGTACCCCTTGCGGGGATCAAGTCGCCTCGTAGTTCATTTGGAAGAGCTACTAAGACGGTGGTGGCGTCGCAGCGGACTGGGTGGTTTTGCCCGCTTGCTTGGTTTTCTCGCCCCTCTTAGTGCGGACTTCTTCCTCGCTTCGAGCGAAGTCTGTAGCGCGGTGGAGAGCGTCTTGGATAGTCGCGGGTGGGTTGACAGTCAGTTCCTGCCATAATGGAGAAGGGCATCGAAGCGATCCTCTCAAGGCCTCCAGCGCGGACGTGCTGGTAATACAGTCCACCTTTGACAGCGTGTGCTTGAATCTTGTCACGAACGACCGCAAGCTTTCGTTCTCACCTTGCTTGTTCGTCCACAGCTCCGCATCATAGATCTTTCTTTCGGCGAAGATGTTGTAGTGCTGCACAAACATCTCTGAGAGTTGATGGAAGGTGTGGGTTGATTTCTTCTCCAGCTTGTAGAACCACTGGAGGGCAGGCCCTTTGAGGCTCTCTATGAACAATTTGCAGTAGCCGATGTCCTTCTCGACTTCTGTGAAGTTTGCCCTTCCTAAGGCAACCTCGAATTCCATCAGATGGATAGCAGGGTCGGTGGTTCCTTCGTAGATTGGAAGCTTGACTTTTCCGGGGTCAGAGATTTGAGTCTTCGCGACCCTCTCAGCGAAGGGTGTGTTCTGTGCCCTCTCGAGCACATAGGCGATCCCAGGAGCCTTCGACATGCTCCAGTGCATCTGTAGTTGGGTAGCTTTTAGATCAGAGACGACCTTGTCCAACTGGGCTTGTAGCGCAGCGACCCCCTCGTCTCGGGAGCCTCGCGGAACCCTGTGCTCTCGTTCCCTCCTGTGAAGTTCTGCTATGATCGCATCTCCTTCCTCAGCGGCCGCAGCGTGGTCAATCTCCGAGTTGACTCGGGCACGCCTCCGAGGTGGTTGATCTTTGTCTGAATCCTCCACCACACGCTCAGGAGTTGCATCTGATTCAAGAAGAGGTGGTGGCGGAGGCAAGTCCTCTGGGGCTGTGAGATTGGTCCAAGGCGGCAGCTCCTTGTGCCGATTCCTTCGATTGGCTAAAGGCGCGGTATTCTCCACGGAGTTGTCTCTCTCCTCGTTGTTCCTGTGAGACGAGGACCCTTAGCTACTCATGCTGTTGCTGGACATCTTCACGGTGTTGCGTAATCCTAGCTTTCGTGTGTAAGAAACTCTTGCGTCCCCTTAGTCGGCGCCAAATTGTGGGGGTCGAAACCAACACAACTAAATTTGTAAGAGTTCGTGAGGGGAATTTAGAGATTTCTATGTTAACTAGGAATAACAACAGCTTTTTCTCAATCCCTTGTGATCCCTAGTTAACATAGAAATCTCTAAATTCCCCTCACGAACTCTTACAAATTTAGTTGTGTTGGTTTCGACCCCCACAAAATCCAGGAATGACTGAGGAGAATGGAGTAAACAGAGAGATGAAGAAATGGAGGCTTCCTCCAAAACATTGGTTTAAATGCAACATTGGATCCTCTTGGTCTAAAAAGAATAGAATTGTGGGTAGATCATGGGTGGTGAGAGATCATGTTGGAAAAGTAATTCTTCATAGTCGTAGAAGCTTTGGTAATATTAATTCGATAGATGAAGCTAAGATGTGTGTTCTCCTGTGGAGTTTAGAAAGTATGAAGAGTCTCCACTTATCAAAGCTGATAGTGGCTACTGAAACATGGGATTTAATTGATGCTCTTGAGCGTCCCCAAGCTTGGCCTTCTTTTGGGTATCAGATCAGTGAAATTAGACAAATGAGTGAAGGAATCAATGAATGGAAATTAGTTAAGGAAGTTAAAGAAGCTAATAGAGGAGCAAATCTCATTGCTCAAAGTGTTACTCAAGATGGTAGGATGAGTTCTTATGTGGCTTATGGTCATCCTATATGATTGAATGGTCTCTTTGATAGTGAGAGTGTCTTCCCTCTATGATCGGCTGTAGTTTTGGCTTAGGGTAACATGTCTTTTGTATCGGGTTCTCTTTGGACTCAGGGATTAGTTTTTGAAATTATGGAGGACATGTAATTTTGTGTTCAAAGTTAGGAAAAAGAAGATAGCTATGTCAATGTCAATGTAATGAAATCTTCTCTTATAATGAAAATATTCAGATATCAAAAAAAAAAAAAAAATCATCAGGTATCTCACATCAAGAATTTAATATAAATTTTCAATAATATAAATACATATAGACTAAGACTATGATATGAAACAAATGCGTATCGAGCGGAGTGGATCAAGCAAATTTGGCGGATCGAGCAGAACTAATGCGTATCGAGCGGACCAAGCGGTACAAATATATGTTTGAATGGTGAAAGCGGATAAAAAGCGGTCAGAAATATATATAAAATTATTATTTTATGTTTGCATAGCCAAAAATAATTTATATTTGTCAATTTATAAAAAGTTAAGTATAATTAACATAATATACATAGTTATATTTAAGAAATATATATATGTATTTTGCAGAAAAATGTATCATACGAATAGCATTTTAGAAAATAGGCATATCAAAAATAATGTTTTGAATAACTTATCATTTATTATTTACTATATAAATGTTAATATATATTTGTAATGTTAAATTTATAAGAATACTTAATTTTAGAAAATATGACTTATGACTATATTACATTAGTTCTCAATTACCAAAAAATATTACATTAGTTCCAAAATATATTAGGTATTAATTGTAATTCTTAAATTAAGAGTACCATTTTTAATCTTAAAAAGTGAATTAATATATAATAAAAAAAATATCAAGTTTATGCGGAACACTCCAGTTAGCTTGCGTTTTTACTGTTTAGAGTGGTCCAAGTATTTTGTTCATGATTTTGTATTGTGTGCGATACACAAGTTACTTTTTGTTATTTTAATATTTTTTTTGTGTCCGAATCACTTTTGAACAAAAATGTAGTGAATGGAGAAAATACAAGTGGTTGGACCGTGTGTGTGAGAACCATCATTTTATCCGCTTGCCATTCATAGCCAAAGGAGATTAGGAGACGACGCATCTTTAACCCCAAAAAAAAAAAAAAAAAACGGAGAATAAACAAATGTGATTCGACTTGGTTCTTATGATCAGTTCGGTTTAGCTCGGTTTGTGAATAAACAAAAACCGTTCGGTTTAATAAAATGCGATTCAATTTGGTTCGGTACGGTTCTGTTATATTTCGCACTCCCTGCTAAAACCGGAAACGTATTCCATCTTCGCCGTTATTCCCGTCGATTAGGGTCTCTCCCCTCCGATCACCGGCGAAGAACTTCACCGTAGTTAACCGGAGAGTTTAGTGTGATTGTAATTGCTCTCTCTCTCTCTCTCTCTCTCTCTCTCTCTCTTTCTCAGCCCGTCGATTGAGTATTTTATCTGAATTGTTGATTTCAAATTCAATCGATTACTTGTTCTTTAGATTCTAGATCATCGATCCCAATTTTGTGATTCTTAAGGCGGCGATTTTGGGATTCCTGTAGAATAGGGCTTTTGGAGCTGATGAGAATCAGTATCTTGTCGAAAATGCATCGGAGTTTGTATATCGAATTGCCTTCATTGGTTCCTCTGCAACTTCCATCTCGTATGTATGTAGCTCTCATATATATTTAATAGTTTTTTTTTTTCAATCTACATTTGATGATTTCTTGACTGATTTATTCATTTCATATAGGGAGACTCACCTATGGTATATTCTACCAGATGAAGTGAAATGTACATCTCTTCTAAAACGATACTCTCAACTTCTGTCACCGTCCGAGAAAGATAAAGTTTCTCGAATGCGAGGCGATGAGCTTCAGAAGAATGCTTTGCTTGCTCGCACTTTGGTTCGGACCACCATCACGAGATGTATGTTAAATTTATCGTAGTTTCCATCTAATACCAATCACTTTCCGTCTTTTCTTGCTTCAAGACACTCAAGTTTCCCAATAGGTTTTGTTTATTGATCATCTTAAAACCCTAAAGCTTAATTATAAGGCTGTCTATAGGATGCTGTTAAGTAGTCTCTGAGGTTATGGTCAACAGTAAAACATAATTAGAAAGAATAATTGGAGGAAGTATCGTCCAAAGATTTCATTCGGTTATATCCGCGTTACCTGAATTTGTGAGGTTTTATTATCACTTGGTCAGTACCTGCAGAAGTAGAGTATTCTCATAGAAAATTCTAGATTTTAATGAGTTTGCAGGGCATTAATTGTATTGGCTTTATTACTAGATCAGGCAAACAGTGCGGTCGATCCTCGGTCCTTGATGTTCAAGAAGAATATGTATGGGAAGCCTGAGGTGAGACAGCTAAAATTAGACAAGACTCTCATAGTTTGGGCTTAGTGCGAAAATTTCATTTGCTTTTGTTTAAATTCCTTGCAGGTAGATTGGCAGAATCATAAGAACTGTAATAACCCACCATTGCATTTTAACATCTCCCACACGGATTCATTAATTGCATGTGGGGTGACAGTACACGTTCCGGTAAGTCTTCTATTTAGGCAAATACATACCGTTTTGTTCAAAATAAGCGGTGTCGATTGTTTCTTGCTTTTAAAGTTTGAACCGTTGCAGTTTACTATGACTTTAGGTTGGTGTTGATGTTGAAGACAAGGAAAGGAAGATAAAACATGATGTCTTAGCATTTGCAGAAAGATTTTACACTACTGATGAAGTCAACTTTTTGTCAACTATACCAGACCCTGAAGTTCAGCGAAAGGAATTTATTAAGTTATGGACTCTTAAGGTAGTTTCTACTTACAACAGATATCGAGCCTGTAAAATTGTTACTTCTCAAAAGTTGAAAACTCTTGTGGTGATTCTATATCCAGGAGGCATATGTGAAAGCATTAGGAAAAGGCTTCTCTGCCACACCTTTTAATACCTTCACAATTCGATCGAAGGGTGGCACAGAAGGAGGCTATAATCTTTGCGAGGTTTTTTTAGACTCTGGAATCGAAGAGCATGTTTATTAATGGATGGCTGCATTGTACACTTCCTTAAGACCGTTGTTTTTTTCTTTCTGTAGACATCTAAAATTACAGTCAATTCACTGGAGGAGGCAAAGAAATGCGACGGAGGATGGAAGTTTGCCCTTTTGGAGTTGGCTGATTCTCATTATGCTGCAATCTGTACTGAAGATGATCAAGCTAGTGGAGGTGCAATTTCTGTTTACATATAGCTCTTGACACTGATTCAGTTTATTTAGTGTTTTCTTATTCACATCTTTTTCCTTCTTGCAGGAGCTCCTATGAGGGTGATTGTCCGGAAAACCATCCCTTTTGTAGAAGATGAACTTATTACTGAAAGCTAACTTCCGTAGTTACGTGCAGCGTTCAACATTCAGATTTTTGTACGCATTTTGGTTTTATAGATATCCCTTGTAGTACATTCCGCGCAAGTGAAATACCAAATCACCAGTAATCCTTGCATGAGCAGACCCCATCTTTGAAATAGTGGAACCGAGATGCATCTCTTATAACAAACCGGCGGTCTACAATCTTGCTTACCATCTTGATGAACACATGACAATCTTTACAAACCCTCAGGTTCTTTATCACAAGAATCTCTGCGGCTGGACTAGTGTTGAGAATCCCAAATGCAACTGCTAACCTCTCGCTATGCTCACGTCTACTGTTCAAAACCTCTTCGCCTCTATCACTGTCCGTGTTTCCTGCAATCTCCATCACAGAAGTCTCTAACTCATCCAGCATTCTATAGACTCCCTCTGTTTGCTCATGACTTCTGTCGCCAACCAAAAACAAGTGAACTCTTCTCTTGTGTTCCACATAGCTATACCCAGGCTCTTTCCTGAATCCTCTCTCTCTCATCATTAGACGGATTCTCCGTAATCCCTCCTGATTCTTCGCGTCTGAATATATATTTGACATCAATACGTAATACCCAATGTTCATGGGTTCACACTCAATCACATTTGCAAAAGCTAACTCGGCCATATCCACATTCTTATGGATTTTACAGGCACCCAATAGAGCGCCCCAAACAGCACCATCCGGTTCAACACGCATCGACTTTATAAACCCAATGGCTTCATCTAGTCGACCAGCTCTTCCAAGTAGATCGACTATGCAAGAGCAGTGTTCAGGACCAGGTTCCAAGTTATACTCTCTCTTCATCGCACCATATAGCTCTAACCCTTTATCCGTTAGCCCTGAATGGCTGCACGCAGATAAAACCATCACAAAGACAGCCTTGTCAGGTCTTAGACCGCTTTTTATCATATCATCGAAAAGCTTAAGCCCAGTCTCTCCCATTCCATGCATCCCATAGCAACCTATCATGGCGGTCGACGACACTAAGCTTTTTACAGGTATGATGTCGAAAACAGCACGTGCCTTTGCCAAATTACCGCATCTAGCATACATACTGATCAATGCATTACTAACAAACACATTCGATACAACACCATTGGTTCCTATTAGCTTTTCTACTTTCTGACCAATCTAATCTTCTGAGCTCCAAGATGAGCACAGGACGACAAAACACTAACCAATGTAACAGAATCAGGACAAACACCCGATGATTTCATCTTTTCGTAAAGTTCCAAAACATCGTAAGCTTGCCCGTTCTGTGCATATCCAGAAATCACCGCGTTCCAAGTTATCAAACCCTTACAGGCATTTCTTCAAACAACTTCCTACTCGATCCTACCGACCCGCATTTCATGTACATCGTGATGAAACTATTCATAACAGATATCTCAGAATCTATTCCTCCTTTAACGCAGTGACCGTGAAGAGACATCCCGAACCAAAGGTAATCAGGAACCGTGCAAACCGGGACAAGTCCAAGCATTGTGACTGAATCCACAGATACACCAAATTCCTTCATCCTCCGAAACATATACACTGCATCATAAACCTTCATATTTGCCGTATACCCAGATATCAAAGCGTTGTAACAAACACCAAGATGACGTGACTGAGGATTTTCGTCGAACACCTTCCGTGCACCCTCGACCAAACCACATTTACAGTACATCGAGATCAGAGAAGTCAGCACAAACGGCTCAGCCTCGCATCCTCCTCTGATAACATGGCAATGTAGCTGCTTCCCGGAGACGGGGAGAGAAAGAGCGGCGCATGACTTGAGAGTGAAAGGGAAAGAGAATGCGTCCGGTGAGGAACCTGAACGGAGCATTGACCGGTAGAGAGAAATCGCTTCACCGAACAAAGACTTATTCGCAAGCTCTCTTAAACGCACGTTCCATGGCGTCGAAGCTACGCCGGAGCTCCGTGCAAGGCTTCCGGTCATTGATTCTTCTCCGGTTATGACTTGTTTGGTTAAATGTATATAATCCGATAAGGCCCAAAATTTATGGGCCTGGGCCAAATTATTTAGCGAGAATAGAGTTATACGTGGAACCAAACAGGGTAATAATCTGATAGACCATTTCTTCTCAAATAACTTTTGTCCATCTGCAAATCGTTGCCGCCGCTATTTCCTTGTGAAGCAGATTGAGTGACTCTTTCTCTTCATCGTCTTCTTCATTTCCCTATCGCCGTGGGTTGGAGCAACTTCCGACCGACGGATCGGAGTGATTCAGTTTCCGGTAAGCAAAAGTTGATGTTTTAGAATGTTACCAGATGGATTCGTGGAATTTCGAATAGGTCTTTCTTCTTGTGGTTTTTTTTGTTTTTGTAATTGATTGTATTGAGTAAAAGTAACATTAGTAGTGGATTTTAGGGTTCTTGAGTGATGGGTTTGTTATTATTTCCCTTTCATTTCTATCATTTTGATGAATTCAATGGATTTTCTTTTCTTGTCTATTGAGAATCTTAGGATTTGTGGATAACTTGCTTAGTGATATTCTATGATTACAAGCTAGATGAGCATTTTGGGTCTACATGTTGCTTTTGCTTTTTTTTTTTTTTTTGTGTGTCAATTAGATGTATAACAATAATGAATTTCAGTTAATATAGCATGCCATGAACCTCTTTGCAGATTCTGTTTTTGCTTTATGGACATTTTTCTAATACAATTTTTTCAAATCAAGTTAGAAATTGTGGATAGAATACTATGTATATTGGATTCTTTTACCAGTTCATATGTTCTTGGATGATCTTGTATATTGTTTGACCAACTGACTTTTATTTGAGGATTGGCTTGTGTATGCTCTTTACAAGTTATAGCTTTTGCTAGTTGATAACTTTAGCTTTGTCTACTACTTAGGTTAACATATGTAGATGAATGTTGACCCAGCCGTTTAAATTACTGACTCAAGTTTACATTTTTTCTGTAATCTTTGGGACAGAAATCAGCGTGGATAGTCACTTAGAGTAAAGAGAGCTCTTGTACATTTTTCATCATGCCGAGCCGGAAAATTAACTCTGCCATTAAGCTACTTACATACTCTGAGGAGCTTGTGGATGGGAAACCGTTGTATGCTTTTTCCAATTGTCTTCCTGTGAAGGCTTTAAACCGTGAACCTGCTGGTCATGCCTTCCATACTGCTGCTCTTAAACTGCATGGTTGTGTAGAGGAACCCACAGACAGTGAAGGTGGTGATAAGAAAGTTGGAGATGATAAAGAGAAGGAATATGTTCCTTCATTCAACTCGTATGCCAACAAAGGAAAGAAGAAGTCTGGTACGCAGCAACAAGACCACTATGCGTTGTTGGGTTTGAGCAATTTAAGATATCTTGCAACAGAAGATCAGATTAGGAAAAGCTATCGTGAAGCTGCATTGAAGCACCATCCCGATAAACTCGCTACTCTCCTTCTGGCAGAGGAGACGGAAGAAGCCAAGGAGGCCAAAAAAGATGAGATCGAATCTCGCTTCAAAGCGATTCAAGAAGCTTATGAGGTGCTTATGGATCCAACAAGGCGAAGAATTTTCGACTCCACAGATGAGTTTGATGACGAGGTCCCGACGGATTGCTTGCCGCAAGACTTTTTCAAGGTCTTTGGTCCAGCTTTTAAGAGAAATGCTAGGTGGTCAGTGAATCAGCGTATACCTGATTTGGGAGATGAAAACACAAAGCTTAAAGATGTTGATAAGTTCTACAACTTCTGGTACGCTTTCAAGAGTTGGAGGGAATTTCCTGACGAAGAGGAGCATGATCTTGAACAAGCAGATTCCCGTGAGGAACGGAGGTGGATGGAGAAGGAGAATGCGAAGAAAACTGTGAAGGCTAGGAAGGAGGAACATGCTCGAATCCGGACTCTTGTTGACAATGCCTATAGAAAAGACCCAAGAATTGTGAAGAGAAAAGAGGAAGAAAGGGCTGAGAAGCAACAGAAGAAAGACGCAAAGCTTCTGGCTAAGAAGAAGCAGGAAGAGGAAGCTGCTATTGCTGCTGAAGAAGAGAAAAGGCGAAAAGAAGAAGAAGAAAAGCGAGCAGCAGAATCTGCGCAGCAACAAAAGAAAAACAAGGAAAAAGAGAAGAAGCTCTTACGCAAAGAACGGAATCGTCTTAGAACTCTCTCAGCACCTCTCGTGGCTCAGAGCCTGCTTGACATCTCAACTGAAGATATTGAGAATCTATGCATGTCACTTAACATCGAACAGCTGCAGAGTCTATGTGATAAGATGGAAAACAAAGAAGGACTAGAATTGGCAAAGGTGATCAAAGATGGATGCATCCAAGAAGCAGACACTAAAGAAAAAGAAAGTAAGAAGACTAACGGTGGTGCAGAGTCGACAAGCCGGGTTCCTCTGTCAGATGGCACAGTGAAGAAACAACCATGGAGCAAGGAAGAAATTGATATGCTAAGAAAAGGAACCATAAAATATCCAAAGGGGACATCTCGGAGATGGGAAGTTATATCAGAGTACATCGGTACAGGAAGATCCGTAGAGGAAATTCTGAAAGCAACCAAAACCGTTCTTCTCCAGAAACCAGATTCCGCCAAAGCATTTGATTCGTTCCTCGAGAATAGGAAACACACTGCTTCAATCTCGTCCCCTCTCTCGACAAGAGAGGAACTCGGAGAATCTCTACCTTCAACAACCACAACAACAACAAAGGCAAAACCCGCTAAAGAGACTGTTGCAGGGAAAAGCTTGAGCAGTCCAAGCTCAGAGAACAATGGTGAAGCAAGTGGAAGTTCAGACCCGGATGGTTGGTCGGCTGTGCAAGAAAGAGCTTTGGTTCAAGCTTTGAAGACATTCCCTAAAGAGACGAGCCAAAGATGGGAGAGAGTAGCTACAGCTGTACCTGGCAAAACGGTGACTCAATGCAAAAAGAAGTTTGCAGAGCTTAAGGAACTCGTCAGAAACAAGAAAACCGCAGTCTAAAGGAAACTATTTTCGAAGCTCCATGAGAATTTTGGGTTTTAATCCTCGTGGAGCACCGTTACATTTGCGAGAAGAAAAGACCTATAACTTTTTATTATTTGTAATGATTCATTTGCTTCTGATACATCTATATATTGAGCTACTCTTATGTGTTTTTTACCTGATCTTAATGCATTGTCAGTTGTTTCGATATCCGATATCGATCATGTGATTTTTGCGTAAATCAGTCCAATGATCAAACAATTAGAATAGACCAAACCCGAAATAATTCTGTATAAAGCAAGTTCTTAAATCTTCTGTAAACTATAACAAACCGCAAGTCCTCAAAGGAAGTACGTAGCATGAAAATACAGAAAGATCAAATTGTGATGTGGTTTCATTTTGTTACAAGGACCAAACTGGAGGCATATTCGTCCATGCGTAAGACCCAACGCCCCGTGGTGCTTGACCTGATGATGATCCAACAGTCGCGTAACTGTTTCCAATGTCGTCACCACCAAGAAGCGCATTGCTCATGCTGCTTGAGTCTCTAACCATCCCAAAGCAACCATGGTCAAGCCAGCTCGACGCAAGTAAAACGTCAGGCCTTGTTATATCAACTCTTGTTGGTTCCCAAACCTGATCCAACTCTTCTGACTTTACAACTATCCCTGCAAAAGCTTTAAATATGAGAAATCGGGACTCGGAGTTCTAAAGCTAAAAGAAACCAAAGAATCAATATGGAGAAAGATTATAATATATCAATTAGTAACATTGATCTCACCTGATGAATTTCCACCTGAACTAAGTCGCATGGGAATTGGAATCTCGGAGTGAGCCAAATTCTTCGGGGAATCTTCAAATTCACCAGATTTGAGTTGGGTTTCGCCGCCATGTGTTACATTCTGAGTAACATCGGTTGTACAAGTAGTTGAACCGAAACTTTTCTCAGATGATGACAACAAACTGTGCTTCGCACTAGTCTTGATTTTGGCTTCATGAAGTAACATATCTAGTAGGCCGGTGTCGCATGAAGAGAAACAATCCGACTCCTCTACCTGAGATGGTGGTGGAGACTGAATATAGGTATCAACAGAGTCAAGGAGATCTGAGTGTGGAGGTGCCGGTGTTGTCTTCCACTGATCAAATGCACTAGTTTCTGAATATTGGAATGAAGGGAGCTCCAGCTTCATTGCCCCAAACAAGGGCTTAGAAGTAGGAAGCATGCCATCCGTAAAGGTATGGCTATTTGGAATCATCGTATCAAATAGATGTTGGCTTTCATAAGGAAGATGATCAACATCGTATGGCGAAATACTACAAGACCTCTGATTCTTTTGCTGAGCAGTGTTCTGAAAGTGTTCCGGAGATTGGAATTCCTGCTTTATGTTACTGCTGCACCTAGGAAACCGAGATCCAGATTCCTGGAGTGTCTCTGGGGAAGGTAATATTGATGGCAAGTAGCTTTCGTATCGGGAAGAACTTGCGCCAGTTCCTGGTATGTTGCATGCAACCAATTCTGATAGGTCAGAAGCGCCCGGTAACAAGCTGGTAGCAAAATTTAGTTCGTCCAGTATATCATTAGCTTTGGAATCCCCCAACTGCAAGAAATCTTGATGTCTTCTTCTATTTACTCTTACGATATTACTCTTTGTATACTCTTCACTCCACTGCAGGTCTCCAACATGGATTTCAGGAGGGTAAAGTGGTAAGCCTGCTCGTTGTCGCCTCTTGATACGAGTGTTCCAGTAATTCTTTATCTCATTATCTGTTCGACCAGGCAACTGGTAAGAAAAAACAAAAGTCAATACTCAATACGAGAGATTAGCCTTTAGGCTCACAAAAGAAGATCAAGCATCAGGTCTGGTCTTACATGTTCAGCCATCTGTGCCCATTTATTCCCCATCTTGGCATGCATTTCAACAATGAGCTGTTCTTCTTCTTGGCTAAATGCTCCTTTCTTCAAGTTTGGCCTCAAATGATTAGCCCATCTCAGACGACAGCTTTTACCACAACGAGCCAGGCTGGTGTGTCTCTGCAGAGAATTCCAATTACCCTCGCCGTGCTTCTTGACATAGTTAATCAAAATCCCATCTTCAGTTGAAGTCCATGGTCCTTTCTTCAGGGCACTTCCTCTCCGTTTACTTCTGCAGCCATTGCTAATACTATCAGCAGCTGGTGATTCATAATGAATGCTAGAGTGCATACCATCGTCACTCTCAACCGTGTAACTCATCTCTCTGTATTCAAAGCAAAACAAAACTCCAGAACTTTAATAACCATTTAGACGTCAAGCTCCCACCTGAACAAGTTTAGAGAAAGCAAGAATACTTGAGCCATCAAATTGTTTACATCATCAAGAGCTAACATGATATAAACTTCCAAATGAGGAAACAACAGAAACTAAAAACCATTTTGACGAATCATCAGATATACAATTCGATTTTTCATTACAATCTCGAGGTTTTCAATTCCAAATCCTAGAAACCCAATTCCGATGTTCAATTACGATTGAATATGTAAATCCCTAAACGAACCCTAGGTAAAGGTAAGCTCCATATTCAGCAACTAGTAACCTGAACAAAAATCGACAAATAAGGAATCATCAGATTACGAAGAGATCTAGGTTAAAAGCTTATACAACATGAGAGACGAAATCGAAGCTCGAGTTGAGCTGAAGATACAGAAGCAAATCCTAAATCTCAATCCACAAAATCAGCTCAAAATTGAAGTTCCATACTGAATCATCATCATCATCATCACAGAGATCCGTGGAAATGGATTCAAAACCTAGTAACGGAAGAACAATCTAGAAGACGAAGAAGAAGACGAGAGAGAAAGGGAGATTACGCGGGAAAAGCTCGAGCGATGTTTTCTCAGAGAATCGACGAGAGAGATTACGAAAGAGAAAGAGAGAGAGAGATCAAAGCAATGAATGAAGCAAGATTCATCATAGCTCCATCCAGATGCTCAACACAAGTGAAAAAAAAAAAAAAGATCGAAAATAGGAATAACAATAAAACTCTTTATTTATTCTACTTTATTATATTGAACAAATTTATGTGTAATTTACAACTTTACGAATTATTAACGAAAAAAAGGATATATAACCCAATATTATTTTGTAAATATGTGTGTGTCAACAAGGGAAATTAGCATGAATAATATCTATCTATACTATATAAAAGTTGATGCTATAGCGCTCTAAAGGCGTCTACCTAGGATTTTAGAAACGCGATCCGATTGGTCCACGTCGTTAATTAACATTATTTATTTTTTTTCTTCTTTTTAAAAATATTAGATAATAGCAACTAATATTCCATATTTACTTTTTCTTTTAGATATCAATATTAAAAAAATTAATAAACGAAATTGTAAATTTATTTGTTCTTCTTTTTTAAAAATTGATGATAAAACTAAAAGTTGATGCTATAGCGCTCTAAAGGCGTCCACCTAGGATTTTAGAAACGTGATCCGATTGGTCCACGTCGTTAATTAACATTATTTTTTTTTCTTCTTTTTAAAAATATTAGATAATAAGCAACTAATATTCCATATTTACTTTTTCTTTTAGATATCAATATTAAAAAAATTAATAAACGAAATTGTAAATTTATTTGTTCTTCTTTTTTAAAAATTGATGATAAAACTAATAAATCTAAATTGTAATTTTATTTTTCATCTTTTTGAAAAAAATCGATAATAACAATTAATATGCATTTTTCCTTTTTCTTCAACAAAATCAATATTAAAAAAAGATAAGAACAAAAAAGATAAGTTCTTATTATTACTTTTTGAAAAAGGAATTTCTAAAGTTTCCAATACTATTGCAAAAAAAAAATTAATCGTTGCTTCTATATAAGCATTCCATCCCATCCCCACCACCACAAACACGAAAAAAATATCCATAACTGCTTAAACATTGTTTTGCTTTCACACCATCGTTATTGTTTTAGTTTATAGTTTTGTTTGTTGTTATTCATGTTGTCAAAATATTTCATGCATGATTGATTGTTTTTTTCTTGGCTTCTCTTTTTGTTTCTATAGGTTTTTGAACGGTTTGGTGTGTCTCACGCGTACGAGTTCAGTTTTTCAAGAAGGTTAGTTCGTTTCTTTTAATAATTCGTTTGATTTGTGAACGTTGTATCAAGCTTCTTCGAAAAGTATTTTTTTTTGTTTGCTTTTATAGTTGTGTACCATGATTATATCTTCTCATCCATCGTATGTTGTTTAAGCTTCAATTCTATATATGTTGCTATTATCAGACTATTATCATATTGCAGGTTTCATTGTTGCCAAGGTATGAGTTTGTTGTTGTTTGATTATAGATCCCTATAATTTTTTTTAAAACCATTATCTGATGTGTTCTCTTCATCGTCTGATGGTTTTGTTTTGACTATTGTCTTATAGTTTTTATTTTAGAGCTTCTATAATCACGTGAAATCTTATTCTTCATTTGTTTTACTAATAGTTTGATTCATTAAATCTTTCTTAAGTTTCTTCAAAAGGTTTGTTACTTTTAACCATATATATTTTTGTATCTTTCAATAATTTGGTTTTGTGTCTATGATTATGATACTATTTTCTACTTCTTTAGGACAGGTGGGAACATCATGTCAACAGTTTTAGGTAATTCTTCATCCAATTTATTTTGCCTCTTTCTTGCATCTACAATCATGACCTGATTATATATTTCTCCTTTTATATATATATATATATATTTGTTTTTTGTGTGTTAATGTTTTCTTATCTATTATATGATGATGATTGTGTTGATTCCCATGAAAGTTGATGACTACTTTGATTCCCATGAAATTGACGGTGGTTCTAAGAAGGACAAAGAACCACTTTTGAGATTTGGTATTTTCTCTAAACTTTTGTTTGTGTATTATGCAGGCAATATATAAACTAAGAATCGTTGAAGAGCATATCTTCTTAATAGATGCTTATATTTTATAAGATTTTGTAAGTAATCTCATACAAATATTTGATAAAGGAATGTATGTTTGGCTTTGTATTATTTGGATTCGAATTAAAATTATTTAATAAATAATACATTCAAATCAAGTTTTATTTGTACTTGGTATTTCTTCAGAAAAATTTAGTTGCTAATATTTGGAGAGAAAGTAATTTCCATCTGAAGGAACTTGAGCACCTCCATGTGAAGACACTTTAAGGTTGAACTGTCTCTATATTTGGAGCATAACAGATTCCCGTGACAGTATACCAAGTCTTGGTAAGATGGTGAACATCATGAGAAAGTTTTACATTGGATACGAATTCTCTTATGAAGTATAGATAAACAATACAAACCTTCACATATTTTGGCCACCAACAGGTTGATACAATGCATATCGTAGATCCACATATTTTGGCCATAGCAAATTCTTATATCGAATTCTCCACATATTTTTTCAAAGTTTTTTCTATGTATTTTTTTAATTTACATCAACTAAAATAAATTTACCAAAATATCGTATTTTTATTTTTGCCTAACAAATATCGTATTTCTATTATCATAGTAAAAGGAGAAGTGGCAAAAAAAATTAATCAATTTTTTTCGGAATGGTTACCAATTAACTGTGTAAAGACTCATAATCTTGAAAAGAAATTATATTTGTGTAACAATGCTCTATCCCAAGAGGAGAGTAAAATATGTTTTTCAAATATCAAGATGTAAGAACTCTATTTTATGATTTGGTTGATGGAAAAAAATGAGAAAGTTACGGACATGAAACATTCTTTGAGCATAAAAAACGTCATATTGTAAGTTGATGAACTAAACTGTTTAGGCTAATTTAGGAAGTAAAAAATTTGAATGGAATTCTTTTGATGTTTACCAATTTGGTATTGCATGCTCTTTATGTTTACAAAAAATCTGTATTTTATTAATTTGACTCTGGCATATATTGTTTATAAACTCAGTGGTAATACGGGTTCTATCGCCTATACCTGGTCTGACCCGCCATGAAATCCAATGTTGAAATCATCCATATAGCTTTTTTAATTAAAACTGATTTAAAAAATCTTCTTTTCGTTTTGGCTGTAGTTTTGGTCATGTTGTGGAGTTAAGTGCCGCAATTAACGAATTTCTTACCCATGAACGTTGTTAGTTAAGCAACATATGACATCATTGGCTATAACATATACATTTTAGCTACGCTATATGTGAATCTTAGTGATATATATATATATATATATATATATATATATATATATATATATATATTTTTGATCACCATCCACTATTCTGCAATGTGTTTCTAATGATTACTATTAATGAATAAAAAATATATAAGTGGGAAATTAAAAAAAAACAAGCTACATATTATGATTTGTAGTAAATTAATTATTTAAAATTTATAAGATTGCTTCACTTTCATACAATTATATTTTTATATTTTATGTATGTCAATGTGTAGTTAGTTTCATAATTAGCAAGTCCAAATATATATTAAATTTATTTTTAAAAAAATCTCACGCGTAGCGTGGGTGTAAAATCTAGTCTATACTATATAAAAGTTGATGCTATAGCGCTATAAAGGCGTCCACATAGGATTTTAGAAACACGATTCGATTGGTCCACGTAAGCGATTAGAATTAAGTTAATTTTATTTTTTTTGTTAATAGAGATTTTTCCTTTTTCTTTTAAAAGTTAGTTTTCTTTATATATATTTTAAATTTAGTTAAAAAAAAATTAACTGGCCATTGTATTTTTTTATGTTTTATAATTATTCTACATCTTTTTGCATATTTATTAGGTTCTTTATATTTATCTGTATATAAGATTGCTTCTGATCTTGATTTTGTTTTTTGTCTTTGTTATTTCCTGTAGGATCGACATATTTCTTCAACATGGTTAGACCTTATAAATTCACTATTTTGATGCTTATGGCTTTGATTCAATTTTTATATTTTTCTTAAATCGTGTGAAACATATAAATAATGGTCAGCACTATAAATAAGTTATTTTTTAAAAGTTAGTTTTGTTAATTGGTACACGTAAGTAAAGATAATTAAATTACTTTCTTTTATTGTTAATAAAAAAATTTCTTTTTCTCTTTTAAAGTTAGTTTCTTTTGTTATGTCGGTAAAACAAAACCTAATTTCGGATCTTTATAACATGCTATAAATATCAGACCTACACCTTCCGGTTGCGTTTATGGTATTGTTTTACGGTTTTGATACTTTTCCCCCAATATTACAATAGATCATGAAATTCGATTTCTTATGTTCTCTTCTTGTGATTTTACGGTTGTCTCTTCTTTCTTCTTGGTTATATGTGTGATCTGAATTTTTTAATGTTGAATCTAAATTTTAGTCGGATATGTTGTGTGTGCAATGAAGTTTTGATTTTTTTGGGGTTAAATCTATTGTAGAGAATAGGTCAGCGAGTTTAATCACCAAAGCTAACGTGACAGGTCTTTGAATTAATGCAGAAAGAGAGAGAAATATCAATTACGGTTGGATAAGAACCGAACCAGAGAAGAATCAGATGGTAAACCCTAGATTGAGTTTTTTGTATCGAGTCTGCGAGGGAGAAAGTTGAGTTTTATGATGATTTAGTATCGAGTTCTATATTATTACTTGATCTTATTATTTTTGTAGGTCTAACGTATTTATTTTGCTATTTTACGTTAGTAATATAGGATATGTTCTTATTACGTGCTAGATGTTACCAAAACCCGTAGCTTTTTCTTTTCATCAGTCCCTAACATATTTAGAAAAACTTCAACAGATTTACAGTCTGCCGCTTCTTCCATCGTCTCATAATAATGATTTCTTCCTTCGTCTTATTGCACCAGGTTCATCGTGATGCATGAACATAGGTGATTCTCTAAAAACTTTTGATCTCCGCATGAAAGCCCATAATTCACTTTTTGAACTTCGTTGATTTGTTTTGTTTTGTTTTGTTTCCAAAACAATGTGCATATCAAGGTGCAATGATATGTGTGCGACAACTCCATCCGGCATGAACAATGTGAGATTAAATTCCCATCTAACTCCTTAAGTAGATGCAGCTGCTTTATATATCTCCTTACCCTCTCCACCAAAAATTTATCCAAATAATATTTTGCTAAAGTTGAACTCTCCTTATGTCTCACTCCTTCCTTTGTAGTTATCTAACATATATATGCACAAAGAGCTTTATCAATAGGCGACGCCTTCTTAGCCCAAGGTGGATCATGACGGGTAAAAATCTTATCATAAACTCTTAGATTTTAAGCCCTGACCATCTCTCAGTTAAAGAATAAGTTCCTTTTTTTTTTATTCTCTGATTTGAAAAGTTTAAGGAATATAAGTGGATTACGAAATCTATGAACCATTAGAGAATATATTATGTATTGAGTCAATACTATTGACTAAAAATGTTACAAAGAGCAACTTTGGAACCATCATTAAATTTTTCTGTACCTCTCAATTTAATAAACTGTATTTATGTTAGTTCGGTACAAGTTCATAGTTTTGTGGCGATTGAAAATCATATGTTGATGAGTCTAATTCCAAATTATAGTGAAACACCAAGAAAAATAAAGGAACGACAAAACTGAAGAAGAAGCGGAATAACAACGTTGGCCTTATGACATGTCTGGTAATCATTTGCTGTTTCTTATTCTCGATTTTCAATAGTCTAGGGGATCATGTCGACCTTCTGCTTTGGTTCTCTGATGCATTTCTTTAAGAGGAATCGAAAAAGTGTGCATGTGCTCTCAGCTACCATGTTTTTTTGTTTGTTAAATAATCTAATAAGAGATGAATGCTCTCCGCTACCATGCTATATCATTTTTAATTTCTATAACTTGCATCTAAAGTGCTCTCCGCTTTAGATGCAAGTTATAGAAATAAGAGATGAATGCTCTCCGCTTCCATGTCAATATTGATTACAATCATGAGTTCTATGAAGAATTATATGGTGCGTAATGTTCAATAAGTAAGAGCTTATGAAATTTATGATTTGAGCTTTTAATATAAAAAAATATGTTCAATACAGATTTCTAAGGCAAAGTTCAGTATTCTTTCATGATTAAATTTGATGAGTTTACTAGCTGAACTTTGCAGAGATCACAGATGAGAGTGATGGACGAAAAGAATCTGTAGAGGTAAATGTAAGGAGACTGTTGAAAACAAATTATGACTTGCTAGGTACTAGGAAGAAGTTGAGACTGTGAACCCTTCGATCCACATGGACAATTCACCTTTTCCCGTTGAATTTCAGTATTCAATATTCAACTCTACTTTTTTTATTAATTTCATATTTGCCGATCTATCTATATGCAAGACATCATATGACTTGCTAATAAGAGAAGGAAGTTATATATAATTAAAAAAAAAAAAACAGATCCGAAAAGAAGCAAATGTCAGAACATAAGTGTTTACTGTTCTGGATTATTATAACTATATATAGTGTCATATGTTGCTCTAGGAGTGAATGGAGTTAAAAAAACTATTGGTGTTGATATGGAATGCCATGTATTTAGAACATGAGTTGTGTAACTAGACAAAGGGGAAGGCATTCACTCATCTCCATGATAATACCAAACACGTAATCCCAAAGTGAAGCAAGGGGATTCATATGTTTGAAGCTATTATTGTTTATTCCTAAGTTCATAATCCTCGCATGGCATATAAATTTTATGATATAGAATGGAAGTTATTTGTAGGACGCACAAATTGAAATTAAGAACTGAAAGCTAACAATTCTAAATAATATATTAAATTTTAAATATATATTAATTCATTAATAAAATAAACCCACGCGTAGCATGAGTGTAAATCTAGAAAATTAATTGGTCCACGAAAACAATTAGAATTAAATTAATTTTATTTTGTTATTAATAAGAATTTTTCCTTTTTATTAAAAATGGTTAGTTTTAAATATAATACATATGTATTTTGGTATTAGGAATTGGAAGATTTCACTTTCTTCGCTACCTATATAAAGAGAAAAAAATTATTAAACCCATAAATTTTTCGTAGCCTATAAAAAAAAATCGGCAACAAAAAACCCTACCCACTATCTTTATATTTTGTTATATATGTAACATGAAGGTGAGTCCTAGGGTTTAGCTAGATTTATGTAATTTTGTAACTTTCTTATGTGTTGTTAGATGTTTGTTATTTGCTATATGTTATGATTTGTGTGTTCTTTATTTTTTGTGGGCAAAGCGTTTATATCCTATTTAATTCCCTTATACTAATGTTTTGATTGCTAACAATTTTTTGTTGTTTCTTCTCTTCTTTTGTAGATTCATCATCGTTACAGGTATGTAATTTATCATATATCTATTATTTCTTTTGTAGATTCATATGCAACGTTTTCCGTTCTTCACTGTCTTTTGTTTTCGGTGACATTTTATTTTTAGCCACCGAAAATTGTCGCAGCGATTCGGCAATGAACATTGCTTTAGTGAAGCAAAACAGAGGATTTTCTAACAATGAATGTATTTGGAAGATATGATGTATAGAGAAAAAGTGGCATGAAGTGAATTAGGACAAGTGATGGAGAAGTTGTGGGACAATTAGTGGAACGAAGATGAAGACTAGAACTTATGGAGATTTGGACACACAATTTCAGGATTGCTATTTGTTATGTGGTTTCCTAATGTAATGACAAAGTGAGTAGGAAACAAACACATATTTCCTAAACAATTTACCATAATAAGTTAGTATTCCTATATGTCTAACGTTATAATTACTTCAAAACAATAATTTTCTAACAATTTTGAGAATATAAATCTATAATTTTAATATTAAATCCAACAATATATCAAACAAATTTTTTTAACAAAGTTCTATACAAATTTATAGTCGATTGTCAAAATATATAGTTCCAAATATTAATAAACACATACCCACGCGTAGAGCTCTCCATCGCAGGATGGGTCTTCCCCATTTGTACTGACTCCGACTACCATAAGCCCTTCTTTGGTGCACGATGGGAGTTCTCTCTTAGGTACCCAGGCGGGACCTATTACTCAGGTAGATGTAGATCCAGTTCCAGTGATCATTGGTGATTCAACTGATCCGGAACCAACACTACAATGCAAGGAGGCTGAAGAAGTCTCAGGTCAGAATGATAAGAAATCTGACTCCCCTTCTAGGGCCATCAACAGGCGAAAGCAGTTGATTCATGGAGTTCTTTGGTCAAAGGAAATGCGAAGAAACTCGAGAAGAAAGGTGAATCTTATATACTTCCCTCAGGAGAATCGTGTGTAAAGATCCCCAATTTTGTCATTGAGAGAAACAAATCCTCTTGGGATTGTTTCGTATTGGGACAATTCTACTCCGATCCACCATCTCATGGCATTATTCACAATATTGTCAACGGGATATGGAGCAAACAATACAGAGACATCTCTATTCCCAAAATGGAGAATAATGCTTTCTTGTTTCGAATCCCTAACAGCTCAACAAGACACAGAGTCATCAGTCAGAGACTATGGCTCATTGAAGGACAAACAATGTTTGTTGGTAAATGGGAACCAGGAGTAATACCTGCTAAACCGGAGTTAACCTTAGCCCCTATCTGGTTAGAGCTAAGAAAGGTTCCCTTTCAGTTCTTCAACGAGGAAGGCCTTGAACACATTGCGGGCTTGGTGGGAGATCCGAAATGCCTTCATCCTACCACTGCAAACAAAACAAATCTAGAAGTGGCCAAATTTTTCACGATTATCGATCCAAGGAAACCCTTGCATAAGGCGGTAAATGTGGAGTTTGAATCAGGAGAGATCAGTAGAGTCCTTGTCTCTAGTCCCTGGATGCCGCCTATTTGTGCTATTTGCAAAGAGATTGGGCATATAGCCAAACGGTGCTCTACTACTCCTAAGAGATGCCAGGTATGTCACTCTCATGAACATGCTTCCAACCACTGTCCAAAGGCCAAATCTCCAGAGCGTAAAGGCAGGAAAACGAGAAGGGGTAGGTCTAAAACCAAAGCTTGGGTTGTGATGGAAGAGCCAGTTTCAGTTCAGCCAACTAGCACTACCATCTCCTCTGTTGAGATACCTAAATCAACCCTAGGCTCTGTGAAAGACTTCTTTCCAGGAGAGGCAAGTTCCATTGCTGGGAAATCGATGAAGCCTGGTAAAGATAGTTTAACATCATCTGAGGTTGAGGTAGATTCCTCAGATGAACCATTTTCTCAGTCTGATAAGGAGGAAGAGGGGGAGATCTCAGAACAAATAAGGATCGCAAAACATAAGCTATTGAGGCTGTCATCTGGTACTCTAGGTACTAGGGGTAAGAACCCCAAACATTAAGTCTTTAATGTGTACATATATATTTTGCTGGAACATGAGAGGTTTCAATATATATAGTCATAGGAAAGGTTTCAAAAAATGGTCAAGGATTAATAGACCTATTTTTGGTGGTCTCAAAGAGACTCACGTTAAACAGCCGAAGAGCAAGAAGTTCTTAACTGATATTTTTCCTGGCTGGTCTTTTGCTGATAATTACAATTTTTCAGAATTAGGAAGGATTTGGGTGGTTTGGCACCCATCAATTAAAGCTACAGTGATCTCTAAGTCCTTTCAAATGGTAACTTGTGATGTGGTGTGGCCAGAATCTGGCAAGTGTATAGTGATTTCTGTGGTGTATGCCTCGAATGCTATTGAAGAGAGAGTTGAACTATGGAAAGAGCTGAAATTGTTGAGTTTTAGTACGGCTGTTAGTGGAAAATCTTGGATTGTTTTAGGAGATTTCAATAAGATTCTTAACCCTTTGGAATACTCTCTTGCTTCTTCATCTAAGGTGGACAAAAGAACAAGAGAATTTCGAGAATGCCTCTATGACGCTGACCTCATTGATCTAAACTTCAGGGGCACCACTTTTACTTGGTGGAATAAAAGTAAAGTTAGACCTGTGGCTAAGAAGCTAGATCGAGTTTTAGTGAATGACAAGTGGTATGATGATTTCCCTGCTTCAATGGCTTCTTTTGGAAGTCCCGATTTCTCAGATCACTCCTCAATGTCAGTCACTATGGAGCCAATGGTTCAAAGATTAATGAAGCCCTTCAGATTTTACAACCTGCTCCTGGAAAATAAAAACTTCATGGGTATGATTACTTCTCTGTGGTACTCTTTTAATGTGCAAGGCTCTTCTATGTTTAGAGTGTCCAAGAAGCTTCTGTTTCTCAAGAAGCACATTAGAGAGCTTAGTAGAGATAATTACTCAAACATTGAGAAGAGAGTTCGCGAAGCTCACATGAGTTGTTGTCTAGGCAGAACCAAATGCTTTCCAACCCTAATTCAACTAATGCTTCTCTTAAGATTGAGGCGTTGGATAAATGGCAACTGTTAGCAAATGCAGAGGAAGCTTTCTTCTGTCAAAGAACAAGCATCAATTGGCTGGGTTTAGGAGATAGTAACACGGCTTACTTTCATAGAATGGTAAGTACGAGAAATGCAGGCAACCTTATCCATTTCCTCAATGATGAAGCTGGAAATGTAGTTGAAACTCAGCGAGGTATTAGGGATTTATGTGTTAGGTATTTCTCTAGCCTGCTTGGTGGTACAGTTCACCCTCCTATGTTTGTTCAAAGCGACATAGATTTGCTCCTGCCTTTCTCTTGTTCTGAGGCTCAGCAGGATGCTCTAGTGAAGGCTTTTACTATAGAGGAGATTAAAGCCGCTTTCATCTCTTTACCCAGGAATAAGACTAGTAGGCCTGATGGATATTCATCTGAGTTCTTCATTTCATGCTGGGATATAGTTGGTGTGGAGGTTGTAGAAGCAGTCAGTGAGTTCTTTGCTAATGGGACCATTCTAAAGCAATGGAATGCTACAACCTTAGTCCTTATACCTAAAATCCCTAATGCCTCCTCAACTTCAGAATTTAGACCGATCTCTGGTCTGAATACATTGTACAAAGTAATATCCAAGCTTCTAGCTGCTAGACTCAAAGCTATTCTACCTGATGTTATCTCGCCACAACAATCAGCTTTCATGCCAGGTAGGATTTTGGCTGAAAATGTCCTATTGGCTACAGATTTAGTTCAAGGATATAATCAAAAGAGGACAGAAGGGAAAGCAATGCTTAAAGTGGACTTAAGGAAAGCATTTGATTCTGTACGATGGGATTTCGTTATCAGCACCTTAAAGGCTATCAATGTACCTCAGAGGTATATTGACTGGATTTCTCAATGCCTCTCAACGGCTTCTTTCTCCATAACGGTCAATGAAGCGGCAGGAGGTTTTTTCAAGAGTACAAAGGGGCTGAGGCAGGGGGACCCCTTGTCTCCATACCTCTTCCTGCTCTCCATGGAGGTGCTTTCTCAATTCCTAAGGTCCAACTATGACTCTGGTATCATTGGTTACCACCCAAAGACTTCGGAGCTTCATTTGTCTCACCTAATGTTTGCAGACGACGTCATGATCTTCTTCAATGGTAGTAGTTCATCTCTTCATGGAATAACAGAATGCTTGGACCTCTTTGCTTCTTGGTCTGGTTTGACAATGAATTTGGGAAAAACAGAATTATTCCTGTCAGGTTTGAACCATAGTGAATCCCATGCTATATCAAGCTATGGATTCCCTATTGGCTCTCTACCTATCAGGTACCTTGGTCTGCCGCTCATGTCAAGGAAGCTAAAGATATCTGAGTACGAGCTTCTGATAAACAAGATTATTACAAGATTCAACAACTAGTCAATAAAGACCCTGTCATTCTCGGGTAGACTTCAGTCATCACAGGGATTGTTACGTTTTGGATCTCAGCTTTCATTCTCCCAAAAGGCTGCATAAGAAGGATTGAATCCCTTTGCTGTAAGTTCTTATGGTCTGGCAGTTTGGACTCAATAAAAGATGGTAAAAGTCTCTTGGTCAAAAGTGTGCCTCCCTAAGATTGAAGGTGGCTTGGGGCTAAGGAGATTTGGGGCCTGGAACAGTGTGCTTTGCCTGCGGTTTATATGGTCCATCTTCTCTAACATTGGCTCTCTTTGGGCAGATTGGCAGGAACGTTACCGGCTGAAATCTAGAAGTTTCTGGGAAGTCAAAGAAACCTCCCAGGACTCTTGGACATGGAAACAAATATTGAAGTTAAAGGACCAGGCTCTTGAGTTTGTTACAGTGATACTAGGTGATGGAACCTCCCTTAGCTTCTGGTATGATGTATGGACTCCTTTGGGTCAATTGATCACCTACCTTGGTGTAAATGGGCCCAGAGACTTGAGAGTTCCCTTGCAGGCTAAGGTGGCAGCTGTTTGTAACAGTGAAGGGTGGTCTCTAACTTCACCAAGAACTAAAGAGGCGTTAAGCCTACATGCCTACTTAACAACAGTTGCTATTCCTAATCCAACTTCTCTTTCAGATTGCTATGAGTGGATCATCTCGGGTCAAACAACTACTACTTACTCCTCTACTAAAACTTGGGAGTATATGAGACCTCGGGATTATCCAAAGCCTTGGTATGGCATTGTTTGGTACAAAGGTTACATTCCTAAACACTCCTTTACCATGTGGGTAGCAAACAATGACAGGTTGCCAACATGAACAAGATTAGCTTCTTGGGGAATGTCAATTGCTAAAGATTGTTGCCTCTCCTCAAGTCTTGAAGAAACAAGAGACCACTTGTTGCTCACTTGTTCATTCAGCCAGGAGATATGGATGAGGGCTTTAACTCACCTAAATCCTCCAACGCCTCTTTTCAGGAATTGGTCTGAACTTCTTTCTTGGATTAGAGTCTCCACGCCTGAGGCGCCTTCATTGCTTAAAAAGATTGTCGTCCAAGCAACAGTTTTTCATCTTTGGAAGCACATAAACAATGTCCTTCATAACAATGTCATGATTCCGTCTGCAACACTCTTCAAGTCTGTTGAGAGAGAAGTGCGTAACTCGATCTCGGCTAGAAGACACTTGAAAAGATTCTCACATCTTATGTCCTTATGGCTTAGATAATCACTTTTGGTTTTACCAAAACACCTTTGCTCTACCTTGTTTTTCTTTTTTTTGCCAAGGTAGTGTAGCTTTAGATTTTGCTTTGTTGTAAAAATCTTCTTTCATTTATATGATATTTACCAATTAGCAAAAAAAACCTACTTTTTGATTAATATTAACCACCTAAGGTGGGAAAAGAGTTTAAAGATACACGACCAAACTTGGCTAGTTCATCGGCAATAGAATTGTCCATCTAGGAATGAAAACAAAGGATAGAATTTTGAAACTTACATTAAGGCGACAAACGTCGTGAAGTATAGTCTTTAATTCGTTGACCACGCTTGAGTAACGTGACAAGAGAAAACGAGTCCGAAAACATGTAAGAGTTCGGAACCCGGCATTGTGAGCTGTAAATTATATTTAGTATGATTAAATGCCCATTTAGACCCATTTACATTTTTTTTAAATAATTAGAAATTAAAGAAAACATACTTTTGGCGGAAAATACGGAAACGCGTTTCAGCGGGAAAATTATGGAAAACGCGTTTTGGCGAGAAAATTACGGAAAATGCGTTTTTGGCGGAGAAATTACGGAAACGCGTTTTTGGCGGGAAAATTAAGGAAACGCGTTTTTGGTGGGAAAACGCGTTTTGGCGGGAAAATTACGGAAACGCATTTTTGGCGGGAAAATTATAGAAACGCCTTTTTGGCGGGAAAACGCATTTTTGCCGAGAAAATTACGAAAACGCGTTTTTGGCGGAAAAACGCGTTTTTGGCGGGAAAATTACAGAAAACGTGTTTTTGGCGGAAAAACTATGGAAAGCGCATTTTTGGCGGAAAAATTACGGAAACACGTTTTTTGGCGGGAAAATTACGAAAATACATTTTTGGGGGAAAATTATGGAAAACACGTTTTGGCGGGAAAATTACGGAAAATGCGTTTTGCCGGGAAAATTACGAAAAAAAATATTTATCATAAAAACTAGTTGCTTTATAGTATCTCTTTTCTAAAAAAATATTCTAAATAAAAAAAATACTTTAAAAGACAAATAATTTATATGGATAACTAATTATTAAAAAGAAAACAAAATCATATATGACTTAAATGGGTCTAAATGGGTGTAAATGGATGTAAATGGGTAAGTGTAAACTAAACGGGTCTAAATGGGTAGCCCTATTAGACCCCTGAACTAAACGGGTCTTAACGGGTTTGAGGTCTAAATGGGACGGGGTCTAAATGGGGTGGGTTTACCCATATTAACATCACTAGCTGTAATTAAGGCAGCTTTAATGGCGAGGGCTGAGGCGACAAGTGTGGAGGATACTTGCTGCCGAGAAACAGAGTGTTGACTAATAATCTGATCTTGTGGATCCTTGAAGCACAGTCCTATCCCACAACTCTGCGATGATGCGATCCAAGATGCGTCTACAAAGCAGTGCGTTGTGTTTGGCTTCGGCAATGATTCCAAAGGTCTTCTCCGGGGAAGGTGAGGTTTTTGTACAAACTGCCAGAGCTTCGCTTCCACAATTGCTTTCATCATAACCTCCTCCGCCGTCACAAAATTCATGGGTATAGTGCATTACAAAGTCTAATAGGGGGAAGATTCACTTGATGTAAGTAATTGGTTCAAAGCAATGATGGATCCAGCCTCCGGTTTACCCATGATCGGTGCAAGTCTCCATACACTAGCTGCAAAAGAACATTTGAGAAAAACATGGAGCTCATCCTCTATCTCTAAGCATCGTTTGCATCTACTTGCATCAGCAACTCACCTTTTGATCAGATTTTGAGAGCCCTGCTTTTCATTCTCCACAAGAATAATACTTCAGTTTTGGTGTCGTTTTAACCCTCCAAATGCAGCTTTTCCACAAGAATGATTGATTTATTTTCGTTAGACCATAACCCGATTTCGTTGAATAGGAGCCCGACTTAGAAGGTAACCAACAATTGTGTCCTCCATGTGGAAGGAACTTAACACAATTCTTTAGCATATCTGAAAAAATAATAAATATCAACAAAAATACAAACACAACCATCTGTTAAAAACAAAAATCAATCCAAACTTCGATGACAAGCAAACTACATTAACAAGGAAGGAATTGAAAATAAGAGAGGAAATATTTATCCTCAGGCATGGTTTTTCATATCTGTCTTTCACTCCTTCAACAACTATCAGCTATGAAGCATTTATCATCTATGTAGAGAGTTGATTTTACGCGTTTTGCAACCAACTCGGATAAAAGATAGAGGCTTCAAGGGAGCCTTAGTATGATAGTAATAATTGTCATCCAAATAATAGACCAGACGATACAGAATATGAACAAGAAGTAGAAAAGATTGTCATCAATTATAATGAATAGTCATGAGCAGGTAAAAACTAGTATTCGCCTCCCTGAAAGATGGAAAGAAAAGAGACTAAAGTTAGTAAATTGTTGTCACGATCTAAGTTTCATTTTCAACGGACTTACGGACAAGCAAAATGAGAGAGACCGCTTCAAGAGGCAGCTGGTGATTCATAATGGATGATGGGGAGTGCATACCATCATCAGTCTCAACCGTAGTCGTCGTGTAAGTCATCTTTTTCTATTCAAAGCAAGACAAACCCCACCACTTTGATCAAAACAGACAGTTAAGAAATATTTGGATAGTAGAATGCACAAGATTCTTTACTTCACTACAAGAAAACAGCCGCAAATCCGACGGAAATTCCAACGGAAGTAATTCCGTCGGAAATTTTCCGACGGTAATCCGACCGATTTCCGACGGAATGAAAAATTTTCAATTCCGACGGACCACAGACCGTCGGAAATCGGTCGGATTATTGGACCGTGTAACTAGCCGTTGCCGACGCCGGAGGAGATTCCGGTCAGTTGTCGGAAATCCGTCGGAAAATACCAATTTCCGACAGATTTCCGACAGACTCCCAACTAGTCTGTCGGAAATCGTAGGAAAAAATAGCCGTTATATAACCGTTATTATATCCGTTGTTTTTCCGACGTTTTTCCGACAGATTTCCGACGGTCAGCGTATTTATATATATGATTCCACACATCTTCATTCACTCACAAAACAACAACAACTTCCAACCAAATATTTGTTAGAAAAAAATCGTTAAGAGAGTGAGATGTCATCTTCTAGATATTATAGATCGTGGATGGATGAAGAGATGTATGATCCGGAGTCGAATACATTAAATCCAAGTTATGCACGAGGTATATGCGAGTTCATGGCGGTTGTCGGGAATCGAAAGGTGATAAAATGTTCATGTTTAAATTGTTGCAATTCTCGTAATGTTAATGTAGAACAAGTTTGGCATCACTTGTATGCCGTTGGTTTTATGCCGGGATACAAAATTTGGTTTTTTCATGGAGAAACTAATAATGATGGTGCTAGTAGTAGCAGTGCACCATATGTTGCGGATAGCTTAGGCGAACATAGAATGGATAGCTTAGGCGAACATAGAACGGATAGCTTAGGCGAACATATAACGGAAGTAGATTTTGGTGTAGGTACCGCTGAGATGGTTCATGATGCGTTTAGAGAGAATTTGCCATCGATCGTAATAAGGGAGGATAGACTAGAAGAACCAAATGAAGAAGCTAGAAGATTTTTTGATATGTTAGACGCAGGGAAGCAACCATTATATGATGGGTGTAGAGACGGACATTCCCCTTTATCAACTGCTAGTAGACTGATGACCCTTAAGACAGACTTCAATTTGGCGGAAGAGTGTGTTGATGCGATAGCAGATTTTGTGAAAGATATTTTGCCTGAAGATAATCAGGCACCTGCATCATACTACGAGATACAGAAACTTGTAGCTGGTCTTGGTATGCCGTATCAGGTGATAGATGTATGCATCGACAACTGTATGCTATATTGGAGAGAAGACGAAGACCGGAGAAGATGTAAATTTTGTCGTAAACCGCGATATCAGGAAACTGGTGGGAGAGTTCCAATTCCATATAAACGTATGTGGTACTTACCATTGACAGCGAGGTTAAAGAGGTTATATCAATCTGTGCGAACGGCAGAACAAATGAGATGGCATGCAGAGCATCGTCAAGATGGAGAGATTACACATCCTTCAGATGCAAAAGCGTGGAAACATTTTCAAATGTTGTATCTGGATTTTGCATACGAGTCAAGAAATGTGTACCTCGGGTTAAGTACGGATGGTTTCAATCCATTTGGGAAGCATGGAAGGCAGTATTCTTTGTGGCCCGTAATCGTAACACCGTATAATTTGCCCCCGGGTATGTGCATGCGTCGAGAGTTTTTATTCCTCTCCGTTCTTATTCCTGGCCCTGAGCATCCGAAGAGATCACTTGATGTATTCCTCCAGCCATTGATTTATGAGTTACAAATGCTATGGAGTCACGGTGTCGAAGCATTTGATGTTTCACGGAAGCAGAATTTTCTGATGCGTGCGGTCCTTATGTGGAATATTAGCGATTTCCCAGCATATGGTATGCTATCTGGATGGACTACTCATGGAACATTATCGTGCCCGTTTTGCCAAGACAACACTGACGCTTTCCAATTGAGGAATGGAAGAAAGCCATGTTGGTTTGATTGCCATAGAAGGTTTCTACCGGACGGTCATCCCTATCGTCGGTCTAAAAGATTGTTTAAGAAAAATAAACAAGTGTTTGATGCTCTAATTGATGAGATAGACGGTCGTACTATATTGGAGCAGTTGAGAGATTTTGGTGCTGAGAGGACTCCTGATTGTGAGGGTAATGGGCATGAACCGCTTTGTGGTGTAGGAGGAGCTCACAACTGGCATAAGAAGAGTATATTTTGGGATTTGCCGTATTGGAAGGATCATTTATTAAGGCACAACCTCGATGTGATGCATATTGAAAAGAACTTCTTTGACAACATCATGAATACGATGTTAAACATCCCGGGAAAGACAAAAGACAATGTGAAGTCTAGGATGGATGTTTCAAAGATTTGCTACCGTGCTTATCTTGATCGTCTTCCCGATGGTACATATCTTTTTCCTCCGTACCGATTGCAAATACAAAAGATAAGAGAATTTTTCTGGTGGATTGAACACGAAGTTAAATTCACTGATGGATATGCAGCTAATCTGGGTAACTGCGTAGACTCGCGATACCTAAAGTTTTTGGGACTGAAGAGTCATGATTGTCATGTACTGATGCAGAGGCTTCTTCCATTTGCTTTTACCCATCTCCTTCCTCAAACTGTCCACGAAGCTATTGCAGCAGTTGGTGCTTTCTTTAGGGATTTATGCACGAGGATACTTACAGTTGAGGGGATCCGCAATTTAGATGCCAATATACCAGTGATCCTTTGCAATCTTGAGAAGATCTTTCCGCCATCTTTTTTTGATGTTATGGAACATCTTCCCCTACACCTCCCCCGCGAAGCCGAACTTGGTGGTCCCGTTCAACTTCGTTGGATGTATCCTTTTGAGCGGTACATGTTCCATCTAAAGAAGAAGGTCAAAAATTTGGCTCGAGTTGAAGGTTCTATTGTCGCACAGAGTATCAATGAAGAATCATCACAGTTTGCGGAATATTACTTTCCGCGGGAAGTTAGTACGAAGAGTAGACGTCCTGCTCGTTATGATGATAAAGGTGAGAGAGTCACGTATGCCGCGATTGTCCCTGAGATGTTTTCGCAAGTTGGCCGAGTGATTGGGAGAGGGAAGAGACGCTTCCTATCACAAGCAGAGTGGAGTCACTTACATATGTATATCCTAACGAATTGTGAGGAGATGGCGGAGTACGAAAGGTAAAAACAGAACTTATTTAAATACATCTTGTTTTTAATACCTAAGTAATATATATAGGTTTCATATGTTATATATTTTTTGTTTGCTTTCAGGATTTACATTGCATCAATACGTCGCTATTATCCAGAAATGACAGAAGACGAACTTGGAGAATCTAAGGAAAACGAGTTTCCAAATTGGCTGCAATATTACGTAAGTTTTAAAAAAAACGCTTACATTTCTTAAAATTAGTGAATTAATTATTACTTAATTAAATGTTTGTTTATTAATTTGTCTAAATTATTATCTCAGGTTTCTGAGGAATGAAGAATGGAGAAAGGTTTCCGACATGGTTACAAGAGATAGTTTCAGGCCCAAGCTTTGAAGCAACTTCATACGCTCGGTATTGCACTAGGGGATTTGCATTTAGGATTCATGAACAAAGGCCGAGGGCAACTGCAGATTACGGTATTTCAGCTACAAGTGGTGATGTAGTCTACTACGGGATTCTGAAAGAAATATTGCAAGTGCGCTATCCAAGAATGTTGGGCATGAGGTGCATTGTTTTCTTGTGTGAGTGGTATGATCCGTCATATCCAGAAGGTGTCCAGGTGAGCCAATTTGGCGTCACTTCAGTAAATTCTTCTAGGAGACTGCAAAAGTATGACCCATTCATCCTAACATCACAGGCAGACCAGGTTTGATTTTAAAATTTTATAATACGTGTCTTATAGATAAATAATGATATTGTAATTGCCTAAACTAAATATGTTTGTTTCAGGTATGCTACATTTCTTATCCTAGGGTAACACATCGAGGAGATCTTTGGATTACAGTGACTCCAATTAATCCAAGAGGGAGACTATATGGAGTTGCTGAGCAAGATGCTATGCAACCAACTAGAATTACTCTGATGGCTCCAGTTGATCATTCTTCAGCGGTAGACCTTTTTGTTGATTTCACTGAATTTGGTGATAATATCGTACATTCAGAATCAGAAGAAGAAGTTGGAGAATTTGATGAAGACGAAGACACAATTCCTTCGGAAGGATCTGATGAAGAAGAAGAAGTTGGAGAATTTGATGACGAAGAAGTTGGATAATTTATATATATATATATATATATATATATTTTTTTTTTTAAATGATATATATATATATAATTCAGACTTATAAAATGATTTATATATATATATATATTTAATATAAAATGATTTATATATATATATATATTTTTTTTTTTTAAATGATTATCTGTCGGAAATCTGTCGGAAATATATATATGTTACCGACAGATATATCATTTTTTTAAAAAATAAGCTTTTTATTTTATTTTGAAGGATCCGTCGGAAATCTGTCGGAAATATATATATATATATATTTCCGACAGATTTCCGACGCAATATTCATATCATGCTAACCTTAAAAGACGACACGTGTTACCCTTACATGTGTCGGAAATCAGTCGGAAATATATATATTTTTCCGACTGATTTCCGACAGATTTAGGGTTTTGAGGCCAAATTCCTGAATTTCGAGAAGACAAAGTCTCGGCATACAATTCTGACAACTAAAGTGAAAGATAATTGAGTAAATAACATTCTCGATGTTATACAGAACATGTTTTGCGATTTTGTCATGTTTCAACCAAAAGCGTTTCATACAGTTACATATACAAAACAGTAGATGTTTACGGAAAATACTAAATGTTTAGAATTTGAAAGTAACAATGACCATTATCAAGTATTTTATCTTCCAAATATTGCTTCAACCATGCTATTAACTTGTAACTACGAAAACGGATCATAAACAAGCTTAAAACCCCAAATCTGTCGAAAATCTGTCGGAAATATATATATATATATTTCCGACAGATTTCCGACGGATAAAATAAAAAAAGCTTATTTATATAAAAATGATTATCTGTCGGAAATCTGTCGGAAATATATATATATGTTTCCGACAGATTTCCGACGGATAAAATAAAAAAAAGCTTATTTATATAAAAATGATTATCTGTCGGAAATCTGTCGGAAATATATATATGTTTCCGACAGATTTCCGACAGATGTACAAAATGCTAACAATTTTTCCAAAATAAGCATTTTGGAAAAAAATGTTAACAATGCTAAATATTGTTTAAAAATTACCAAAATTTTCCAAAATGGTAATTCAATAATTTCCAAAAAAACATTTCTTAAATTTAATAAACATTTCCTAAATTTCTTCAATTCCTTAACCCTAAACCAAAAAAAAAATATTTTTTAAATTTAATAAACATTTCTTAAATTTCTTCAATTCCTTAACCCTAAACCAACAAAAAAACATTTTTTAAATTTCCCATACACTAAAACATCTATTGTTTTGTATCATGCTAATCTTAAAAAACGACACGTGTTACCTTACCTCTGTCGGAAATCAGTCGGAAATATAAATCATGCTCCAAACATGCTACTAACTTGTAACTATGAAAACGGATCGTTAACAAGCTTAAAACCACAAATCCGTCGGAAATCTGTCGGATTTGTGGTTTTAAGGTCAAATTCCATTTTTAGAATTTTAAAGTAACATAAACCTTTTTTTTTTGTTATTTTGAAGCTTCTGTCGGAAATCTGTCGGAAATATATATATATTTCCAACGGATTTCCGACGGAAATGCCAAATTTTACCCGCGAAATGAAAAATAAATACCGCAAAATGATTTAATTTATTTCAATTTCCGACGGATTTCCGACAGCTCTTAAGCCGTCGGAAATCTGGGTTTAATAACCCGATCTTCTCTTTTCTTCTTCACAGAGAAGATCTAAAATTCTACAACCACCGCTCCTCCACGCCGCCGCCGATCCTCTGGGCCTCCGATTAAGGCTTTCCTCCGCCGGAAATCGCCACCTCCGTCGCCTCCCATCCTCTCCGTCGCCGCGGCCACCGATCAAATCGCCTCTTCATCTTCTCTTCTCGTCACCGGATTTCACCGCCGGAAATCGCCGCCGCCGCCGCCTGTTCTTCATGGCTGACCTTCCATCACATTTGTAAGTTATTAATTACTTTGTATTTGTGAATTAGGAATTGATTTTTTGATTAAGGAATTGAGATTTTGTGAATGAACTATTGATTTTGTGAATTAGGATTAGGAATTGTGTTGTGAATTAGAGATTAATTTTGTGAATTAGTATTAGGAATTGTGAATTTGAAAATTAGGAATTGTGAATTTGATTTTTTAGATTTTAGGGTTAGGAAATTATTTGTTTTTTTTGTGAATTAGGGATTTATAATTTTTAAACAATTTTACGGATTTATTTAGAATTTTAGAATGTTTATATTATAGAATTATAACAAAATAAATAAACTTTTTCATTTATATTTATATTTTTATAATTTTTATATAATTAGATTTAGGAAAAATATATTTTAAAGAATTATTTTTTAAAAGTTTGTGAATTTAAGGAAATTAAAGAAATGTTTGTGTTTAGCATTTTTAAACAAAATTGGTTAGTTTGAAAAAAAATGTTAATATTTTATACTAATTTTTAAACAATTTTAAGGATTAATTTTAAATTTTAGAAATTTGGAAATTTAAAGCAATGGTTTAAAATATTTTTATAATTATATATTTAACCAATTTGGAAAATTTTTATAATTTTTTATAATTATTATAATTATAAATTTTATAAGTTTTATATATTTGGCTATATTGTTAAAAAATTGTTAGCATTTTTAACTAATTTTTAACCAATTTTAAAAAATTGTTAGAATTTCTTAATAATTTTACCATTATTTGAAAAAAATAGATTTTTCATATAAATGTAGGGATTACGGTGGTTTCGCTTCTGCATCTGGCAGCGGCGAACGTCGTCGTCGTGCGAGTAGACCTCGTTCGACTTCGACGTCTACACCTACACCGTCGTCTACACTTCTACAGACGCCGGTGACACCACCAGCCACCACAGCACCGTCGCAGATTAGCGTCGAGGACTTCATGGGCCTTCCTGGACGAGATAGGTTGACTAATCTCCATCCAGACCAGATCGGTAGAGACAGATGGTAAGTTTTTTGATACATTTCAGTTTTCTTTTAATAAATTTAATTAATTGTGACTAATGTTATTATATTGTTACATTTTTTTCGTAGGTTTAGAGATACTCGCAGCGGGATTTCGAAGTCCCTCAACAAGATGGAAAACTCTTTGCTCAGCCGTCCTTATGCGACGTACACCGCCATGCCTCCGGAGGATCAAGACATGTGGTTTCGCCAATTTGCGGTAAGTCATCTGTTTTCACAATTTTTACTTTCATTTAAATTATTATTATTTATATTTACTGTTTCTTTTTGCAGCAAGAATTTAGGTGGGAACCACACTTGACCGCTTTGGTCAGGAGGGAATTCGATTCTTATGCAGGAGTGCACTACTCGAAGAAGCTGTTCGAGTGGAAGGATAAGTGGCAACTCGGTCAGGTGCCAAAAGAGATGAAAGAGAAGCCGGAGTTGTGGAACGGTTTCATCGCATATTGGCAACTAGAGGCTACCAAGGAGAGCTCTACCTATCACTCTACAAACCGGAACAGCAACCGCAAGGGCAAGGGTCCAGCCACCCACAACCTTGGAGCTACCAGCAAGAAGACAAAGGCTAGGGATATGGTAAGTTTTTTATGTACGTCTTGATTTTTATTAATTTTTTTTTTGTTTTATACATTTATATTATCAAATAAATATCTAACAACTGCAGGCTAAGGAGTTGGGTCGGGAACCCAATAACTTGGAACTTCTCCTAGCAACACACACCGACAAGGATGGTGTCGTCCATGATCCGGTAGCTAAGGAGATTCAGGAGAGCGTCCGAAGAATGGAAGACGAGTACATTCTGTCTCAGCCATCCACCGACGGAACCCCTCCCCTCACCCAAGCCCCGGACGACATCATCAACCAATTCGTCTTAGAGGTATGTAAAATTTAAAATAGTTTTCAAGTCTTTGTCATTTACAATTTAATTTGTTCCGCAGGTTGCTCCGCAGACCAAAGGGCGGATTTATGGTCTTCCCGACGATGCAGGATCATCGGGGTCTTCTCGTTACTACAACGATTCATCCCAGCTGAGAGCCCAGATGCAGGAGAAGGACGCCGAAATTTCAGAATTGAGGACGACGGTCCAAAAGATCCAAGATGCACAGAAGGCCCTAGAAGCCGAGCGGGAGAAGGAGAGAGCCGAGCGGGACAAGGGCAGGGAGATGATGCAACAGATGATGGCGTACTTGGGGTGCAACCCGGATTTTCCTCAGCCGCCCACTAATTAGATTTTAATTTTTATCGTTTTTGTAAAACAATATTACTTTTTATTTCTATTTTTAATTTTATTTTAATTTCTACTTTTAATTTTATTTTAATTTAAATAATTCAAATTTTAAATTTTAAATTTATATTAAATTAATTATTATTTAATTTATTATTATTTTTAATAATTTCTACGAATCCGTCGGAAATCCGTCGGAAAGCTGTCGGAAATAAATCCGTCGGAAAATTGTCGGTTTCCAAGTAATCGGAATACGTCGGAAATCTGTCGGAACCAAAACCGACGGATTTCCGATGGCATTGTTTCCGACGGAATTCCGACGACTCGCCGGAGTCCGGCGAGTCGTCGGAATTCCGTCGGAAACAATGCCGTCGGAAATTTGTGACGGATTTCTGACAGATTTCCAATTTCCGACAAGATAGAAACGACGGACATAGCCGTCGGAAATCTGTCGGAAAACGTATATTCCGACAGAATTCCGACGGATATGTCCGTCGGTTTCTCGCTGTTTTCTTGTAGTGCTTAGCACTGAGATGTGAGTTCACAACAGTACTAAGAAACAACCAAAAGTCTTAAATGAAAATTTGACATAACACTATCCAAACAATTTTGACGAATCATTAGATATGCGATTCCAGGATTCAATTCCATATCCCAAAAATCAAGTTTCATTGTTCAGTTATTCAGAAACCACAATTGAACAAGTAAAACTAGTCTTGTTCAACTAAAAAAAGCCACAAGTTCAATGTTGTTGGACAAGTCAGATTCACGACCTACCGTTTTAACAAGTTTGGAAATCCTATATTTTGTCTTTGGTCTTCATAATTTGTTTTATTAATATCTTCTCCATCTCGCTCATCTCTTCTTCAAGTTTCTTCTCCAGCTTATTCTTCATCTCGCTCATCTCTTGTTCAAATTTTCTTCTCCATCTTCCCTTCCACATATTCTAATAATTCTTCGAATTTCACTCTAACAGTTCCCAAAAACTCCAACTTAGCAGTCTCAAGCTTCTCTCGAATCTCCACCTCCACTTCCTGCTTCTTGTACTCTTCAATCAATAGTTTCGATGCAAATTTCGTACCCAAATACAACGGTTCCACCAAGGAAGTCAGCTCAATGCTCTTGAGGCTATATCTGAATTGTAATGCGTGGATTTCTCTTCTACACCTGTGGCTGCGTAAAGTAGGCTCTTCTTCCATCGATTGAGCTTATCCATCGTGTCAATGGTGTTTACGGCACATTGCTTAATTACTATTATCACACCGCCGTTTCAAAAGCATATGAATGCGGTGTGATAATAGCCACGGTAACCTCATTTCATTTTCTATTCATATTATTCTTCACTCTTCCAGGACCCAAAAGCAAAATAGGACGAGTAATCAACAAGAATAATCACGAAAAGTTGCAAAAAAAAAAAAAAAATCAAAACTAATAATTTTTTCTTTTTATAATGTAACCACCGAAACAAATTTAATAAAAACTCACCTTTAGTTTGAGAAACCAGCAGAAGCCACATGACAAAACTGAGTTTTTGAAATAGGGAAACCCCCTCTTGTCAATCTAGCTAGAAAACTTGCATGGAAAAATATACTTATGCAACATAACTATCAAATAATAGATAATGTATATTGTAGAAAATGTTTTGTGGTTGGGTGTTTCCAACATTTTACTTGAGAGTAAAAATCAAACCTTTTGATATTTTAAATTTAGAAAACCTTCCCACAACTAAGTATGTCTCAAGTGAAAAGTACAAATAGTGACAAGAGACCAAACACCAATGGAGGATATGCAAACAAAAAGACAATATAAGATGGACTTGAGCTAGAAAATTGAAGTGTTAGTTAGGTTTTTGTCACTAGATGTGAAAAGAAACCATGCTAGGGATGTTAAAGGTGCAATATTTAATAAATAGTAGATAAAAAACGATTTTTGAAGATTGATTTTGACAATGAAGAGAAAATATGACTCGAGCTCACAAAAGAGGATTCAAGAATTTTCAAAACACTTTTAAGAAAGAAAACGCCTAGAGTCCAGATTAAGAGTAATCAATTCCCATTTAAAAAATATGCTCTCTCTAAGTGTAAAACTAAAAAATCTAGCCTTTTTTTGTTGGAATAAAGTCCTAAATTTCTTATTTAATCTTATATGGGAAAAAAGTAACTTTTATGAACGATGGCGTGGAATTGGTGGTAGGCCAACTATAGGGGGAAATTGGCAACGAAAAGTCTTCGGATCAACAAGGTTGCCAATTTCATCAGCCCACCAAATTCGAATCAGTAATCCAACATTTTCTTACCATATACACCTAAAATTTGTATACATACACACATTTAGATCCATATACGTCTTGTTATATTTTATTTTATTTTATTTTATGGTGTAGACTCTACCAAGATTCCAACTATAAAAGTAACATTTTGAAGATTTCAGAACAGAATCTAAACTATACATTTTTAGTGATTTTCGATATATGGATAGTACGAGGTACGAGGATGTGACAAAAAAAAAAGCATGTAGAGAACTAACATTGGTAACAGTTCAATATATGATTGGAACTTTCAAGATATACAATTTAACAGAACACAATTGTGCAACAATGGATATTTGGGGAAGAAAAATTCAACAAGAAGTCACAGTTACTAACAAAACTATTCATCCCCAAATATTTATTCAACAATATACATAGTCATGGGGAGGTTTCATATCTGAAAAAGAATAAATATCATCAAAAATACAAACACATATCCATCTGTTAAAACAAAATTCAATCCAGACTTTGATCACAAGCAAACTAAATTACAAGAAACAAATTGAATACCGAGTTTTAACGAGGAAATTATCGAATAATAATCTGATTTTCAATGGAGAAAAGGCTCGAAAGTGCTCACCACCTTCTTCAATTGGTCATGAAACGAGAGATACGACACCGTTCCATCGTTTCCAGCGAGAACCCTATACTTATCTTTCCTCGTGAAGTTAGTACACTCAAACCCTAACGTAGCCGCCAAGATTCTCTGAACATAGTTCGCCACGTCATGCGGACTCTTCCCTGACGAACATGTGGCCTCCATCGGAAGCTGGTTTAAGAACGTAACCTCGTAAATCGGTCTCGGGTTCATAAAGAAGAAAATAGGGTCTAAACCTTTCCAGCCTCTTGCTGTGGTCGCGTGGAAGAATCCGACTCTATAATTCATCGCAACCGGAACAATCCTATCCGTTAACTCAGCGAAAAGCGCGCTAAACCTTAGCAGAAACGGTTCACGACAAGTGGTTCCTTCAGGACAAACCACTAGATCGCCTTTAGACAATTGTTGTTTGATCTTTGCAGCGTCTACATCACGGATTCTTGTCAATCGGACGGTTGGAATTGGAGATAAGATCTCAGATAACCGCGAGATTGAGTAAGTAACGGCCGGTATGCTACGTCCGAGCACATAGGATAGTACCACCGGGTCCATTAGAGTTCTATGAGTGCATACGAAGAGAACGCCGGAGTTTCCGGGCACCGGTGGCGGAGGAGGCTTGCCTTTAACGATGATTTGACCGCCGAATATCTTTGAGACGTAAGGTGTAGCCCATAAAGGGAAGACGGATCCAAGAAAGATCCGAATCGCGGCAAGAATGATTCCAAATGGGATCCAAAGGAGGATGATGAGAGCCGTGGCCGGAGTTGGCCGCTTCACTAGACGCCCGTCGTGAAAGATCACCGGAAGTGGCCTTAGCTCAGGTTGTTGCTTATGGCCATGGTTGTAGTTCTCCGGAATTGGTGCATGAATTTGCTCCTATATGTATAAATACAATTATTATTTTTAGAATGATAAGAATATTGGTAAAAACTACTACCTCCGTTTCACTTATTGATAAAAGATTGTAATTTTTTTTAAAAAAAAAACTATTTATTGTAGAAATCAAGATTATGAGGGAGGATTAATTATTTTTTTTAATTTGTGTGAAAAACTCAAAAAATTTATCTTCGTGAAACGGAGAGAGTATTTGTCATAATTGTTATAATTGTTATCAAAACTTGCATTTAGCCACACATAGACTTACAGGAGTTTGAGTTTCATCTTGACTTGTATCAAATTTAGTCATTTTAAGTATATAAATCATATATTTAATTACATGTGACATGCAGTGCAATTTAAAGTGTTTACCTCACATAACGATAAGAAAGTTGTAGAAGCGGTGATAGACGGTCTTGCAAAACCTAGATGAGGCTTCCGTTCAACAAACAAATTACCTACATGGCTCATAATAGATTGATCGATATCAGTTTCACGTATCAAACCGGTGACAAAACCGAACCGGTTCACGATCAGCTCCGTGCCAATAATCTCATCGACCATAAGATGCTCTTTAGCGAACCTCTCCACCATAACTCGAGGCATTCTCGTCACCACAACCTTTCTCTTGCACGAACTGAAAACTCTCCATGTGTCCATGCTTAAGTCATCCATGTAGAACTTTGGCAGGACGGCTCTAGCCACCGATTCAATCTCCGGTTCACGTAAACCAACCGTGGCTACGAAAACCATGAGCTTGAGTGCAGCGTTTTTGTAGCTGAAAACATCAAGAAGTGTGATTACGGGCCAGAGAAACAGCAAGATGGCGAAACGTATTAGACCAGATGCTTCGAATGCAACGAGCATGAAGTAAGAGAACGGATCCGTGTTCTTCAGTATTGTCCCTTCAAATTCTGACACGGCCGAATCCGACGTCGTTCTAGCTTGCTCCATATCACTAAATTATTTTTTGGGTTTTTGATGGAATATTAGTTTTGACTCGATAGGAGATGGAATAAAAATGGATGATAACGTTATATGTTATAAGGTTTGGATTGACTAGTCTCTAATACAATGCTCATGGCAGTTTATCAATATTGCACCTACCGTAATTGTATATACATGTTTTTTATTTTGAAAAAGTGTTTACAAGTCAAATATATATAGCTAGAGATGCGAAGAAAATACGACTCTACTTATACACGTTACGCGTGGGTTTTTTTTTTCCCCCTAATGAAATAGTGCACGTCATGTGTATACGGATTTTATCCGAATTTTTGGCGGGATGCACCAAAATTAGGCCATAGTTTTTTGTTTACAACTGAATATACGGGTTTAATTAGGTTACTGACCTTATTATATATAGTTTATTTTAACATCTTTTTACGTATAGTTTAACAGAGTTGAAATTCTAACGTTCTTGTTTATCATAAGGTATGGTATATCTATGGTTTTTTAACGGTTTGGTTTTGGCTTGATCTGATTTAGTACGGTTTGAGAAAAACTTACCATAGTCCAATCAAATTAACTTCAGTTCCATAAGGAAATGCAATGTAAGCATGAACATTTTTATTTTTAATTTAATTAGATTTTTAATTTTTTGTCAGTGAAAAAACTTGTTAGGGTAATTTTTGTTTAACCAAAATAACTAGATTTGAGATGAACTTAGCAAAACTTAAAGACAAAAAACTTTTTTACCCCGTTCTCTTTCGGTACTTTTGGGGAGGGGATCTCTTGTCCCTCAATTCACTAATTTCATTTCAATTTCATTTCCCTCTTTCCAAAGTGGAAGCTAATTTCGTTTCAATTTAGATTAATCTGGACGGGTACGGTTGTCTACCTAACCGAAAAAAATACAGACGATCAAAAAGCTTGGAAATCTAAGGACGTACAGAAACATAACAAACCGTATATATTACTAGTATTATTCTTACAAATAAGATAACAGTGCTTATATATAGTTGCACTAATCAACACTTTACACAAATTCCTACGGGTGTATATTATTCTAATTTGACATAAACTTGCGTGTTTACAAAGCCTTTTTCCATTACGTCTTATCCGTCTCTCTAACTATGTTAGCTGAGGTTTGGTTGGAAACAAATCGGTAACTTCATCAGCAGAAAATAATTAAACTAATGACCAGAAAACATTTATGTAAAATTAATAGAAAATCTAAAATGAAATTAACAACGAAATATAACATGTCGCATTCTTTTGCTATTGAATTTGCGAAGTAAAAAGTTACGTTTAAAAAACAAAGGGAACTTTGCTCAAATCCCACAGAAATTAGGTAATATGACTAGAATCATATAAAATTTTTTTTTATTACTGGCATTTTTTTAATACCCAGCGTGTTCTTTTGTTACGTTGTGACAAAAAACGTAATTACAAAAATGTCATAGCCACGTAAGCCACCACGTAGGAAATCGCTGACGTGTATTAATGAACTCAGCCGTAAAGCGCTACAGATGAGTTATGGTTACGTTGCGGCTGAGTTAAAAAACGCGTCTGACTTATGAGAGATCGTCTGACTTACAAACATAAATCAGCCGTTAGTTACGGCTGATTTACAGAAATCTGGCTGACTTATGAGATAACGGCTGACTTACGAACATAAATCAGCCGTTAGTTACGGCTGATTTACAGAAATCTGGTTGACTTATGAGATAACGGCTGACTTACGAACATAAATCAGCCGTTAGTTACGGCTGATTTACAGAAATCTGGCTGACTTATGAGATAACGGCTGACTAACGAACACAAGTTATGGCTGAGTTATACAACGGCGGGCTGATTTGTGGAAAATTGGCTGAGTTTTAGATAAGAGACGGCTGAGTTATGTTCTCCGGTTGGCTGACTTATGAGAGGTAGTTACGGCTGACTTACGTAAATCAGCCGTAATTGGCTGGGTTAACAATAACTCAACCTGGTTACGACTGACTTATTAGCGAAAGATTAATTACTAGAATAGCATTCATTTGACGGCTGATTTATTTGACAATACGGCTGACTTAATATTTCCTAGCCTAATTACGGCTGATTTATTAGCGAAAATTAATTACTGAAATACTATTCACGTTGCGGCGGACTTACATTATACTTGATGGCTGATTTATTAATGGCTGAGTTAAGTGTTTGTTTGGCGGTTGACTTACTGATATTCCATGTCATCAGTTCCGATTTTCAATGTCATCAGCTCTTATTTTCCATGTCATCAGCTCTTATTTTCCATGTCATCAGCTCTTACAAATTAGGGTTCTTCATCTACGACCTTCTTCTTATTCTTCTTCATCTACCTATTTCATTATTTTCATTCATCAGAGATCTTATGGATCTGGTAATTATTGTTTCCGGTAATTGGGTTAAGAAACACAGATATGTATTCAACGCCGACGGTAGAGGGTGTAGAGTTGTGCATATAGATGAGAAAACAACACTAGACGAACATGCGAAGATAGTACTCGATGATTACAGATTGAAGGAGTCGAGCCATCAGATTCAACTGAGCTACATATTCTCAAATAAAGCTTTGAAAATAATGGCGCACGATACTCCACCAGTTTACCTCTCCAATACTCGACAGTTGCAAGTTTTTTTAAGCTTCAGAAAAATTAAACACTTACGTCTTTGTGTGGAGATTACGGAGGATGAAATTAGTCGGAATGACAAAGCGAGAGAGAATAATAAAAGTTTATTCACTTATATAGCTCAGAAGTTGAATCTAGATCTGAAGATTACGGTGGGAGTTATGATGCTTTCAATTTGGAGGATGAAGTAGAAGAAGATGAAGTAGGCGAAGAAGATGAAGTAAGCGAAGAAAATGAAGTAGTCGAAGAAAATGAAGTAGACAAAGAAGATGATGAATTTCATAGCCGATTTGATATGTTCGACGACTCGGATGGTGGGTCATCTCAAGATGATAATTTCAGTTTATACGAAGACGAAGATTCACCGACACTACCTCCTAAGAAGAGACCTCATAACTTGTCGACGAGCGGATCCAAAGGGAATCCGGAGGTTCCAAGGTTAGATATGTCTTCCCTAAACCTCTCGGTAGGGAAACGATACGAGAGTAAAGCTAATTTAGAGAAACGACTGAAACTTCTTACGGTGAGGGATCGATTTGATTTTGATGTAGACGTATCCGATTCATATACACTCGTTGTTAAGTGTTGGGTTGGTGGATGTCTCTGGAGAGTTCGTGCTACTACACTAGGGGATCCCCCGGCATTTTATGTTCGTATTTACGATTCGGATCATACATGTTCTATAACTGAGCGGTCTGGTCGATCTCGAAAAGAAACAGTGGCTATTTTAGGAGAGTTGTACAAGGACTTTCTCGGCGACGTTGGTCCGTCAGTTCAACCTAGGAGTGTCGGAATATCTATCCAGAAGCAATTTGGTGTAAATGTAATTATTAGTACGTTGCGGCTGAGGATGCGGCTGATTTGTAGTTATATTACAGCTGAGTTATATTATAAACTTAACGGTTGAGTTATTTAAACTTAACGGTTGAGTTACTAGTACGTTTTGGCTATTTTACTGTTACGATGCGGCTGACTTATTTGTATCATTTTCCATGTGGTCAGATGAATTATTGGAAATCACATAAAACGCTAAGATTTGCAAGGGAAATCGAGATGGTAACTCCTAAGAGTGGGTTTGAAGACTTGCCTTCTTACTTATACAAGATAAGAAGGGCAAATCCGGGTACAAATACGCGTCTTCAAATCGATGAGTTTCGAAGATTCATGTATGTGTTCCTTGCATTTGGTGCAAGCGTAAATGGGTTTAGGTTCATGCGCAAAGTTGTCGTTGTCGACGGTACGTTTCTTAAGGGTAAATACAAAGGGACGCTTCTCACAGCACTAGCCTAGGATGGTAACTTTCAGATTTTCCCAATTGCCTTCGGTGTGGTTGACACTGAAAATGAAGATTCGTGGCACTAGTTTTTAACGCAGCTAAAACTTGTGATTCCTGACGATGAGGGTCTTGCGATAATCTCGGATAGGCATAACTCGATAGGGAAAGCAATTGGGAATGTGTATCCGTTGGCTTCTCGGGGAATTTGCACTTATCATTTAGATTAGAACATTTTAAGACAATACAAAGGAAAAGATGTCTTTTGTCTGGTGAAGAAAGCGGCAAGATGTTGTAGGATGGCTGATTTTACTGCGATATACGAGGAGATTCAAGCGATTAATCCTGAACTCCATGGCTACCTCGAAAGAGCTGATGTCCGACTGTGGGTGCGTGTTCATTTCCTGGGCGAAAGGTACAATTTGATGACTACGAACATAGCGGAATCAATGAACCATGCACTGTCAAATGCTAGAAGTCTTAACATTGTTCGACTATTAGAATCGATACGGGTTATGATGACCCGTTGGTGTCGAGAAACTACTACATGTAAGTCAGCCGTAACATTTCATAAGTCAGCCGTAACATTTCATAAATCAGCCGTAAACAGGTTGCATAAGTCATAAGTTAGCCGTAACATTTCATAAGTCAGCCGTAACAACATTGCATAAGTCAGCCGTAACATTTCATAAGTCAGCCGTAACATTGCATAAGTCAACCGTAACATTTTTTTATTCTGTATTTATAATAGGGTCGTGTTACTGCCGCCAGCCTTATGACGGCACAAAGGATTGATGATTATTACACTGAAGTTATATATGGATCTTCTGGGGATTCTTAGCATGTTGTGAATTTGGACGGAATAACATGCACATGTCGGCGTTTCGAAAGCGAGAAATGGTATCGCAGCTGCCGAGTATAGGGATAAATGTCGTATATCCCAATGCAGTCCTTACTATCACAATAATTATTTAGTAAACGCATACCCCGAGTTAATCATGCCGGTAAATTCAGTGCTCCAAGTTCCAGATAACGTAGCTAACCAACCATGCTTTCCCTCGGTTGTTCGTCAACCACCAGGAAGGCCTAAGAAAGGTAGTATGAAATCTGCTCTAGAAGTTGCACTTGAGAAGAAACGTCCTAGGAAAGAACACACATGTTCTCATTGTAAACAGGTTGGACATAATGCAAGAACTTGTCCAATGTAGAAAGTTTGTATAAATTTTTGGGTGTTTTATTACGGTGGAGTTATGGCTTTAATTTTTTATTGTATTACGGCTGAGTTATGGATTTTGTTTACATTACGGCTGAGTTATGGATTCATGCCCAATTTGAATAACGATTGTTTACATTTCGTCGATATTCACGCCCAATTTGATTAACGGTTCTGAAGAAACTGAATCGTAACATTGCATAAGTTAGCCGTAACATTGCATAAGTCAGCCGTAACATCATATATTCTTAAATCAGCCAAACCACGAATTTTTGATTCATAAATCAGCCAGTGCATTATAAATCAGCCATTACAGAATTACTTAATCATTATAAATCAGCCATTACATTATAACCCATCCAATTACATTTATAACCTATTCCTACTTAGAACGTATATAAATCAGCCAAAAGAACAAAGGAAATGAGGAAGAGAGTATAGCAGCTGTGGATAAGGGACATGAGCTACCTCTAATGGCTTGTAGATTATGTTAAAGATTCGAAAACAAAGCATGTGGCGAATCTGCAAAATGATCCGTCTGAAAAAACCATATACTGAAAACGAGTTCTTGGAGCTCTCTAAAGAGGCATCAGTGCAAAAACCAATGACTCGATGTAGAACGCTTATAAATCAGCCATTACATTATAACCCAACCAATTTCTTCTTCAGTTCTTCAAGTTTAGCCCCGGATGGTGAAAACTTGTGGGACTTAACACCATGACTGAGGCAATCATTCGCTTGTAAGAGAAATCACCCAAATATGTGTTAGATTAAGCGCATAAGGGGAATGGAAACCACACTTATAACGATTTAATCTTAACAAGTTTAAAATAAAATTTTCAAAAACTTTTTGAAAACCGAATACTCCAAATCACAAACCCAAGAGCATTGCTCTGATATAAAAGAAGAACAAAGACTTTTCTGATTTTTATTTGATAATTGGATACATACAAATGAGCCATATAACAAGTATATATAGGCTCAAATGAAACTTGCAACATTTACGGCTGAGTGATGGATTTTGTTTACATAACGGCTAAGTTATGGATTCATTATTATGGATGAGTTAAGGATTTTTGGCGGGATTTTTCCCGTCCAAAATAGAAACACGAAACGTCGTGACAAAACAAAACAAATAGAGATTTTGGATGGATTTTGGTGTAGCGGCTCTTCGGCGAGTGTATAGGTCACTGCACACCTACGCTAGGTGTAGCGGCTCTTCGGAGAGTGTATAGGTCACTGCACACCTATGCTAGGTGTAGCGGCTCTTCGGCTAGTGTATAGGTCACTGTCAAATCGGCGCATTAAATACATAGATTCGGGATTTTTGGCGGGATTTTTCCCGCCCAAAATAGAAACACGAAATGTCGTGACACGGCTGAGTTATGGTATAGAAAGACGAAACGTCACGATACGGCTGAGTTATGGATTCATTATTATGGCTGAGTTACGGATTTGGGGCCCCAAAATAAAAACACGAAACGTCGTGACACGGCTGAGTTATGGTATAGAAAGACGAAACATCACGAAACGGCTGAGTTATTGAATCATTATTATGGATGAGTTACGGATTTTGGGCCCCAAAATAAAAACACGAAAAGTCGTGACACGGCTGAGTTAGAAAGACAAAACGTCACGATACGGCTGAGTTATGGATTCATTATTATGGCTGAGTTACGGATTTCCCGCCCAAAATAGAAACACGAAACGTCGTGACACGGCTGAGTTATGGTATAGAAAGACAAAACGTCACGATACGGCTGAGTTATGGATTTATTATTATGGCTAAGTTACAGATTTTGGGCCCCAAAATAGAAACACGAAACGTCGTGACACGGCTGAGTTATGGTATAGATAGACGAAATGTCACGATACGGTTGAGTTATGGATTCATTATTATGGCTGAGTTACGGAGAGAGGATACTAGATCGCAGCTAACCACGCTTTAAGACATGAAAAAATTACTTAAGACATTGAAGTTTAACTGTGTTATCTAGTTGTTCACTTTGTACTCTTTAAGACATTGCATTATAAATCTGTCATATCAGTATTATTTTATCTATATAAATCAGTCATCATACATTCATAAATCAGCCATCATATATTCTTAAATCAGCCAAACCACGAATTTTTGATTCATAAATCAGCCAGTGCATTATAAATCAGCCATTACATTATAACCCATGGTAAATCAGCCATCTCTGAGATGCAATCCATCCAATGCTTTCACCAAATTTGCTATATTGTGATCCAAAAGAACTCTGAAAAGTGTTATTTGAAACATTCTACACAAAAGGACCTGAAAACATAAGAATCCACAAGAAAAGCAGGAGAATTATCGAATTTGGAGTTCCAAGTGACAAAATAACATATTAATATAAAAAATTGTGCAAAATACCTCCTCATGTGCAAGGTGAAATGCTCCCACATAACTCAGTGTCACATCAATTGTACCCTTATGATCTTCCAACCGGAAGCATGTGCTCCCAAAGTCATACTCATTAGAATTACATTATAACCCATTAGAATTACTTAATCATTATAAATCAGCCATTACATTATAACCCAGCCAATTACATTTATAACCTATTCCTACTTAGAACGCATATAAATCAGCCATTACATTATAACCCAGTCAATTCCTTCACCAATTCTTCAAGTTTGGCTACGGACGGTGAAAACAATTCTTCTCCAATGGGTTCCGGTGTAACTTCAACCATGTATGAGAACTTGTGGGACTTAACACCATGATTGAGGCAATCATTCGCTTGCAAGAGAAATCACCCAAATATGAAAGAAGAACAAAGACTTTTCTGATTTTTATTTGATAATTGGATACATAAAAATGAGCCATATAACAAGTATATATAGGCTGAAATGAAACTTGCAACATTTAATCTGGGCCATTTACTATTCAACGGCACTGTTGGTCGGTCAACTTGTAACATGTACTGTTCAATATTTACTGTTGTATGTTATAGCTGAGTTATGGTATTACGATACGGCTGAGTTATGGATTTTATTTACATTATGGCTATTATGGATTCATTATTATGGTTGAGTTATGGTTGAAGAAAGAAATCATATCCACATTATTCTTATACATTTTCTAAAAACAAACCTATTTCATAATCCCAAAAACAAATCTCACAAAATGAAGCAGAAGAAGTACTTATGTCTTCGTTAATACCATAACCATTCCAAGCACAATTGCTTTTTAAGAACTTCTTCGTGCCACCATTGCAATTGTAACCTCCATAAGTGTAACTTTCTTTGAGCTCTCTCATCCTCTGATTGCCACCCCACTCAATCTCATCACGAACATTTTTCCGAAGTTGATGCATCTCCTCCATTGTCGTTGACATCATCGGTTAGAATAACGAAGACAATACTTTAAGACTTTCTACTTTTGTTGCTCCCTGTGCAATGCAAACCATTCCATAGACATAAAGAGCTTTTTCATTGCCTTTCTTTGAAGATTTAGCTAAACATGCCATTCCTTTATCTCCTTCTTCATCATCTAGACAAAGCACATTTTTACCTATATCAAAATAGTTGTAGACACATTTGCGGTATAGAGCCTCAGGGTTTCCATTCCTTAAGCACCTATCGAAAAATTTGGAAAATGTTTCGTAAGTGTGAGGAAACCATGGAAGGAATGGAACGTCATGAAGTGTTACTCTTTCTACAACCCATCTTTTTTTGCAACAATTTCTGAAAGCCTTCGACACAAAATGGAGATTATCGATGTCAGAAACAGAAGAATATCCAACAAGTGCACATATCTCTTCAAGCATATCATTAGGCAACGAGTTGAGAGATATTGTTAGTTTGGTAGAAAATCTTTGTTTGAACAGAATTATTGCCAAAATAGGAAGAAGCAGAGCAAACCAAAACTACGCCATGTTTCGTGAACACTTAATAGGATAGAAGATGATATTGGAAGTAGAGATGATATGATCTGCCAATGGATATATATATATATATATAGGACGATTAGTATCCTTTAATCATATCCGTTTAAACCATTTTTGGGAAGTGTTTCATTGAATGCTTGCGTGTTGTCTTTAATTCATTGGTTTTGCAACTTAAAAGTTTATAGAGAGAGAGAGAGATAGGAAGACGAAACGTCGCAACTTAAAATTTTACACTTGACGGCTGAGTTATAGGAACTTCATGGCTGAGTTATGGATTTAGGGTTTAGGGTGTAGGGATCATGGTTTAGGGTTTAATGTATAACATTTAAAAAGTATATGATTTAGAGTCTCAACTGAATCAAATTATACACATTCAATTGAAAAAATTGTATATGGTTTATTGTATATGATTATGGGTCTTAATTATCTATAGATAATGTTTGAAGTACTTGTAAGACAACATATATCTCAAGATAAAGTTAGATTACATTTTCGATTTCATACACATTCAGTTGTATAAATTGAAGAAACTATGCACATTCAGTTGATTTATATTCATTTTCTATTAATAAAATGAGCTTAATTATAATTTTGTAAGTCTTAAATCTTATATAAATGGTTTTAGGGTATGGCTGAGTTATCTAAATGACACGGCTGAGTTATCTAAACATACCATAAGTCTTCAAATTACATTTCCGATTTTAGGGTATGGCTGCGTTATCTAAACGAAATGGCTGAGTAATATATCATTTAAATCATAAGTTATACACTAAAAACATACCATTTACAGTCAAATCCTAATAATAAAAAATCAGTTGAACTGCGCATACATATCATGGCCATCTTCATCGAAGATCTTTGCTGCCATCTTCACCCGTAAACCCTGAATATTTACATCGCATATCCCATCAAAAGTTACACCAAGCGCTAGACACTCGACAAACTTCAGTGAATACACCCCACAATCGCCAACTTGGGTGTTTTGGGGAATTTTTTGCCGCTTTTCCATCTGAATGCAAATTGTTTTTTGCAAACGGTTTTTTTGCCAGGAATTACAGCATTGACCATTGCAGGGATCATTTGCATCAGCGGCCTAAATGCATCTAGCATTTTTTGTTGATTTTCAGGAGTTACATGTCCAATGATGGGATCGTAGGCATCAATCTTCTCCTTCAGAAAATCCACGTGAAACGCCACCCAATGATCGCCTCCAGTATGAAAAACTCCGTACAAGTGATCGACATCTTCTAACCACTTTTTGTTTGTCTGAAGGTCTGAGGGAATCGCACCGTTTATGAGTAACTCATAACCTGAGTCTTTGAATTTGAACATCTTTGGCTTCATCTTGAACTGAGCGAAATCCTGAATCCATGATCCTAGGAACCATTGGTCTACAAAGACAATGCGCTTGGAACAAAATGGGCTGGGATCTTGCATGGACCTTTTGATGAGGACTCTGATATACGAAGCAATATGATGTACACAGAATATTAAGTCAACCATCGAATTATCATAACTCAACCATTATTAAACTCAACCCAGCCATCAAACAACCATAACTCAGCCATCAAAAAACTATAACTCAGCCATAAATAATCATAACTCAACCATTAACTAACTAATAACTCAGCCATAAATAATCATAATTCAGCTGTAACTTATACTTACAGTGTCAAACAACCATCCATAATCACGCTTCGGCCACTGCGCTCTTTTACTGATGAGTATTCTGTAGAAATTAACTTCCTCGTTACTACCATCTGTCAGTGGAATGTCCCTAACAATCAAACACAAGTCAGTTTAGGCAAATATTGCTAATAGCTGTATAAAATAAAATAAAATGGTGTAAAAGTCCATACTCGAATGGCCTTAGATATTGCATAAGTTTATCCAATTTATCCGGGTCAACAGGTAAGAGAGGATCATAGATTGCTGATGAAGGTTCAAAATCCTTCCTCATGCACGTCGTCCCAGACGATCCAAAAACATAATGAAAAAATGCTGATGAAGGAGCACTTGACTTCGCTGCTAACCCAGTTGTAGCTAATTGCACAACCCTTACCCGATAATTCTTAATTCTCGCTAACCTAAGCGTTTCATCTTTGTCCTCATTAGACTCCGGTAACAATTCATTTCCTTTTGCGATCGCTTCCTCGGTCACATCCTCAAGATCAGTTTCACCTCCAGTCTTCCCCTTCTTCTTCCCAGGAGTAGGTGGAATAATAGGTATTCTTATTACACTGTCACGTAAACCCTTTGTTTGGACCTCCTTCTTTAACTCAACCGGCTTGTTCTTTAACTCAGCCGACTTTTTCTTTAACTCAGCCGCTGCCTTCTCTTCCTTCTTCTTTAACTCAGCCGGTGCCTTCTCTTCCTTCTTCTTTAACTCAGACGGTGCCTTCTCTTCCTTCTTCTTTAACTCAGCCGCTGCCTTCTCTTCCTTCTTCTTATCAGGGTTTTCCTTCCTTTTAGCAGCAGCCTCAGTCCTCTTCTTAGCAGCATCATCAGCCTTCTTTTTCAAATCAGCAGCAGCCTCATTTTCTTTTGGTTTTTGCCTTCTGGAGACGCGTCGTAAATCTGGTTGCTTAGCAGGAGAAATAGAAACGAAATCTGCTTGACCACTACCAAACAAAATTTTTTTCGCCTCAGGAGTACCCTTAGGAATTTTGGCCTTCAATTTCGACCCCACAGCTTTCTCTTCGGCCTTACCAAGCTCATCAAGGGTACCCTTAGGAATTTCGGCCTTCAATTTTGGAAAATACTGCTGCGGAGTTTGACTTTCGGCCTTAGCCGGCTCATCAACTGAACGCTTTTTCGCCCACACAACATTATCAGGGGTCTCAGATTCCGTGCTAAGGACTGCTGGACTATTAACTGACTTATGTCGTGGTAATGTTTGCATTTTTGGGCTGGGAACATAGTTTTGGGCACTTTCTGATAAACCCAGAACTTTCAGACGCTCATCCACTGCATCTTTGACATAATCACCAATTTTCTTCTCCATATCACCAAATTTTCGGGTTAACTCTCCAACGTTGGAATCAATGGCCTCAAACTTCGAGCCAAACTTCTCAAACAAAGAGTCAACCTTCTCAAACAAAGAGTCATGGATCTCAAACTTACTCGCAATTTTTTCCAGCGTAGCTACTATGGTATTCAGAGCCGCCGCATCCTGGCTTAAACCTTTTCCCTTTGCATCTTTCTTCTTCTCTATACCAGCAGCTTCATTCTCCTCAGCAGCTTCACCCTCGTGTTTCTTATCTTTCTTCTGCTTCTTTTTGGGTGGCTCAGACTCAGAGTCATAAGGAACTAAAGCCAACTTGGTTTTTTTCTTCTCCTCCTTCCTCTGCACATCCCAATAATCACCTAGTACATACCTACCAGAATGTAGGTCTCTTATCAGGTTATTCAGTTGTGGGTCATCGTCTTGACCCGGCCACTGAGGAAACATTTCTTCTACAAACTCCTTCGAAACCATATGCCTCACACGCACCTACAACAGTAACTCATAACTCAGCCAACGAATAATCATAAATCAGCCGTAAAAAGAATAACTCAGCCATCAAACAAAGAATAACTCAGCCATCAAACAAACAAATCATAACTCAGCCATCAAACAAATCATAACTCAACCATCAAATTACCATAACTCAGCCATCACATAAATAATAACTCAGCCGTAAAATAAATAATAACGCAACCATCAAATAAAGAATAACTCAGCCATCAAATAAAGAATAACTCAGCCTAAAACCTTACATGACCATGGTCTTTAATCTCCTTCTTCAGGACACTATCAAAACTTGCACGTGTCCGCGTTGCATCCCATCGAAGAAGCGGAACTTCTTTCTCACCGACTAGTTTGCCAAAACGCTCTCGAAAGCAACTGACAGATTCATACGCCCAAGCCAATAAAGCGTAACTCATGTCGTTGATGTAGTATGTCTTTCCTACTGGATTCAACGACTTAATACTACCAACAAGAGCTTCAAATGCAGCCCGACCCCATGGATAAGTCATCATGGCTTCATCATCGAATACTCTTTTTGCAGTTTCAAACGGTGTCCTAGAATTATGATGCCCAGCATAAATTCCCATGGCTTGAAGAACTAACAGCCCTAACCATTTACGCTTTTCAAAACTCCAGGCCCGACAGCCTCTTACTGCTGCCCTCAGTTCATCAGGCTTGGGTCCAAACCCATGCGGCACCTTCAACTCCTCCCAGAACTCTCTGTATTGGTCAGGTTCAATACTTTCTGTTGGCACTGGATCTGTGTTTAACCCAGTGATCTCACCAAACTCGAGTAAGCTAAACCTGATAGGTTGATCACCAACCACACTTCAAATCTCCTTCTTCTCTACTTTCAGTTGTCTACACAGTAGATAGTGTACAGTCCTAGCAGACCACCAGCATTTTCCATTAAATAGCTTAGCAATTATTCCAACAGGAAACTTCTTCAGTTCTTCCCACACCTCAAGTCCTAATTGTTCTTTAACAAAACCGAAATCTCCCATATAAGAATTGTGATTAAGCGCTCTATTTTCTAGATTAGCAGCGCGTCTTGATCTTCTAGGGTAATCAGGTGCTTGATGTTGTTCCATCTGATCACAAAAGACTTAAATAACTCAGCCGCAATAGAAAACTAACTCAGCCAAAACATAATATATAACTCAGCCGCAATATAACCATAACTCAGCCGCAATAGAAAACTAACTCAGCCAAAACATAATATATAACTCAGCCGCAATATAACCATAACTCAGCCGAAAAAAACCCTAATTCAGCCACAATATAATTGATAACTCAGCCACAATTTATAACTCAGCCACAACATAATTTTTAACTCAACCACAACATAATTTATAACTCATAAACCCTAAACCCTAAACCCTAATTCAGCCACAATTTAATTGATAACTCAGCCGTAATTTATAACTCAGCCGCAATAAAAAAAAAACTAACTCAGAAACAACATACCGGAGAATACGATTACAAACGACTGCGGAGAAGACGATTTCGGCGACGACGATTTCGGCGAAGACGATACGATTTCGGCGAAGACGAGACGATTTTCGGAGAAGACGATTTCAAAAGAAACAATGTGGAGAAACTTAAACGGAGAAGATAGTTGAGAAAGTTTGTGGTTTTTTTTTTTTTTTCTTTGAGAAGGCACACTTAAACGTTTCTACTTTTGAAACTTCCCTCTTTTCTGATCACGGTTATTTCTTACTGAAGTGGATTTGTTTTTTATGTTTTAATTAACAATAATTTCAATTAAGAAAAACTAATCAAGGGTGTTTATCGTAATTTACTAGGGGTGTGAAAAGATTTGAGTAATTTTTGAAAGATATATGGTATTCTAGTCATATAACCATAGTTCCATGGGATTTGAGTAATTTTCTCAAAAACAAAATTTACATAATATATCTCTTTAAAAAGTATGACAATAATTAGATGGTTAGAAGCGTTCAATGTGATGCGGAGAGTTTTGTTTGGTTCTAGAACGAATCATAGACTTGAAAATGTGAGTATGAGGCGGTTCATTCCAACCAGGGGACTTGGTTGATTGTCTACAGTAGTGATGTTAAAATAGGTTTTTGTTTTGTGGGTTTTTAATGGGCATTAAATGCCTATTTAGACTCATCTAGATGTATTGAAGTTTAGTGAGTTTAAATAGGTACCTCTATTAAAACTCACTAATTAAATGGGTTATACATTATAATAAGTGGGCATCCTAATAAACTCATTTACATTTTTTTTTGTAAATTATTAGAAATTAAATAAAACATACTTTTGGCAAAAAATACGGAAACGCGTTTCAGCGGGAAAATTATGGAAAACGCGTTTTAGCGAGAAAATTACGGAAAACGCGTTTTTGGCGGGGAAATTACGGAAACGCGTTTTTGACAGGAAAACGTATTTTTGCCTGGAAAATTACGGAAACGCATTTTCGGTGGGAAAACGCGTTTTTTGGCTGGAAAATTACAAAAAACGTGTTTTTAGCGGAAAAACTACGGAAAACGCATTTTTGGCGGAAAATACGGGAACGCATTTTTTGGCGGGAAAATTACAGAAAATGCATTTTTGGCGAAAAAATTATGGAAACGCATTTTGGCGGGAAAATTACGAAAAAAATATTTATCATAAAAATTAGTTGCTTTATACTATCTCTTTTCTAAAAAACTATTCTAAATAAAAAAAAAGTAATTTAAAAAACAAATAATTTATGTGGATAACTAATTATTAAAAAGAAAACAAAATCATATATGACTTAAATGAGTCTAAATAGGTGTAAATGGGTGTAAATGGGTAAGTGTAAACTAAACGGATCTAAATGGATAGCCCTATTAGACCCCTAAACTAAACGGGTCTTTACGGGTTTGGGGTCTAAATGGGACGGGATCTAAATGGAGTGAATCTAAATGGGGTGGGTTTACCCATATTATCATCACTAGTCTACAGTGTCATTAGAAACCTCGGAAGCCAATTGTAAGTGGTTAGAGGTGCGTCCTTATGGCTTCGTTATTTTTTGGACCAGAAAAGAGTAGGACTTGGAATGTTAGCATCTTATATTTTTTTATTTTTTGTTTAAAGATAAAATTTAACCAATCAGTTTTATCTTTTAAAAAGAAAAAAAAACGAAAAATTAATTATTTTTATCTTTTAAAAAGAAAAAAACGAAAAATTAATTATTAAAACAATATAAATAAATATATTATTTAACAAGTCTATATAAATGATAAACGATTAATCACTTTCCATCACAACACAAATCACTTTCCTCACTAAAAAAACACAAAAGATAACAAACAAAAGATTTATAAAAAAAAAACTTCCATTCGAGGTCTAGGATAACTTGGATGGAAGTTTATTGTTAGTTTTTGGTGGAACAAAGGCCATGTGTGTGTTTTTGTTTCCTTTGAATAGCTTTGTAACACAAACTCTAGTCTTTAGAGCATCTCCAATGCATTACACCAAATTTTACACTAAAATGGTGTAACACCAAAATGGTGTTAGGTTTTACTCCAATGCATTACACCATTTTTTACACCAAAAAATAATATTCCAAGTATATTCCTTTTTTAACTTCTTTTGTTAATTGTTAATTGTACACTATATTTTTAAACTTTGCAAATTGATCCTAACCATTTTATTTTTACTAAAATTTTCAAAAGTTCAAAATATTAACTAAAAGTTAACATTTATATATTATAATAAAATACATTACACCATATAAATAATTGAAAGAGTAAATTAATTGGTCATGGGAAAAAATTATAAATAATTGAAAGAGTAAATTTTATAACTTAAATTTTAAGTACCCACAACTTAAATTTTATAATTTTATAATTTTATAACTTAAATTTTAAGTACCCACAACAACAAAAAATATTTCTATAAATTTTAGAATAATAATTAAATATATCAAATATTATAATCTATTAATTATTTTTGATCTTTATATAATCAAATTTGGTGTAAAATTTGGTGTTACACCATTTTGGTGTAGGATTTGGTGGGGCATTGGAGCATGCACCAAAATAAAATTTGGTGTAGGATTTGGTGTAGGATTTGGTGAGGCATTGGAGATTCTCTTAGAGCAGGTTCAATGCAAACCCACTTGTGTCTAAAGGTGGTGTCATACGATAAAAATATAATAAAGCTACAGAAAATGAGATCCAAAAAACTGATTTAGTATCCTATATTGGATCTTTTTTAACAGATAGGATCCGTCGACGTGGCGTTTATCTATTGGTTGATGAAAAAAAAAACAACGCTTCAATACGATCGGAAAACGAAACGACCTCTCTCTCTCTTTGGTCTCTCCGACGACAAGCTCGACCACAGACACAGCGATGGTGAAGCCTCGCCGTCAATCTCGGCCGGGTTCATCTCCGTGGAGTCAAATCGTTCGCGGCGAATCAGAGCCGATCGTCGTCGCTCCTTCGTCTCCTCAATCTAGGGCTCCGATCTAGTGGAGACGACGACGAGAGTGACGAAGCTCCGGCGAGAAGGCGACGATTCCGGTGATGGCGCTAGAAGGAGGAAACTGGAGCAGATCGGCGGCGAAGATTGGGATCGGAGAAGACGACATCGCAATTATGGAAGAAGAAAACAAATGTTTTTTTCCAAACGAAAAAAATAATAATAATAATAAATCACTACCAGACAAAAAAAAAATTTACATTTTACTTTGGCACAGTCACTGGTAAAAATACTGTAAAAAATGTCCTATTTATATCTGGAGGATTTTCTAAAATCCCTAAAGTTTTGAAAAAAATTCCAAAAAATCTCCTAAAGGACTTCAAAGTTTAACACATCAAAGCCCGACAGTCTCTTCTCAGTCTAATAAGCTTATTTTTAACAACAGAAGCAAGTCCAGGAAAACACGATAGCGTCGGCTCAACATGGAATAACTGCAACTTTCCGAGTTCAACAACAAGATTAGAATTCACCGTTCCTTTTGAAAAAATATGCTTTAAATTGTTTTTTATGTCAACTATCTTTCAAATTTTGTTAAACTTCTTTATATTTTAAATGTTTTTATGTTTAATAAATTTTTTTATAACATAAAATAAATTATTAATTTTTTTTACACCCGAGTTTAGGTGTCTAATGGAAGGGTCCATAACCGAAAGTGTCTAAAAACATAAAACTGAATTAATTAATATTTTAGACACCTACTAATTAGACCCCAAGAGATGACCATTGTTCATGCTCTTAGAGCATGTTTATTGGTGACCCCAAAGGGTCTAAAGAGGTGTTTTTATTATATAAAAGTATTAAAATTTGAGTAAAAGGAAGAAAGAGAGTGTGTATGTGGGTATATTGAAATATAAAATTAATAAAGTTTGAGTAAAAGGAAGAGAGAGTGTCTTAAAAGGAAGAGAGAGTGTCTAATATTAGATACTTTTGAGAGTGTTTTTAAAAGAAAGAGAGAGTGTTTAAATATAAAATTAATAAAAGTTAAGTAAAAAGATGAAAGAGAAGATATAAAGTTGAGTAAAAAGAAGAGAGAGTGTGTGTTTTAATAATTTAAAAATCACATTAGACCCCTTGGGGTCACCAATAAACATGCTCTTATAAACTTTTTATATAATATAGATTCATGAGAAAAAAAAGCGTTCAATGTGAAACTTTTTAAAAATTTTAATGTTATCTATTTTAACAGGAATCAATTAGTAAATCGAGGCCAACATGCAACATTTACATATCTTATAGTGTAAACATTAATTATTGCTTCTTCAAGTATTTAACCTTTTCAACCAAAGAAGTAATCATGTTACATGAAGACATCGATCTGTTTAGGAATTGCAATTATCTTCAAACATGACTCTCCAATAACCTCGCGCTCCAACAATGATGCATTGCAATTGCAATCAGAGGAATATGGAGACAGTTTACAATAGCCTGACCACTTCCAATCAACCTCCACAATGATCTATAAGCATCCAGCCTCTTTTGCTGAAGATGACGCGCTACAAAACTTTCATCAATATTGCATTTGATCCATTTCCGGTTGTGGCCTATTCCAAGATGGATCTTGGGGTTGCTTCACCAATCGTTCCCAAAGGATTCACCCCCATATCTTCTGGTTTCGTGTTAAAAATCTATTTTATTTCGACTAATAATACATAACAATGTTTACATGTTGATATACTAATAATCGTCATTTCGAGGGGTGCTATGAAATTAGAAACCAACTATGATTGAATCTAAAATTTTGTATGTGCAAATATATCTCTCTCTAACTCATATTATATCCTCTCCGAAGAACTGCACTTTCTAATCCTTATCAACATTTCTTTCTCTTTTCTTCTTCCTCCTCCTTCCATCACCTCGCAACACTGTCTCCTCGGTGCCTATCAACAAAAACAACAAAATGTAAAGACATCTTCAAATCCAAAACTCACACAAAATGTTAATACAATATGAAGATAAACTAACCTTGTTCCAATACTCAGGGTCCATCTTCATTGAAGTCACCAATATCCTCTTCACTTTAGTTAACCAAGAATGCTCACTCTTTCCGCAATGACCATAGTTCTTATCCGCTACGCTATACCAAGTTTTCGTCCCACTATCCCTCACATCCTCTGCACCATCCATGAAATAAGTGACGGGACGCTCACACGGGTCAGGTTTCAAGGGACGGGTGTTAAAAGTGAAAGGTCCGTCGCTCGAAGACCGCCAAGTTTTGAAAGTTTGCAAAGGCGTAGTGAGCTCCGTAGCACTCAAGAAGTAAGTGTAAATCTGAATGGAATATCCCCAAGAGATGGATATGGACCATTGACGATTGCTGTCATGGCAATTAACCTGTTGGAGTATTCGATTCGGGTCTAAAGTATAAGGTTTCGTAAGGGTTTGTAACGACTCGATCGGGTTTTTGTTAGGGAACATTGGGTCTAAGTAAACCAGGTGATGCAACGATACAAGTGGTGCTAATGGATGTGCAGCTAAATACCCAAATGGATCTCCTCTTATGTCAAGCTGCAATAATTACAACACAACAATAATGTAGTTAAGTCCTAAACAATGAATATATATGATTTTTGGTTTTGTCAAACACTTAACTAAAAATTAGAAAATATCCATTGAGAGACACACTACATGTGATCAAAGTGATAATGACACGCATATACATACATTTAAAGAATAAACGTGAATATCTGAGAAACAGAGATATGATTAACAACAGAGGAAACTATAGATTTAAAAGGCAAAATTTACAGAAAGGTGATCAGTATCCATAATTAAAAAAGGTCTTTTTGTATCCTAACATGACAGTGTCAAATGCTCCAATCAATAAATTTAAACCACGGAAAAAAAAAAGAAAGAATTTCTGTCACATTATTGGACCACAAACTGAATATAACCATTTTGGCTGTGAATGGAAGCAACCTGAATGCGGTTTTTAAGCATGTGCGGACCAAACTCTCTCTGATGCTTCCAATCACAAAATTATGAGATCACATTGCGTTTTTCAATCTATCAAAAATTTAATAATAAACAAATGAAACAGTATCAAAAAGTGAAAAAAAATTGAAAGTGCGGTGCGGTTTTGGTAATCTTCCTTTTTACGTGGTTCAAGTAGGGCTGGGGTTCGGGTATCTGATCAGGTTCGGATCGGATATTTCGGGTATCGGGTACCTGATATTTAGAGATATAATACCCGATCGGGTATTATATATATTCGGGTCGGGTTCGGTTCGGTTTGGTTCGTGTTCGAGCGGATTCGAGTATACCCGAATACCCGAAATAGGTTTTTTTTTTTCCGATTCGAAACCCGAAATAGCACCGTAATAAAAAAAACAGACTTAAAAATGAACATATGAAGTGTAAAAGAACAATGCTCAATCAAGTCAAGAAATCGAAGCTACATATGAATGAATAAGTTATAATTCTTAAGAACAATGTGAAAACAGTGAAGTGTAAAGGAACGATTTTACCGGAATCATCTCCAAATTTTAAAAGCAAATCACTCAAAATCGACGAAATCCGTTTCTTGCTTGGAATAATATTGACTAAGTTGCAACTATCTCTATTAATCTAAACAATTCACACTCTAGGTTATTCAAAAAAAAAAAAAAAACTTTTCAATTTCAATAAGAAATTGAATTGAGTTTGTAATAGAGTATTACTAATACTGACCAATTAATCAATGACATCCAACCCTAATCACTAATGTGTATGTAAAAAAAAAAAAAAAAAATCGGGTACCCGATCGGGTATCGGGTATTACCCGATCGGGTACGGGTAACCGAACCTTAAAAAATTGAAACCCGATCGGGTATTTTCACATTCAAGGTCGGGTTCGGAATCGGGTTTTTTGGGTCGGGTTCGGGTATCGGGTTCGGATAAAACGCCCAACCCTACATCAAAGTGCGGTTCGTTTATATTCTTTTTTATTTTGAATTTAAAAGATCTGAAATATATATATATATATGTGGATATATCTAGTTTAACTTATACATCTATTTAAAAAAAAAACTTGTTTTAGTTATAAAAAATGTTAGAAAAAAATAAATAAAATTTGCCAATTATAAAATTTATCCGCACATATGATATTTACCAATCAGACATTATTATGTCCCACTTTTTTTACACAAACCGCACTTGATCCGTTTTCGACACGAGCCGCAGTTGTATCATACCGCTCCGCACTTTTTTCTTATCCGCACCGCTTAATTTTATGTTACCATTCGAACCCTTTATATAAATATATATATATATATATATATATATATATATATCGGAGAGTATTCATCTGAACCAATGAATACTTCAATTTGAGTAATTAATGAACGCATACGGTATACAAGTCAAATTTTAGAGGGCAAAAAATACTAATTGTCCACTATAAGAGCATGTTTATGAATGGTAAATATAATCGGGGTAATATATAAATTTTATAATATTAATTATTTTGGAATTGATGAATAGAAAGAGAAAGAGGAGAGAGATAAAGAGATATTGTTATATTTACCTTTAAATATGGATAATATAGATGCTATATTTAGATACCCAAAAATGGTTTGGGTAAATATAAAAATTTTATAATATTAAAAATCTCCTATATTTATTCTTATTTACCACCCATAAACATGAACTAATTGAGTGACTATATTTTCCGTATTAGTCAACAATTGTGTTACTTAATTCAACAAATCAAAGAGTCCTAAATGCTTTTTTTGGCACTACCAAATTGATTATTACGCTTGACCCCATTAACTCTAAGCTTTAGTCATAAATAATGTCATGAAAATCCACGTGGCAATAATCCACTCAAAATATCAAGCAATTAAGCATCTTTTGAATTTGTCGGGCTCCAAGAGAAGAGAAAACCGTTTCGACGCGTGTAATCCAAACAACCAATAGAAAACGAACACGTACCTGATGAAAACCGCGTTCAAGGGTGAACGGAACGCCGATCTCGCTAACGCAAGCCGCGATTCTCTGATCTGACCCGTAAAAGTAAAAATACCGTTGCAAACAACCGTCCATAGCGGCGGTTAAACGCGCCGCTAAAGGACGACTAATCGCGAAACCGCCGCCTCCAAACGCCATATCGTAAGCGTGCATCACGTCTTGCTCAACGCTCTCTGAGTTTCCTCCGATGTACCACATCTGCTCATGATCGTACTTGGACAAAACCTTAACCAAATTATCGGTGAAGAAGATGGTATCATCATCTCCCATAACAAACCACCGTACATCCGGTAGATTTAACCGGTAACTATCCCAGATTATCCTCGCGATTCGAACCGCCGCTCTCGAGCTAGAGAATCTGAATCGAGTCCATCCTGAATCGGAAACTCGAATCGGGATCGAGAATCGATCATCAGATTTATTTTTAGGGATTTTCGTTGATTTATCGAGCCAGACGAATCCACGGGTGGAGTTTCGCCACCACAAGGAGATGTAACGGCTCCGATCGAGCCAGGTCTTGGCTGCTCCGGCGATACAGAACTGGATGTGGGAGATACTGATCGGACCGACAGATTCTGTTGGAGGTAGGGCTAAGGCTTTTTGAGGAACGGTGGGGAATCGGAGACCGTAGGAGGAATAATCCGGTGCCGATGAGGATAAGAAAGTGGCGCGGAGGACGAGAGAGACGGAGACGATGAGGCAAGTGAGGACGAAGAGCACGAGGTAATCACGTGGTCGCTCCGGCATGAAGAAGATACTGGAAAATTTGAGAGCCTCGTGGTGGCCGTGCTCTCCTCCTCCGCCGCGAATCGTTTTCATGTTTTATTTTTAAGAGAAGAAGAGAGAACGGATCTTATTCATCGCCGGAGATCAAATAATTTTGACCGAATTATCCTCTGGCTACGCCGCAGGAATGGAATTTTGTTATGAAATTTTACGGAATTACCCCTCACGGTGGCTGGGGAATTTTTTTTTTTTTTTTTTTTTTTGAGTGAGCTGTTTTTTTTTTTTTTTGGCCTTTTTTTGTTTTGGGAGTGACGACTCATCAGAGAGATGATGATACATAAAAAATGGAAGAGGAAGAAGAAGAAATAGACACGTGAAAGAATGATAAACAGAAATGACGGAGATGTTCTCAGTCAACGATGAGAGGACTTTTCGAATATATGTTTTCAATTAATTGTACATCAAGTATTCAAACTATAACGTTTTAAAAGTATAAATACAAAACAATAATCAAGGTTTTCAAAACGGTACCGGACTGGCCGGTTTCAAAACGGTACCGGACTGGCCGGTTGGACCGGTCCGACCGGAACTCTTTCTTCTAGGCGATTTCGGGTTGGTTTAAGGATCGGTAAAACCGGCAAAAAACCGGTAAAACTGGTGACTCGGTTCCATGTCAAAACCCGGTTCACAAAAATTAAATCTAAATTTTGAATTTTTTTGTCAAAAAATCAAATTATGATTTATAATCACTATTTATTTACTTTTAAATTTATTTTTGTTTTTTACTTTAAACAAAAAAAACTAAACTTTTATACAAACAAGATTAAAATCTTATTACATAGGTGTGTTTATGACAATTACTACATGATCAAACCATATTCCATATTATTATTTTTACATTTAAATGATATATTATCTTATTTTCTGTAATTTATTTTGTTAAAAGATAAAATGATATAAGAAAAATAAAATTTAAGTATGTTTGACAAAAATAAAAAGGTATGTTATGTCTTTTCTTTAAAAATTACATAATCTATTGTTCTTACTCTTATATATATAATTGAAAATATAGATATTTAAAACCACGGTTGAACAGGTTTGACCGATCAGACCAGCCATCCAACAACGATGCCGAGTCGTGTCATGTACGGTTTTCAAAACATTGACAATAATGTTAATTTTATAGTGTTTAAGCATATAATAATTCCAAAATGTTTAGAACCTTAGAGTGATGATAACAAGAAATATCTTTTATACACACATCATTCAACTCGCAATTTGTTTTTCCCTTTTTGCGGTGTTTATAACATAAACAAAGACATTTGATGCATAATGCATCATTTCCTTATACATCTTGATGACTTTGATGACACAAATGTTGTAACCTGTCCTGTTGGAGTCTGGATTTATATATTAACTTACGACGACGTGCGTTATGTGTAAAGTTTACGTGATAATACTCTATTATGAAAATAGACTATATTGGAATTAGTTTAAACCCTAAACAAAATTATGGTTTAGTTGATTAGTTCATCACAATATCACCACTGCTAGGTATTAATAAGTTGCGTTTTTGTTGTTGTTGTTGTCAACAATATTTCAGAATCCATTTACTTATTGTTACTTAAACCATTTAAAGAGCAAAGATGAAAAGAGTTCCCAAATAAAAGGAAGAACATTTGTTTGTTTTTTCTTGTAAAGAGAGTCTTCAAGAACCAATAGCCCATTTTAAGCCTTTTAAGCCATTGCGAGGGCCTGATAGGGGGACTCCCTCCAAAATGGCTTTGTTTGTTTCCACAAAATTGGAGTGACTTTTAGTTTTCAATGATACTGAACTTTCATGATCAATATATCTCATGCAAGTTTTCCATCTATTTATGAGATCTCTTTCTTACCCTGCATTGGCTGCCAATATTTGGCTATTGAAACAAGTTGGAGGTTTTAAGGAGGTTGTTTATACTTGTTATTCAAAAGATTGTGCTCAAGAAGCCAAAGTTCGAATTTGTTTGGGAGAGGCTTCGGTTCCGAGAGGAAATGTGTGAGTTTGTTACCTTTTTCAATGATAAATATACAAACTCATGTTCATATCTTTCATATGTAGCTTACCTTTAGTACACAATGACTATGGTGCGCAACGAAAGGTTAAAATATTTCTTCTTCTTTTGCGTGGATTACTCACCTAAAAACTAAGTGTAGCATACAAGTGGACAAATGAAAAAAAAAAACACATGAAGAATTGTGTAGTACCATGCTACATCAAGACCTCGCTTTTTGAACATATATATTGAAGAATGACACCGTTGTTTGTTCAGTTCGATTGATCAAGCTATGGGAAAAATTATTGATAGCATTGTACACATGTACATGAGAACATATCGCTCAAGGGGAACCACATCTTCTTAATTTGAACCCGTCTTTGATCCCAAACGAAGGAAGCTTAGTTTTGGAGCTTCATAGTATCTATAAATTGTGTTTCAACAGTTTTAAAATAGATCCTCTAGCACATTATGGTAGACATTATTATTTATGTTTTGGGGTTAAAATCTTTAGTTTAATTCTCATTATCTTATTTATATCCTCTTTATGCAATTTTAATTATTTTTAATTTAGGGGGCACATAATTCAAACTTTGCTTTAATTCAAAACGCCGGCTCTACCTTTATCAATGTCCTCGATCTGTGTCGGAGTTGTCTCTAAGTTTCCAACTTTACTGTTTTCACGACTCTCGTGACAAATTAAAATGTTATCAAAGAATCTGAGTTTTTCTGTTTACTCGTCTTCTACGTCTAGTTTTCTCATAACTATATTTGATTAGGTTTACAATTTAGTTTCGTGAAGTTTTGTTATCCTTTTGATTTGGTTCACGTTAATTTCAATATTTTTCGTCAACTTATGAGCGAGTATAATGACGTTGAACACTAGTAGCCGTAACCACTTGGTGGTTTTTAAGCAATTGATCAATTCTTAATGTGGTAGGTCCCATTGTCCCAGGTTCTGAAGTTCAATTACGGAAAAGGAATAATACTACTAGAATAATGTTGTTGAAGATTTTTTCAAGATATGTCAAACGTTCAAAAGAATTAGGTAACAGTTTTTATATATTTATTATATCTTCAATGAATCAAAATATATAAAATAAGGCATAGTTATGTTTTAAGTATTTTTCATGCCTAGGAATTTTGGCTTTGCATATCGCTCATGTATGTATAGAGAAGCATAGTCGATTGAATTTAAACAACATCGACGTAATCTTCCTGAAACTTAACAACGATTACGTTATGTGAAAATAAAACTGGACGGACAATTGAGGTAGTGTTAGAATTTGAATAATTGGCATTAGACTAATTTATAATATGGAGCTCTAAAACATTAAAGTTGTATCTAAATAATTGAATATGTTTAAAAATGGGTCGTACGTCTTCTTTCTAAAGAAATATCATATGGAAATAAATATCCAAGATAAATTATCAAAGGTTACGTGTACAAAATCGTACAAATAGTTTAGTCTCCTAATTCAATATTTGATGGTAATCAACCTAACTAGCTAACTCTTGTAATTATTGATTAATACAAAAAGACATGCAAACGTGTCGAACAAGAACGGTCGAATTCGCAATGTGTTAGGTTAGTGCCGGTGATCTCTTCTTACAAGATTGGTCTTGAGGCCATTCCTATGACCGGCACGTCACGGTATTGGTAGGTCAATTTCCTGACAGCTAAAAGCATGCAACGTGTCAGAAGACAAGTGGTTTTGTCGTGCTTTCTTGCTGTATCAAGCTTGGTGAGATTAAGAACTTCCCCTTTATACCAAAGTGGACGTGTGTAAGAATCCTGTGGCTTTCAAGAAAATATCAAATGGGGAAATTCAATATTGTGCTCTTATGGAATCTATCAAAAGAGCGAGATAGATTTTGTTTTCAATATTTGCATCCTGCTACCATATTTGTAGGAAAGTTATTGATTGCTCCAGATTCCCAATGAATAAACTTTTCATATCATATTTGATACTAGTATACTTTATGATCGACATAACCATAGTTTTCTGAATTTTTTTTTTTGTCAAAGTTTTTCTGATAATCTACAACAAGTTATGCATTGCAAGGTATAGTACTAATTTTTTTTAAAAATCTGTTAAATTAAAAAAAATTATATTAAAAACCTATTTATCAAATAGATTGAACATTTGTATAACAACCTATTAATTGATCACTTTCTCTCAAAAATCACAAGTTCAAACTTCAAACACCAGAAAGATATTAAGTGATCCATTCATCATATTCCAGTTTTAGGATACAGGATTAGCCATAAATTATTTGGCAAACTAAAAACCTATTAATTTCGAAACCATTGGAGTCATTTTAGAAATGACGGGGTTATAGTCTCAAGATTCAAAACATAAGGGAGCAATAACTGATAATAAAGAATATTGTGAGGCCATGAAAGACAAATATGAAACAATAGAGCGAAAAAATATGAAACAATAGAGAAAAAATTGATCGAAACGTGGAGAAGCGCCCAATTTCGAGTCTATGTGGGAGAAATTAAGCATGACCATTCGGGTATTTGGTTCGGTTTTGGATGGTACCAATAGATTTTAGATAGTTTGAGTAGAAGGGTATAAAACCCATATGGATATCGAAATAGTTTTGGTTCGGTTCAATCAGTTTCGGGTTAGTTTGGTTCTTATAATTAATTATCCAAAATTTTTAATTCTCATTTGGTTTCGATTTGGTTCTCAATATTTTTTATCCAAACTACCTTAAATTATTCGATAAATAGTATTTGTTATTGATAAAAAATAAAACAATACATTTATATCAACTATTTTTATCCGAACTATCTGCTAATTGATAAAAATATTTGAACTAACTGAATTAATCATAAACATAACAAAGAAAAATTGTAAAATATACCCTAACTATACATACATTTCTATGAATTAATTTATGTTTCAGATATTTTGGATACCTATTTGATTATCGGTTCGGTTGTGGTTCTTTTGATTCTAGACATATAAAATCTATCGGATATTTTTAAAAATTTGTTTCTATTTCGATTTAGATAATTTCGGGTCGGTTTTGGTTTGGTTTTTCGGATCCGATTATTTTTTCCCAACCCAAGGGAGAAGTCACCGAGGAAGCATCTCACTGTATCCACGTCAGGCTAAACACGTCTCGAGAATTCCTCGTTTCGAAGGCTCCTAAATTGGAAAAAAATTAAAAAACAAGAGATACTTTGGGCAGGAGTCGTTTTCAAAGAGTGGGTCCTAGGCGCTTGTTGCACACTCTCTCACGTAGACGCATTCAATTTTTGGTCACAGCTGGATTACGAGGGAGTTAGTGTGGTGCAGATGTAGTATATCAAGCCCCACAAAATTAATTTTAATTATTAATACGAAATTCTCTTCCACGCGCCTCTTCTATGTGCGTGTATCACGCTTTTCTTTTATTTATTTTGCTGTTGTTGTTATTGTGTGATGATTTCTTTCTTATCAAGAATAGGGAATTGATTGAAGAAATTAACGTATTTGATGAAGTATATCCTTTTAGTAATTTTTTGAAATGTTTGTAACGTGAAAACAATTTGTTGATTTGTTCAGCAAACCATTGTGTTCACGTAAGTTTATCTGCTTTGTAAGTTGAATTCTTTTGGGCATACTCGATTAATTTGCCACCATAGTAGAGCTTTTTTTTTTTTTTTTTTGATAAGTATAGTAGAGCTATTTTGTATAGTTTATATATATACACAATACAACGAGGACGAGTTTATGTAGACGTGGTCGAATACACCGCTTCGTGAACGGCGAATCGATAATGTGAGTGAAGAAAATATCTCAAACATTTTCTTCGTCGAAGAAGTATCTCAAGCTTGGAAGCATAAATTCTATATAATAATCAGATATTTTCTGACCTAACAAAATGTATAATCAGTTGTGCATGGACAAAGCGTGGGAATGAGATGAATTATTTGTAGCCAGGATTCAAAATATTCAATATGTAATTCTTTTTCTTTAACTTTTTATATATACGTTCTACATCCTTTGAACATCTAAGTTCGCATGTGAAGTGTGATAACAAAGGACATTTTATTGTTGGGAAAATTTGGATCTTAATTCCTTCTTCATTTGCAGAATCAAAATTATTTTGTGATGATATGTGTTCACGGGTTCGTATTTTTTTCAACGATTTACACTCTACAGTCTATAATAAGTTCAACCTTTCATTGTTGTTGTACATATACACTAGGCCCATCACTTCTATTTACAAACTGAGTGACTAAATCAATATTTAAAACTATAATTCAAACTATGACAAAAAAAAAAACTAGAATTCAAAAATTTATCTCATAATATATCATCATCATCTGCTAAAAAGATTTTGATTACATTGATCTCAAGGTGATTATTGGGTTCATATTTCATGTCATGAAACAAAAGCTGACAACAAAATAAAAAGAAGTATTTTAGAACAAGATTGTCTCGCTTCCATTATTTTTGACCTCTGACTCTTCAATTATTTAATTAATTAACATCATTTTTTTTTTTGTCAACAATTAATTAACATCATATTTTCCGTATTTTACTAACCAAAAAAATTAAAACAAACGAAAAAGAAAAGAACATAACGAAGAGGTGGACCACATGCGTGTCAACAAAGGCCAGTCGTTACAGTTAAGCTGTGTCGATCTCTCATTGGTCCACGTTAACGGCGTATCAATAACACGTGTATAGATCCCGGAAAGAGTGAGAGAGAAAAAAAGATTAATCAACGGTGTAGATTGTATCTTGGTACCAGGAAATAGAACGTCACACCAAACGGTACGTGTCGGATTCTGCCTGTAGATGTTGACGGTCAGCTAAACTCTTTTCTTTCCATTCATGCCTGCCCGCCCCTGCCCGTAAATTACGTGTAACCCTTCCATGCGAAAAAAAATCTTCACCTTTTCTTTTTAAATCAAAACCTTTTCTTTTTAAATTGCCATTCCATTTCCCTAACGCTCAAAATCTCTCTCTCTTTCTTCATCTCAGTGATTGTTTGAAATCAAATGGCTGGGATTTGTTGCGGTGTTGTTGGAGACACTGAACCATCGGCACCGGTTGATACGACTTCTCGAGTTTCTCTTAGACGGCGGTTAGATCTACTTCCGTCGATCAAAATCGTTGCTCCTCCGCTTGAAAACTGCCCTAAACGGCATAAACGCGAGACACCACCACCGTCGGCGTTACCTGTTACCGGAAACCTAGATCTGAAAACGAATGTTACGGTTAAGAATTCAAATCCCGCGACGGAATCAGAGAGTTTCTTCTCCGATGATGTGCCTAAGATCGGAACGACGTCGGTTTGTGGTAGGAGAAGAGATATGGAAGACGCCGTTTCGATTCATCCTTCGTTTCTTCAACGGAATTCCCAGAATCTTCATTTCTACGGCGTTTTTGACGGCCATGGTTGCTCTCATGTAAATCTCAATTTCTCCTCAATTTCCTCTGTTTTTTAAATTTTTTTTCTGGATTTACACTAATCAGTGTTTGAATTTGTTAGGTTGCGGAGAAGTGTAGAGAACGATTGCACGAGATAGTGAAGCAAGAGACTGAAATTATGGCCGGAGATGACTGGGAAGAGACGATGGTTACGAGTTTTAAAAAAATGGATGAAGAAGTTAGCCAACGAGACTGCAATTTAGTTGCTAACGGTGCAAGTCGAAAAAACTCTTGTAGATGCGAATTGCAGTCACCTCAGTGCGACGCCGTCGGATCTACCGCCGTCGTCTCCGTCGTCACGCCGGAGAAAATCATCGTCTCAAACTGCGGCGACTCTCGCGCCGTGCTTTGCCGTAACGGTGTAGCTATACCTCTTTCTTCAGATCACAAGGTAGTTAAAACAAACCTATTCAGTTACTAGCGTGAATTAATTATAAATCGCATGTTTGCTAAATGAGTTTTTGTAACAGCCGGATCGACCCGATGAATTGAATCGGATCGAACAAGCGGGTGGGCGGGTTATCTATTGGGATGGAGCTAGGGTTCTTGGAGTTCTAGCCATGTCAAGAGCAATTGGTGATAATTACTTGAAACCGTATGTGATTCCGGATCCGGAGGTGACCGTTACGGATCGAACAGAGGAAGACGAGTGTTTGATCTTGGCGAGTGATGGATTATGGGACGTTGTACCGAACGAGACTGCGTGCGGGGTGGCTCGCATGTGTCTTAAAGGTGCGGCGGGAGGAGATTCGGAGTCGTCGCATAACGCGTGTTCCGACGCGGCGTTGCTTTTGACGAAGTTGGCTTTGGCGAGGCAGAGTGCCGATAACGTGAGCGTCGTGGTGGTTGACCTGAGGAAGAGGAGGAATAACAATAATAATGAGAAATTATATTAGTGGTTTTGATTAGTAGTATTATTAGAGAAATTGTTACATAACTAATTGTAATTTTTATTCTTTTTTTTTCATTTTTACGTTAGTTTTTTTTCTTCTTCAATTTAGGTGTTTTTATGAAAGAGCTCTTAATTCAGGCTGGGAAAGAAAAAGAGCTGATTTTAAAAGAAGTTTTTACGTATTTTTCTTGTTATCTTACCTTATTATTCATTTTAAGGTAGTATTAGGTTATATATAAATATACAATATATACGTCGAAGAGAAATGTAATAGTAATGCGTAATCAGTTTGCAACTTTGCACCATTTTACAACCGCCTGGTTAATGTTTTACGGTCTGAACTGGTTAAGTTCGATTGTAGTTGTTGATTTACTCTAAACCGGTAAGTACGAATCATTACCTATCACAAGTTTTTTAAATATATTTCTTGGTATAGGGACAGTGGCGTGGCGCAGCGTGCGTCATTTTAGCACATCTGATTTTGTTTCTGTTATTAAATTTTGATGGATAAATTATTCATACAAAATGATACAAACGTAAATGAATCAAAACTAATTGGAACGTTTCAAGGATCTTTAAGTAATGTTAATTCTCGAATTTTCATTATTTTTCAAGAACATTTTAACATTTAAAATATTTTAGAGGAAGACTCAGCTGGAGTAAATTTTTAAAAAGTAATTAATTAATTCTTTAAATGAATGCAAAGATAGTTAAGATGAGACTTGTCTGGCCAACATTGTCGAATGCTTAATGTCAGTTAAGGTCGGAATCAATCATTAATAAAATGGATTTGGATTAATTAATTGACTAAAACATTAACTAGGAAGAGACGAAAGAAATGAAAAAGATCCTTCACATTCGATTTTTTTTATTTAACTATATATCAAGTTGAACAAGAGATATTATAATCAATTTTGAACCGTCCATTAATAGCCACTTGCCAGTTGCCACAATAACCAAATATATAAAAAATCTTCTTGTTTAATCAGCATCATGTTGTATAAACCATTCATAAAAAAGTTTATGAATGGTTTAATTTTTTTGTCAGATATTATTAAGAGAAATTAGGCCTAATAATCAAGAAAAAATTTATAACTCAAAAACTAACTAAAACCCTAAATTCAATGACTAAGATTTTGCCACATACCCTCTTTTTTGTTAGTTTTTAAGTTATAGTTTTTTTCTTAGACAAATTAACTCTATTATTAATCATACGTTGGGGGGTCTTTTTTTTTTTTTTGTCTAGGTCGATGAATATGTGTTTACGTATTCATAATCAATTTTTTCTGCTAACGATGTTAATATAATTTACTAAAAATTAGTGTTAGGAGATTTTGCAACCTATAACAGTGTACTTCGTAAAAAAAAAACAAAAAAACAAGGACAACATGCTAATTTGGAAGAATATCATTATCACATATGGAGTTATCGTAACCAAAGCTTCATCAAGCTACCTAAGTGTCCCTAATGTCGTATAGCATGTTTTGGATTTCTCGATCAATGCAAATGAAGATTTGAAGCACGGTGTTAATATCAAGATTCGACGGAGTTTTTTCTGTCAACTGATTTTACCGTATTAGTTCTACAAATATAATGATAACCAGATAGAAATATATCTACCAGTAAATAGCAATTGACCACAAAATGTTCTAGTAGACTTAGAATAATGTCACGGGTTGAAACATCAAGTTATAGGGAACTACAATGATAAACCAAATATGCAATATATATGTATCTACCATTCAGTAGAAGTTGATCACGAAGTCTTTAAATTGGAATCATAACTAAAATGTCTGTAAAATGTCCTACTTGAATTATTTAAGAATGACACATGTCGGTGGTATTAGGTTATCAAACATATAAACCCTATATTAAAAACAAACAAGACATATTATGCTATCCTAAGTCGAAGCTCTTGGATTAAAATGTAAAGCATCAAACCAAACTCGGGTTCGTTAATTAAGCTATGATCCACATTTGCTCCAAGTTTTGGAGATTTCACCATCAAAAGATAAGAAACAACCAAAAACTATTAGATTGCAATTGCATAATGTTATATATAGTTGCTCAATGATGGATTTTTTAGCTGTTGCCCGTTGGATTCGTGGAAAGAGTGATCTAAAGGGCAAAATCATAAAGAGTTGTGGATTGAGAGGGACACAATACAAGTGGGATCTAAGATAAGATTATGCCTACTTGTGACAATCAAATAAGGACATGTGTTTATTTGGTCTATGTGAGATTTGGTTTCGAAGATTTGATGTTGACCTATCTTTCTCAATTATTCTTTTCCTTTTTTTTTTCTCTCTATATCATAATGTTGTCTCATTTTGTCTCTTATTATAACTTAAACTCATGTCCTAATGATTCCTACTTTTTAGTGTTGAATAAGGCTATATATGACACATCCCGAGTTCCTTGTGTTACATTAAAAATACTAACAACGAGTTTGCTGTCTAACTAGTGAAAGCCTAATATGTTGCCACTTGCTAGAATATTTTTAAGTTATATATTGTTGTTACACTTGTTCGGGGGCATATGGAGGAACTTGTTGAGCTTTTTGCGAAAACGCATAAGTCAAATGTTAAAATACTAACAACGAGTTTGCTGTCTAACTAGTGAAAGCCTAATATGTTGCCACTTGCTAGAATATTTTTAAGTTATATATTGTTGTTACACTTGTTCGGGGGCATATGGAGGAACTTGTTGAGCCTTTTGCGAAAACACATAAGTCAAATGTTTGGTTATAGATTTATACTGTTAAATAATTTTTGTAACCAACTATATTCGAAAGATGATATTAGCTAAACGATGCAAATATCGTAAACGTGTATGTTAGTTGAATCACAACAAGAGAGAAAACGGAAAAATCTTGTTATTCAACTTAATTGTTTCCGTTACATTATACTTTCATTATATCTATCATTGAGAGAGAGATAGCCGGTACTAAACCAGTGTATATAATTACAATGAACCGGTTACTAAACCGAATATCACTAATAGTGTAAAACCCATAAGTGAAATGGTTGGTTAAATTGTTAAACAACACTCTTAATCAACAATATTCGTCTATCGATAGATAAAGATCGAGTCTCATCTCACTGTGTTTATTTTATTTTATTATTATTATTATTTTTTAAAATATGTATATTTACCTTTTCTCCATAATGGAGACCATTTAGATCATTATAACAATAGATAATGGTGGATCTGTCCGAGTCACTCACGCAGGAGGAAGACAGGATCCCAAATTATCTAAGTAAGGATACATTTTCGAGCCAAAAAAACAAAACAAATGAAGATAGCCTTGAATCTCACTAAGTATCTGAGGAGATGAGTTGAAAGAAGTAGAACCAAGTTGATAGAAAAGTGTTGTTTGAGCTTGGACTCAACTCACTGCTTGGGTGCCGATCTATTGAGTATAGTTTCCTTCGCATTAGAAGTTGGATATCCCTGATGATGATGTGATACGGTTTAGCAGGAGCATTATGAATTCTAGCATTTCTCTCCTTCCATACCACATAAACCACCGCCTGTAAAATCAGTTTGCAAATAGTTATAACCTTTATTGATGAGGATGGATTGTTGGTAGGTGATCTGTTAACCCATTTCACAATTCCGGCCAAAGATGAAGGTGGGTTAAGGGATTGGTGTGTGAAGAAGGAACCCCATATTTGAGCAGAGTAGGGACAATCAAGGAAGAGGTGGTCTTTAGATTCATCAGCCACCGAGCAAAGAACACAAATAGACTCAGTTTGGATCCCCCATCTCAATAATCTATCTCTTGTAGGGAGCCTATCTCTCATTAACAACCAATGCATGAAGGCATGCTTAGTAATGCGATGAAAAAACCAAACTGATTTGAACCATTGTACCTCGGATTGGGGAGGGTGCAAGTTGTTCCACGTTTTGGAAGAATTGAAAACAGATGGAGGAGATGTAGAAGAGGTCCTCCATTGATAAGAATCCGGAGAATCGTTTAGAAGATTACGGGCAGGAGGAAGACAAGATCTTAATAAAGTATAAATACTGTTCCTTCCCAAAGACACCATTCAATCCTCATTAGATATTGCTTGTTTTACCTTGATCAAACCCTGCAAACCTGTAACTCTAGGCCCATCATCACCAGTGATCTCAATTAAAGGACCCAAGGAAGTCCAATCATCATGCCAAAAGAAGATGTCTTTTCCTGATCCCAAAGAACAACATAGGAAGGGTCGAGCAACCTCTCTGGCCTTTAAAATCTGTTTCCAAAGCCAACTTCCTGCGGTTTGGTTAGGCAAATTCCAGAACACTCTACCATGAATCAAATTCTTCTATATCCACAATACCCATAGAGAACAAACCTTTGTAAAAAGAAGCCAAATAAGTTTGAGACTAAAGATCTTGTTCCAAGCTTCCAATCTTTTTAATCCCAAACCTCCTTCTTTTTTTGGGGTGCAAATAGAAGACCAAGCAATTCGGGCTCCTCTAGCTGAGGAAGGGGCACCTTTCCATAGGAATGCAGAACACATACGCTCTAGAGACAGCAAGAATTTCTTAGGAAGAGCAAATACCGAAGTCCAAAAGTTTATCAAGCTGAAGATCACTGATTGAATTAACTGTAGACGACCGACAAAGGATAAACGCCTTACTGTCTATTGATGAAACCGATTGAAGACCTTGTCCAACAATGGTTGGTAATCCACAACCCTCATCTTATGCGGGAGCAACGGAAGGCCAAGGTAATGATATGCTCAGGTTTTACCCGAAATAAAACACTGCAAGTGCACAAGCACGCAACAGTATATTCAGGGACCGAATCCACAGAGACCAAGTGTTACGCAAAAAATTATAGACTATTGAACTAAGCTAAGCAGGAAATAATGATCGGGATGTTATCAAAATTTAAAGACAAGAAAGCAAATTAAAACGATTTAAATTCAGATAAATAAAAGCGCTAGGCATTAGGGAATTCTCAGGAAATCATATTCATAAACCAGATAACTATTCAGATTCTAATATGCATGCATCTTAAACTCAAAACACTGATATAAATTGCTCCACTTCCGTGATAACAATTACTTTCCCTAGAGATCCGAGTGCCTAAACTTCCGTTTGGTCACGGCTATCCTAGACAAGCATTATAGTTCAGGTTTGATCAGTTCACAATTGACTCTAATTCACTTCCGAGACTAAAGAATAATTGGTCAACAACAGTAGTTCCAGAGATACACAAGCTTTCGGAATGTGTATCAACCTAAGATCAAGAGATTAAGTGGCCAGTTTAATCCTAGCATTATGCCTAACAGTGATGAAGATGGTAATTGATAAGCAACCTATTTGTGTCTAGTTTAATCTGTGAACTCCTTCGAAAACCCTAAAACCTAACTAAAAAACTACTCAGACATGGAAGAAAGCATAACAAAAGCAATTGATGAAAATAACATAATCGATAGAATAAAAATCAAATAGGGTTCAGAAATCTTCTCCAAAGGTAGATGAGATCTTCTCCCAATACAATTGCTGAATAGCTTTATAAGTCTGAGTAAAAGTAATAAAAACGTGGATCTCTCAAATAACAAAACCCTATGGGTATTTATAGGATAAAAAAATAAAAAAAGGAAAAGTTCCTAAAAATCTGGGGACTGGACCGGTAGGTCTGGAATCGGGACCGGTCGGTCCCGTTTCCAGAACTTAAAATGTCTTCACGTGATCAGCCTGGACCGGCCGGTCCTTGGTATGGACCGGTCGGTCCCGTTTCCAGGGGCTTCGGTCTTTAAATCTTTGAATCTTCAAGTGGACTGACCGGTCCTTGAGGTGGACCGGTCGGTCCGGTCTCCAGGAGCTTCGGTCTTCTTCATTCGAGACGGTCTTCAAGCGCCAATTAGGGACCGGTCGGTCCCTTATGTGGACCGGTCGGTCCGAGTTTCAGAAAACTCGGGTTTTCGCCTAAATGCTTGAATCTCCTTCCCAAACGCATGTGGTTCTAAATCTTCGAGTATGGATCTAAATATCAACTCAAAATAACTCAAAAGACTCTGAAAACTCGTTAAGTTCGAGGTTAGGAACGTCCAAATTCACGTTATATCAACTCCCCCAGACTTAGACCTTTGCTTGTCCTCAAGTAAAGACAAACTAGAAATAAATTCAAGGGAGCTATAAAAACCAAACTAACCTTCGTGAGCTGAATGCAATCCTTTAGGACCCCACAGATGTAATGCTAACAACCCTGAAAACTCATAAACAGATCAAAAACCAAGATGGTACTTCACGTACTTTGCCAAATACATAGCAATGCTACCATACTCATGTTCCTATGTCTCAGCGACTCTACACCAGGGTCCAGAAATCTTACCAAAAGGAAAATGTTCGTCGCATAAGGGTTAAGGATTTGGGCTATTTAGTGGTGGCGTGAAAGTGTTTAGGCTAACCTCAGTCGCGGCCGAATGCAAGTCATGGCACAAAATCCCAAGAGAACTAAATCCAAAGATGATGCACAACTTTTCAAACTTAAGACTTTTTTCTTTATTGAGATGAAAAATTTCTGCTTATCTAAAGAACTAATGGTAAGAATAAAAAAATAGAAATGTGCTTATAAATATGCATGTAAAATCTGAGGCTTTATTCTAATCCATTTCAACTCCCTTTTTCTTTCTTTTTAATAATAATTTTTTTTTTTGATGAATCAAGTTGGGGATTAGTTTTAGCCTTTTTCCTAAGCACAAGTGATGAAGAATGAAAAATAAAAATAGATGAAGAAATGAAAAGCTAAAAATCCTAAGCAGAAAGTTTTTGAAGTGGTACCAAAAGGTCTTTAGAATGATAGGCTGGCCGGGCTACGTCTCCAGAGTTTTTGCGCTTGAGTGCATGTCAATGTCTTCAATAGAATGCATGAGGTTTGAAAGAATGGTTAGGGTAAGGGTGTGGTACCAGACTAAAAGTGAGCTTGGCCATTAGCAGTCCTGAAGAGGGGATAGTGTTTGAAAAAGGATAGGACTCCTAATGTATTTGATACTTCTTATGCGATTTCGAATTCTCTGAGTTAAGAAAACAAACCAAAGTAAAGAGTGTCAGCGTTAGCTTTCAAGGAGACATGAGCCTTCTGGTAACACTGATCCGCCTAGGGCGTTTTTAATCTTCCCATTGCTTTGGTTAATCACTGTTAATCTTAAAAATGTTAGCAAACATCATATCACAAAGGTTTAAAATAAACTGAAAATAAGAAAATAAAAACATAATTAGTACTAATAGTACTTCCCCCCAGACTTACTTCACACCGACCCGGTGTAAAAATAAATCCAAAGGAAAGAACTATATAAAAAGGGAAAATAAAATGAAAAGAAAAAGAAAAATAAAGAAAAACTAACCTGCTGGTGGGTTTCCTCCCACCAAGCGCTTTGTTTAACGTCGTTAGCTCGACATGTGTGCCCTTCAGGGTGGATCAGGTGGATCATCAAGAGGGATCACAACACCCTTTTGGAGAGGAATAATGTGCTCGTATGGAGTCCCAATGCCTATTGGATAAAAGTTTATGTCTATGGTAGACTGACTAGGAAGAGCTGGGTCCTCTGTGACTTGATCAACGACATCATCTGGTTCTTTAATCGAGAAAGGCTATCCATCGGTTACATGCTTCTTCAACCACTTGTCCATCTTGAATGTCATTTCAGTGTCTCCCAGTTGGAGATCAATGCGTCCATGCTTAAGATCGATCTTTGCACCACCTGTGCAGAGAAATGGTCTTCCCAGGATGAGAGGATCTCCTGGTTCTTCAGCTATGTCAAGCACCACAAAATTTGCAGGGACAAAGACATCACCAATTTGCAGCTGTACGTCCTCAAGAACACCTATAGGAGGTTTAAAAAAACAATCAGCAAATTTTAAAGAAAATTTAGGAGGATTGAAATCTTTAAAGCCTAGTTGTTTTGCTACGGAGTATGGTATGATGTTGACGCTGGAGCCTGAGTCGCAGAGTGAGCGAGGAAAAACTGTAGAGTCGATCTGGACTAAAAGTTCAAAGCGACTAGGATCTCCAAGCTTTTTCACTGTCCTGCTTTGTAACACAGCATTGCACTTCTCAGTTACCAGAGAAATCTTGACTGTCAGATCGTTAACCATTTCTCTGCATTCTGCTTCTTCTAAATCCTCCTGAGATTTCCTAGGACAAACAGGTTAGGGTGCCTTGGGGACATAAATACAAATCGGAGGACTGTTCACCGGACCGACCGGTCTGATGGCGGGACCGGTCGGTCCCACGTCTGCTGGAGAATCGTTTTCCCTTACAGAAATGGCATAACACTCCCTTTTTGGATTCTGCTCTCCTTTAGCCGAAAGAGTCCCTTGTTGTCGCTTAACAGCTTCTGCTTCCTGTGCCACTTGAGTGTCCAACATCTTCAAATGAGTGGTCACAGCTTCTAGTCGCCCATTGATGTCTGAAATGGCGCTGGAACTCTGCTGCTGATTAGCTAGCATAAGCTGCATCATAGCTTTGGGCTCATCGTTGGGATTGGAGGCTGGAGGTGGAGGAGCTTGTTGTCTAGGCTGGAATTGATTCTGATTTTGGTACCCGGAGCCTGAACTCTGTCCATACTGCCTCTAATAGCCAGCATTGTAACCTGTAAATCCTTGAGCAGGAGGAGTTGGTCCTGATGAATGGGCAAATGGTGTCTGAGCTGGGACCGCAACTTGCTGAGGATAGACCTGATCCTGGGGATTTGCTACATTGGTGCTCCTGTAGGATAGATTAGGATGGTCTTCGTAGTTGTTGTTGAAGCCTCTGTTCTGCCCAATTCCTTGACCACCTACATAATTGACCTCTTGAGTACCCTTTGAAACCAATGCAGCTTCCTCTGAGTAGCATATTGCGTTTGGAGCGTTCCCGACCATACTAATGCCCTGATGGCTTCCTTGTATTAAATCCCTGATCTTAGCAGCTATCAGCTCCGCTATCTCTGCTGCAGATGGTATGTTAACACTGCAGACCCTTTTCGACCTATCATACTCAGCACATTGATTGCTGGAACTCTGCGCCATGTTATCTATCAACCGGTAGGCACCTTTTATGCTCTGGGTCATGAAGTCACCATTGCTGGAGGAATTAAGATGCTCTTGTATTCCCAAGTGACTCCATCGTAGAAGGTCCTGAGCATCTGCTGCTCGATAAATCCATGGTAGGGGGACTCTCTACGGTACTCCTTAAACCTATCCCAGGCTTCCGCAAATGACTCTCTGCCTTTCTGCGAAAAGTTGGTGATTCTTCCTCTGAGCTGAGCTGTCTTGGACTTAGTGTAGAAGTAGTCCCGGAAGGCGGCTCTAGCTTCATCCCAGCCGTCAGAGAGTGTGGAGGAAGTGACTTGAGCCACCTGAGAGCTTTGTCAGCGAGAGAGTGCTTGAACAACTTGCACTTGAGGTAGTCGGATGGTACCCCATTAGCCTTGGTCGTCCCGCTGACTTCTTCAAAATTCTCTATATGATCCATGGGATTCTCAGAAGCCAACCCATGGAACACGTGTCTCTCTACCAGATTGATCAGCTGTGCCTTAATCTCGAAGTCATTCCTTTGAATCTCATGGACACGAATGGTTGATCTGTTCTGGTAGTAGGTGTGGACATTGTCCCTTTCTCCAATCCCTCTCTGCGGCAGAAGATTCTGTCCTGCTGGCGGCATCTGCTGTGCCATCATCCTTGTAAACTGCTGTTGCATTTGATGCATCTGCTGCTGCGCCAGTTGCGCGTTGGCAGCTGTTGCAGCACGGATTTGCTCTATCTGGTCAAACAAGGCAGCCTGAAGACCCTCATTATTAACTTGTTCCACTACTTCCATGGCTGGAATGCACCTGGAAACATAACCAAAGACAAAAAAAAAAAAAAAAAATTAGAAAAGTACTTAGACTAAATTCGCAAATCAAATCTGATGGTAAACACAATTTTTCCCCGGCAACGGCGCCAAAAACTTGATATGCTCAGGTTTTACCCGAAATAAAACACTGCAAGTGCACATGCACGCAGTAGTATATTCAGGGATCGAATCCAAAGAGACCAAGTGTTACGCAAAAATAATAGACTATTGAACTTAGCTAAGCAGGAAATAATGATCGGGATGTTATCAAAATTTAAAGACAAGAAAGCAAATTAAAACGATTTAAATTCAGATAAATAAAAGCGCTAGGCATTAGGGAATTCTCAGGAAATCATATTCATAAACCAGATAACTATTCAGATTCTAATATGCATGCATCTTAAACTCAAAACACTGATATAAATTGCTCCACTTCCGTGATAACAATTACTTTCCCTAGAGATCCGAGTGCCTAAACTTCCGTTTGGTCACGGCTATCCTAGACAAGCATTATAGTTCAGGTTTGATCAGTTCACAATTGACTCTAATTCACTTCCGAGACTAAAGAATAATTGGTCAACAACAGTAGTTCCAGAGATACACAAGCTTTCGGAATGTGTATCAACCTAAGATCTAGAGATTAAGTGGCCAGTTCAATCCTAGCATTATGCCTAACAGTGATGAAGATGGTAATTGATAAGCAACTTATTTGTGTCTAGTTTAATCTGTGAACTCCTTTGAAAACCCTAAAACCTAACTAAAAAACTACTCAGACATGGAAGAAAGCAAAACAAAAGCAATTGATGAAAATAACATAATCGATAGAATAAAAATCAAATAGGGTTCAGAAATCTTCTCCAAAGGTAGATGAGATCTTCTCCTAATACAATTGCTGAATAGCTCTAAAAGTCTGAGTAAAAGTAATAAAAACGTGGATCTCTCAAATAACAAAACCCTATGGGTATTTATAGGATAAAAAAATAAAAAAAGGAAAAGTCAGACACCAACTCTGAAGCAAGGAGAACGTTCTCACATAAGAGTCTTCCGGAGACAAACCCCACCTGGTTATTTTGTACAGCTTTGTCAATGAACAATTTAAGTCTTGAGGTGAGGATCCTTGAGATTACCTTGTACTCTGTATTGCAACATGATATAGGCCTAAAGTCACTAAGATTTTCAGCTCTAACAATCTTAGGTATCAAAGTAATAGCTGTTGTGTTGATCTGTCTTAGTACGGTCGGAGAGGTGAAGAAATAGATCATTGTTGCTACAAAATCAAATCCCACAATACTCCAAGATGATGTGAAAAACTCCGATGTAATTCCGTCAGGACCTGGGGCCTTGTTTTTAGGCAGAGAAAACAAAGCCAACTTAACCTCTTCTACCGTTGGTATAACAATAAGCTTAGAGGCTAGATCAGAATCACATCTAAAAATATGAATTTCCTTGATGTGGTTCACTGAGTACGGCCTGACCTCACTGTCAGTACATCCCAAAAGGTCTCTATAGAACTGAATAACCATACTTTTAATGTCTGCCGGATCAGATATCTTGTTGTCATTAGAATCCCTAAGATGATAAATAAGATTCTTTGCCAAATTAGCTTTCATTAGATTAAAGAAGAATTTTGTGTTTGCATCACCTTCTTTAATCCAATGAACTCTTGATTTCTGACTGAAGAAAGACTCTTCTATTCCTGACTATAGAAGCCATTCATCCTGAGCTTGTTTCTCTAACTCAAACAAAGCTTATGAAGGGGGTAGTGAGAACCTGAATTTGAATCTCCACCAAGTGATCAAAAGCATCAGAGCTCTGTTTCTGAATATTACTGAACTTTGATCTATTTAATGCTTTGCAACACAACTTTGCAGCCCTGAGCCTTCTACACAATATATCCATATGCGTTCCAAAATCCAAAACATCCTCCCAAGCTTCCACTAGCAGCTGATTGAAATCAGGATGGGTAAAATAGAACAAGAAGAACCTAAAAGGGGTGATTCTTCTCTGAGCAGTGGCAGTTAAAGTGATTAAGCAAGGGGAGTGGTCAGAACCACCTGGTGAGTCAAAAGATGAAGTTGAGTAAAGGAACAGGTCAAGCGAAGGCTGATTGCAAACTGCTCTGTCAATTTTCCTTGTAATTGAATTACAAAAGACCACGTGTAAAAGGCTCCTCTTCTTGCTAAATCATTGAGTTGACAAGTAGATATGCATTCCTGTTATTCTAACATTCCTGTTCTTGACACCACAAAAGGATGCACCGAGTACATCTCATCAGACGTTAAGACCTGATTAAATTCCCCTACTACAATCCAAGGGGAAGAGGATAAACTGTTCATCGATGCAACTTGGACTAAATGATTCCATAATGGTCTTCTCTGAATAACCTGATTATGAGCGTAAACAAAGGCCATTGTGAAGGAGACACCCGTTGCCGGATCAAAAACTCCACAAATAGAACACTGATCCGTTTTTAGATAGGTAATAACTAAAATAGATGGCTTCCAAACTGTAATAATCCTATCATTGATAGCTGATGCCGAGTAATTAGCAAAGTGCCAACCGGGTAGAATCGAATTGATCAATAAGGCAATATTCGGTTCCCTCACTCTAGATTCCAAAAAACTACCAACCACTGGCTTATTTGTAGCAAGCCATCGAGCCACAACTCTTTTTTTGCGTCTGCCATTAAGACCTCTTGTATTCCAGCTAAATAACATAATTTACAACAAAAGGGGGAACTAGGAAGCACTTAGGCTTTTATCTTAAGGTCTCTCTTACTACAAGAGCGACCTCTATTTGGCAGAGCACTTGAATTCTCTTGAAGATAGACCGAGGATGAGACGACTGGGTAGATTTCCGAGTCTGATTGAGAAGCATTGAAACAATCATGTCTCCTCTTCTTTCGTTCATTTCTCTTTGAGATTGCAGGTTTGGGGGGGGGGGGGGGGGGGGGGGGGGAGAGCTGATATGACGAGAAGAAAGAGAACGATTTCTCATGATTTGTTGAGCTTCAAAAATCAGAATTCCTTCTTCTTTCATCTGATCAGAAGTTAATGGTTAAGCATGAGAAGTAGGCGTCTGACCAGGGCCAGAGATGTTAGTAGGAGCCGACCTTTTGACCACATAGGTCCAACCTGAAGAAGATGAGGAACTTTGTTCTGTAGATCCTAGAGCAACCTTTGAAGATGCTGGGGAACCATTCAATTTGGGCACAATGGTTGTTGCAAGTCTCGACGGATTCGATGAATGATTTGTCTGATTGTTTCCCTCTTTAGGGTTAGCTTGACAATTTCCAGACTGAAGTGAAGCTTGAACTGTATCTTTTAGGGGAGCTGAAGAGGGATCTGAATAGGAGACAATGAGGCTTAGGCATCTCAAGGGAAGATGACCAAATTCATTGCACCCTTTACATTTCTGAGGAATATGCGGATATTATGCCAGGACGGTTACCGCATTCCCTTATTTGTCCCTTACCCTTACTGCAGATGGGAATTGTTGATCAAGTTTCATAACAACCTTAACCTTTGCTATTTCGTGTAAAGAGGAAAACCAAGTCCAGAACCGATGGAGCTTAATCCTTCAAGATCATATAGCTGAGGAGGAACGTTTTTTAAGATGACCCATAACGGAGCATAGTCCAATTTCATTGGAGCGAGACAAGCAGAAGAAGACTATTTTGTTACCATGAATGCACAATTACCAGACTGCCAAAATACAACTTCCAAGACCCATTTTCTGGTAACGTGAGTACCCCATATAGGATTAAGATCTGCAAAGATTTTTGCTGACGATGGAGGAGAGCCATGGAAGTGTGCTATCAGGTGGTCCTTCCAAACACCAGAAGATTCGAAAAGCACTGAAGTCGGCGCTTCTATAGATGGTATTCCATCCGATGAGATTGATGGAGAACCCGTTTTTCGAAGATTTCTCAAAGAGGAAGACCCAACTACGGAGGAGTAAGACAACGGCTTCAGGACTGGAATATTCGGATTGGATTTGATTCCTAAATCCTCCGATGAGACTTCAAACGGATCTGAAAGGAAAACGGGATCTAGCCTTACCGGCGATTTCTGGGCGTTACTCCAGTCAAGAGAACCGGGGAAGATTACGGCCAGATCTGGAGGGATCTTCATAAGAGACGGATCCGGTGGGATTTTGGGACGATTCATCCTTGCTGGTGACGAGGCCATTGAAACAGAGATCTGAAAAGAGAAGGGGAAGAAGAGAAATTCTCGACGGTGGCGAGAGGCCAAGCCGTCGGTGGAGGAGGAATAGAGAGCCCTAAATCGCGAAAGAGATCGCCTTTAGAGAGAGATTATACACAGAGAATTATTACTATCAGTTAAAGTGATTAAGCAAGGGGATTTATGTTGGTTGATATAAACGTTTTCATTGGTTTATATTTAGAATTTTGTCTAGATTTAGCTCATAATTTCTATTTACATATGTTAGTGACAAAACGATGTTACTCTATGTTATATATACATTTTATATATAAACCGGCGGGCAAGATTTTACAATTTTATTTCGGCGAGAAACAGTTTTTATAAAATTTTATCGTCCAATCAAATTCCGCATGTGGTTTGCATAGAGATTTTTTTTTTTGGGTGAATATGTGGTATGCATAGAGATAAACCTGACTTTAATTTGAATATCATTTAACTCTCATAAGAAGACTTTAACCCTTGTTTAAGCCGAAGAAATGGGTTGATGACCTCATGGTTATGAATTGACCAACATTGTTCTTCGGAGATAAAATTTAATCTTTGATGTTGAATAATGTTTAGTTTTTCTTTCCCCTATAATACATGAAATTTGTTGTTAACGACATAAATAGATTGAGGAATTTATCTTTTCGTATGTGATGTTTGATTCGAACACATAATCAGAATTAAAAAAAAAACTTACAAAACTAGTCATATGTTTTTCTTTATGAACATCTGTTTATTTATCTTTGAAAAAACGTTAAGGGAGCTAACTTATCAGCTAACATATAAAAATTTCTATCATTATGGTAAACTTGAATTCATGCAAAGCGAAGAAAATCTACAAACTGTTAGGAGTCACTTCAAAGATTATCCAGCGAAAACTCCGATACCAAGCTAATTGCATAGCATGTAGTAGATTATCCTTCCGCTTCGAAAGATGCTTTAGGGAGGCATGATGACACCGCACAAATGAACTTGCCATTTGAATCTCGTATTATCCAACCTGCTCCTGATTGGGTTGATGCTGGATGATGGCATGCATCATGGTTGCATTTTACCCGTCCAGTCAGAGCAGGCCCGTGGCCATGTGTTGCCAAAAGAAACATTGGCCTGTGGCCTATTTTTTTATATTAAAATTTTAGGCCCTTAATTTTTGTTTTAGTAGTAATATTATGTCCAAATGTAAAAATATAGTGCCTTTAGTAGGAAGTAGTAATATTATGTCCAAATATAAAAACATAGTACTTTTAGTTTAATAGTCCTTAATAGAAACAAGATATGAGGCCTTTTAAAAAAATGCATTTAAGATTGAGTAATTATCAATCTTTTTTTTTAAAATCATATTATGAACTAAAATTATAAATTAAGTAGCATAGTGCATTTAATGTTGATTGATCAGTAATTAAATATTGTTGATAATTTTATCTCAATTGTATTTGGTAAAATAAATTATTCGAAATTCAAGTTAAAAATTATATTTTTGACTATATCACAAGAGAGACTAAGTAACTTGATTATCTTGTCAAAATTATTAAATAATATATTTATTTAAATTTTTTGTTAGCGATTTTGTATAACAAAACAAAAAAATTATATTTAACAGTTTTTTAACTCTATTAATTTATTTGTTGAATATATGTTATTTTATTAAATTGTGTATTTAAATTTTTTTTGCCTGTGGCCTATATAACCCTGGCCACGGCTCTGAGTCAGAGGTATCCAATATGCGTGGGGTTGTTATTATGAATCGGTTGAGATTCAGTATCAATATTGGACAATACACTTTCCTTCAATACGAGCTACAATAAATAATCTCTCTAAACTAATACTTTCCGAATTAAATTTTCGATCCAATTAATTTTTTGATCAATTAATATTCCGTTAAATTAATAAATAATAAAATGTTATTGTCTCGACATTCTTAATTTACAAAGGTTTTACTGTATTTGAAAAAAAACATGTCGGGTTTCATGTTCGTCCACTGAAAACCATATCATTCCGTGCTTTCCTTAAACTCCATAGAATCCACAAACGAGTCATATGTTTAGTTGGAAGATTTGTTAAATGTTAATATATTAGTTGGAAGATTTGTCATATGTATATATATATATATACGCTTGATCGTTTGGACTTTGGATATACTAAGATCTACTTATAAGATATATTTTAATAAAGCATAATATAAGATATTCTAAACCATAAATTGGTTGAAATACATATAAAACAACCAGAAACGAAACTCAAGGGGCACATACAAGGTTAGGGCTTCATATCCTTAAGTAACTTGCTAGTCACGGAATATAAAGTGAACCATATCTCTTATCATAACCGTCATGAACCCCATCAGCGAGCTCTCATCCAAATCACCATAAGTCGAATTAGGGTTTACTGAATCATGCTCATCAATCATAGAAGAATCTATCCCCTTCTCCCACAAGAATGCACCTATTACAAATTGTATTTTGCTAGACAAATCACCAAGATCTGTAGGCAAACCATATAGTTTAAGAAGTCGGTCGAGTTCTTCCTCGGACATAATCTCGTACTCTTGTTTTGTGTAGTTTGGGTAATTAAGAGGCATTTGAAACGAAGATGATGACGTAGAAGCAAACCAGCTGGTCGATCGATCGATGTTGTTGTTGTTTTTGTCCGACGATGAATCAGATAGTTTTATCTCGACGACATCGGAATTTTCGACAGATTCTTCTTCATGGAGATTTTGTAGTTTGTCACGAAAGATGATACTCAGTTGTGAAACATTCTTCATTGTTTTGATGAAAACTTAAGATTTGATCTCTGTTTTTTTGTGTTTGATGAAAAAATTTAGATTTGACCTCTACTTGAAGAAGAAGTTATGTACGTATGTGAATAAATTAAATGGAAATTTTGTTTTGTAGACTGAATTTGGAAATGGAAAATTTCTAATTTTTTTATTCAGTGAAATGGGAAGTGTCAATATTACAATTTAAAGAGTTTACTTATAACATTTATTGATAAGAACAAAGAAAAAGAATATATAAAAATACTTTTTTAGAGAAAAATGTTTAATGTTCTTCATGGAAAAAACAAACAAAATGTTAAGTTGATTTTTTCATATTGACTAATCTCGTGAGAAGTTAAAACAAAATTGATAAAAATAAAAGTCTAACCAATCTCCAACGCTTGTCTTTTCATCATGGAAAGTTTAACTACATTCTTTAATCATTCATAGTTATTATAATTTCATAATCATTAATACTCAGATTCTTTTTTGTGCAATTAAATCAGGTGAACAGAATATCTAAGCTGCGATACCATTACTCTTTCAGATATTGACCTAGACGATAGCTTTGTGTATTTAACTCCTATGGAATACAGTGGCGGATCTATATGTATTAGAATACGGGGCACTTGCCCTATACTAATTTTTATAAGTTCTTAGTTAGTTGTGTATGTCAATATCTTGTTAGACCAATTGGTTGTTTATAGTTCCTTTAGGTAAGGGGGTTAGTGGTTCGATCATCGTCTCGTGCCTTCAGTTTTTATAGGTTTCTTGCTTTACTTATAACTTATATTTACTTTCTTTTAAAATTCTGTATTTATATTTACTCTTTTTGTTGGTTCTCCACTTTTCTTTTAATTTAAAAATCTTCTATTCCTTCGAATTAGTTGTATTTCATACATTGATTTTTTTTCTTTTCATTTTTACATTTTCCCAAATTAATTTAAACCATTTTTATCTATAGTTAAATAAATTATTAGATACAATATATTATAAATCTATTAAATTTTATGTTGTGGTTTTAAAAATACAGTTTTAATATTTTTTAAATGTATACAAAAATCTAAAACTAAATATAAATGTTTCATTATGTACATGTTAGTGCTAAGATTAGTGATTTTGGAAATTCAAAAAATGGTGAATATATTTTGTAAAAATTGTGCCCTATACAATTTTTTATCCTGGATCCGCCCCTGATGTAATGGAACTAGGTTTATTGTTATTCAATTGGTGCGTCATGTGATTGAGGGTAGAATCCTAATTTGTGATGATAATCCAGAGGTGGCAAAGTTTTTTCGCGATGGGGCGCACACAATTTCCAATGTCTTTATTTTTCACAATCACTATAAATAAAAAATAAGAACATACATTGAAAAATGTTGGTTTGCTTCTATCTAGACCCATATTTTTTTTATGGACAACTATATGTTCCCCTATCGAGTGTAAAAATCAAAAATCCTAATCACGACAAAAAAAAAGGTGCCTAAGCAAACAATGAATGTTGTCTACAAGGAAGTGTTTCAAAACCTTCATTTAGTTTTATAGATTTAGGTTTTTTTTTTCTTTAGATTTTTTAAACCAGACTTATGTTATTGTATTTTTTCATTATTCAACATATCATGAAATAAACTATATACAACATTTTGAATCGATTTTTACATGCTATAATATCTTTGTTTTTAGTAATTCATAATTTATAAATTATGAAATAATGTTCGCACCTGCACAAAATACATTCAAGCCATCTATTTATTATATATAACCGATACAAGTTGAAAACTAAAATATATACGTCGAAAGTCTTGATCTAATAGTTTTAAGAAAATTCGAATTGATTTCTATAATAAAAGTTAGTTGTTAAGGAAAATATAGTTGATATATTAATGACTATATATAACCGTTACACGCTAAAAAATACAATCGATGCATCGAAAAACACTAATCTCAACGATTTTTAGAAAACTTTTAATTTATTTATAGCAGTTTAAATTATTACAAAACACCATATTTAGACGAGTATATTATATATATATATATATTTCTAGAAATCACTTTAATTTATTGTAAAAAAAATCTTTACAATTATTGTAAAATTATTCTAATTCAAATATTATTGAACAATAATCTATATTTTACCAAAATCAATTAACCATATTTAAAAAAAAAACATTTTACAATATTTTATCACACAAAAGTTGAATTTGTAATTTTTTCTTTCTTTCTTAAGAGCATGTAATATGCAGCAAAAATTCCAAATAAAAAAGGTGACTTAAGTTTTACGGTTAATGCTATCCATAGCAAATAGTCTTCTCTTGATCAACTTTCTGTTATTCTAATCCACATATTTAAGACTTAGCCTTATACGGTGGATTTTTCGAAGTCTGGCTAATTAACTTGACAGAGCAATGAACAACAAAACATGCTTTATATATTAAAGAGAAATTTAACATCTCTCATATTCGTACCAAACCAAACAGGTCGATAAACAAAAATCCATAGCAGGAAAGACAGGAAAATGAGAAGAATTTCTCTAAGATCTCTCATGAGATTTCTAGGTGGGTCTTGGAGTAGCCCACTCAACCCTGAGGATGAGGTTATCATAACCATAACCATTCAATTTGTTGATTGCTCGTTGAGCGTCTTCTCTGCTGACAAAATTGACAAAGCCAAATCCTCTGCTCACTCCAGTTTTCTGATCGATTGCCACGTAAACACGCGTGACAGCTCCAAACGGATGGAACAGCTCCATCAAGTCTGGTTCACGGGTATCTTCAGACAAGTTAGTTACACGGACAGAGTTCTCATCGTTCCTTCTCCTCATGTCTGAACCAGCAGCGGTTCTGTCAGCTCCTGCTCTCATACTAGGCGGGACATAAGCAGCCTTGCCACCAAGTCCAGGTGCAGCAGGTGTGGTAGATGTTTCACCTGGTGGCTTGTCGTCAAAGACATCTGTTGGTGCAGCCAGATCCTTGTAAGGACATTTTGATGTCCAGTGATCTCCTTTCTTGTGGCATATCCTGCACACCATGAGGACTGCACCTGCTTTACCACCCAGCGCAGACAAGTCTCCTGCCTTCGTTTCATCCGTTTTGGTACCTGAATGATCACTAACCGTTTAGATACAGGAGAAGCAAAGATTGAAAGCTAAACATTTCAAGATACAGGTTACCAAACGATACTACATAGATACAAAATTACATAAAGAAATGATACAGTAATACATAGCCATAGAATAACAAAGCAACCTATTTCCACAGTAGTCATTCACATATTGAGAGACTAAATAAGAAAGCCCTACTAAGAACACAAAAGGAGATGTTTCACAGGACAAAAGCTTCATAGCATCATCAAATAAGAGAAAGCTGCAACATTTCTATGTACAGTTTGCAGTCAAATAAGTGAAAGCATATTTCTGCTCATAATTGGAATAGACTACAAACAATAAACTGATATTGGTGACATACTGACCAATCACACAAAGAAGTAGCCGCATGGATCGGCTAATTGGTCACCTCAACACTAATGATTCAGTACAAAAACCCATAATCAAACAACGAACTTTAATTCATCCATAACTAGAAGAGATTACAGACAAAACAATTTCAAAGATGAGTAATTTACTAATTTATTCACACAATTAGCAGCCAAAGATCAAATCTTACCAGGAGCCCTGGGTCGTTCGAGAAGGATCTCTTCGGTTGAAACCATAGTGAGATGGCTACCAGCGTCTTCATTAGCGGCATCTCCGAACTTAGTCCAATTCCTCCGCTCCATGGCTCGTTTGTTGAGCCGAGCGGAAGCTAGCTTACGGACACGTGTCCTCGTCGTGACCTTAACCTTATTCCCTTCATCGTTGAACTTGTATTCAATCACCGTCTTTATACCGTTCTCGTCTGGGCCAGTCACTTGCTTGGGAGGGAGAAGGAAATCGAGATCGTCGTCTTCGTCCATCTCTCCCCATAGGAACTTGCTCGTTTTCTGCTGCGAATCCATCGTCATCTTCTCTCGTTTTGGATTCAGATCCGCCGCTTATGCCTTCGATTTGTAACCCTAAATCTTCTGTAGGAGAAAGCTCTCTTAGGGTTTCGTAGTCTTATTATCTTTGTGCTTCTGTAACTCTGTCTTTAACCCAAAACGCACCGTTTTGACCTTTTATTAGTTTTTGGGCTTTTCTTTCATTAATGGGCCTAAGTAGTGTTCCAAGTAAAGCTGAAGTCTCTCTCAAGGATCTGATTCTTCTTCTTTTGAACACATGTTTTCTCTACCAAATTTTTAAAAATCAAAACTCTCGAGTAGAAGAAGCAAAGGAAGGTATTGTAAAAGCTGAATCACTAACACACACTGTAAAAGCTTTTAAGAGTGTGAACAATCTACAATAGACATTGTATGTTCTTGTTTTCGATTTCAACCTTGTGGTTCTAGTCAGCTACAACTAGAACAATGACAAGTGACTTTGTAATTCTAGCTAATAACTAGACGATAAGAATAATTGCGATTGTTGTTTACGCACATGATGGGAAGGAATTGGAGTTTTATGCCTTTACTTTAAACTGTGATGCCGCTTGGTTTTGCTGCAAGTTTCAAGCTTCTTGCTGGCTTTAAATTTCGCTGTAGTTTCTCCAGACTGCACGGAACTCTTCACGGAATGTGTTCAAGCGTGCCTTGAGGTTTGGAGTTCTAAGGGTTGCGTGAAGAAGGATTACTAATGGAGAAAGAAGAATACAAACAAAGTCAAAAGACAGAAACCGGACCAAAAAAGGTGAAAGAAAGTTTCATTGGAAAGTTCAATAACTTACTGAAAAGAGCAGTGGTAAGTGCATAGAGGACCCATAACAAACCGCAGGAAGTAAACCACAGGACAAAACTGGCTGCTTAAGGAAAATCAATACTTTGCATCACTTCACTGTTCACCACCAAGTTGCATATCAATATGTGAAACTAGGGGATATTGGGTTTGTTAAGTACCTATCAAACCAATCAAGACAAATACCAAACGTGGTTGGCCACAAATGTACACTGTCTTTCTAGCTGCAGATCGCCCACGAATGACAGGCCTGAAATATGTTCACAAGTTATAAATGTCAAAAAATCCATCTATAAATCTTCCACGGAAAAAAAACAAATCGAAAGAACTCACATGTGAGGAGGCCTCATCTTTGCAGCTAAATGTGGCGAGAATTGCCTAATGATCCGGATCACCTTCTCATTAAAAGTAGCTGCAAAACTGCAAAAGACAACACAAATTCCATAGAGCGTGAACGTTCGATAGAATGCCAAGGAACATTCAATATAAAGAACCAACACCATAACCTATTGAGTCTAAAACTAAGCACATCCACTTCATGGGCTAATCACTTAAATCAGAGAACCAACATCTACTGGACCAACAAATATTCTAAGCGGGAGCTAATGAGAATGAGAGGAAAATACCTGTCGTTTAGGAAAGCTAAGCTTAAAGCTGTAAGAGCAGCACCAAGAATGGCCAGAGGTCGAGTGATAAGTGCAAGACCTGAGTCCACACAAAGAGGGTAATAAAGTAATCAAGTGTTAAACACAGCTCAAGAGGATCTTAAAATCAAAAACCCAGATTTCTTAATCATAGCTCAAAATAAGAAAGAAAATTTCGACATACCCAGAACGAAAATCAACAAGATGAAGTAATTCGTCCGATAGCTGCAACAGAAGAAGATAAAATCAAAATGAACACCACCGATTAGCAAGCAAACAAGAAGACGCATAATCAAAGAGCAAGAGAGCAAAATTACTAGTAGAGATTGCATTTGAGACGACTCATCCATTTAGAGAAAGAGCGAGGAAAAGCGAATCTGGAGAAGAACTCAGCGAAGGAACGAGGATTCGTCGACCATTCAACCTCTCTCAACGCTTCAATCACATCCACAGCTGCTACGCTATCCCAATCCATCTCTCTCTTTTTTTCAGAAAAACTATCGCCACAAAGCAATAATCTGCTACGAATTCGAAGAAGACGATTGAGGAAAATTAGGGTTTGATAGGGGGTTTTCGAAATCGAATTCGAATTTGTGTAGAGTGTTTTTAGGGATTTGGGATTATTCGCTGATATTTTGGTTCTCAGGTTTTGTGTTTGTTTTTTCTGCAAAGGGGAAGAAAAAAAGTTAAATCAGGACACACATAAAGGCGTTCGTTAGCAGATGGTGTCTATGTTAGCAAATGATGACGTGGCAAAAATGTACAAAAAAGTGTCTGAGCCCGGGTTCGAACCGGGGACCTCTAGTGTGTGAGACTAGCGTGATAACCGACTACACCACCCAGACGATTTGCTTAATTTCGTAATTCAATGTTACATGTAGTTTTCAAAAAATTAAGGTCTTCTTGCTAAACACAAAGGTTGCATTCTCTTTGGTTTTTTATATACATCCATAATATTCGTCACATTGGGATCTTAATTTTTATCTCTAGTTCTCTATTTTCTGGATTAGCTCTCGTTAGTGTTTAGCTATGTAGAATAGAATGGTTATACGAAAAGAAGAAGAATGACCATATTGTTTGTTGATAGATTCATGTTTGGCATATCATGTTATTACTCACTTTTCTTACATGCAACTTAAAAAGGATTATGTAATAAATAGTTTGGTTACTCAGGCAGGGTACACTAAAATTCCAAGCTTTATCGTACATTTGTTCTCTTCCTCTTCATGATCCTGCTCTGAGCGACTTTCATGTCAATTTTTTTTGGCATTTAACGGTGTCTACATATTCAAAGTAAGTTTCATTTTAGGTCTTAAAAAGAAAAAAAAAGAAAATTCTAAAGATCAAACTCGCCAACTCTTTAACCGAATTATTAGGGATTGACCACTGGACTACGGATTAATAAAAGTGAAATAAGTTGTGAATGAATAAAACCGCAGGTTTCCCTCGTATATATAGCCGTATGTATGTCTTGGGTTTTAAGTTTGGCCGTTTTTACAATGTCTTAAACATTAAACATCAACCGATGTTGATTAAAGAAAATAAAATACAGTCATTAAAGCGCCGATGAATAATTTAAACAACACTTTTTTTAATTGATTATTAAAACTCATAAAACGAACATAAAACAATAATAAAAAAAACAACAAAACTGTAATTGGAAAAAAAAAACTCAAGTAAATGACGGTTAGGAGTTATTTTTTGTTCACAAATAAGTGATATTTTTACTTACCAATGCACAATTAATTGACTTTTTAGTGTTTTTGAAACTTTAAATTCTGCATATTGAATTTTTATTAGTGAAAATGTCTTGGATAAATAAAACATATTGTTTTATTTCAAAAACAAGATAAATTTAATGATTTCTTAATAAGAGTGTTGAAACCTTAAACATCGTATAAAAACAAACGGAGGGAATGTTAAACTATTGAATATGGTGGATGAAAAATTTTCGAGACCACTTATCCCACATAAGTCCAATAACATCATCTTTTTTGTAACTTTTGTTTCTAACAATACCGGACCATCCTGCTCTCAACATGTAACCTCCATTGTGTATGATCAACGTTGCATCGTAATCAGGAGCTTCATGACCTTCTTCAACAATATGAATCTTCACTTCAACACCATTCACCAAAATTGCGATCAAAACTTGCCCATTCATCTGCGGAATGATAGAATCAGAGCCGTGCCAACACTGAAACCATACAGAAGCGGTTAAAAAAAATATGTCCTCATAATTTTTTTTTTTTACAATAGTAAACACTATTGTCACTTAGCAAAAAACAAAATCAACAAACTGAATAATAGTTCTAAAACATTATTTTTCTTTCTTTTCTACAAAATCATTGACCAATCTCTCGAAATCAATGTTTTTAAAAAAATTTCTTTTGATGGATAAAATAGCCAAATCGCTTTTTTATTGTAATACAGTTGAACGAAAATAAGATTTTATAAGTTTCGATTAACTTGTTTCAGTAGATGCATTCTATTGAGATTTTGTTTCTTTATCTTTTTTGTTCATTTTTTTTTGTGTTGTTCACCCCACATGGTTGATAATTTTTATTTGGTGACATAAAAAAATGTTAACAAAAAAACAAAGATTCAAATTCGAGATAAAACCCCCTAATCAATTTGCAAGGATTTCTAAATCCTATAAGATTTAAAAATCAAATAACAAATACTACAAAATCCTATTAAGATTTACAAATCAACTAAAATAACAAAACAAAATTTATAACATTTTAAGGATCTTTTAATTTTAATTATTGAATTATTTATCTTCAACTTTCTTCTTCTTGTGGGGAGCCAAAATTAACTTACTAATATCTTTTTAATTTAATAATGAAAGATATTAAACTAACTAGTAACTAACCCTTATAAATATATGCTATAGGATTTTGTTTGTAATTTGCTGCCCCAAGCGAATGCTTCTTCTAGCATTACCTAGGCACGGCTCTGGATAGAATCTACGAATTGGTATCTCGGTAGCATAAGCTGCGAGCGAAGATCAGAGTTGGATAAAACCTTCTTTATGACCCATGGATCGTGTGGAGCTAAACCCAAATTGAGATTGACGTCTTCATCTATGTTTTCAGCCATGTTTTCTCTAGCTAGACTCTTTTTTTTTTAAAACTATGAATGTGTTTTCAAAGAGATTAGAAAGGTTTGAGAAATAAAACTCATCCACCTACGTGTGTATATATAGTTTCCGATCAAAAAATTTCCGTTTTTCATATATTTCTCCTATTTCTTTTTATGAAGTTTACATTTCTTGTTTTTTTTCATCCTACTATAAGTTTTTACAACATTTTGCAAACCGTTTACAATTTTCTTTTGTTAGAAGAAAGTTAAGTTTGTAACTTTTGTATGTACAAAAATTCGTTTTACATCGCTGGAGTATTATTAGAGTTTACATTTTTTTCTTGTGATCATTGAATTCGTTTTTCTTTTACAATTTCTGAAACATTTTCTTTTGTGAAATTTTACATTTTAATTAGTTTTACTTATTCATATCTTTATCGTCCCAATATTACTGTGTATTATTCCTTGTGGAAGTTTTGCATTCTTATTTCTTGTCTCTTAAATAAAAATAATTAACAATTATGTTACCATAAATGCAAATATAGTCACAAATAGTAGAGTTTGATCTGAGAGAGTAAACATAATAAGTTTGATCCCCAAAACATAATAAGTTTGATCAGAGAGAGTAAACATAATAAGTTTGGTTAGAATAGTTATAAATCTATGCATAGAGTTGTACATTGTTAGCACTCATATCTCTCTCGTTCTCTCTAAAGCATTTGCCGGAGTTGTTGGTTCTCTTTCCGTAACATTTTAATCTCATTCATCAACTCTGTTTGGTTCTCAAGAACTGAGTTTAACGCCTTTGACATCTCCATCTGTTCAACAACACTCGTTAAAAAAAAGTATCTATAAGATACTAAATAAGGTATGTTGCTAAACACAAACGTTACCTCATGCATATGGAATTGTCTCAAGATCTCAATGTGCAGGTTCCTCATATCGTCGTGGATCGAGTTCTTGAAAGTATCGAGTGTTCCTTCGAGTGTTCTTTGAAATAACTGAAGCGTGAAATTGTTACCTCGCTGTGAATCCGTTTCAGATTGCCTCGACTGTTGCAAGCTTCCTCCTCCCTGGTACACAATTCCCAAAAATGTTGAGCAAATTACAGATTACTGAAACAAGATCGATCAAGAATTAAATGTTTTGTGATGTTTGCAGAATTTTATACATTCATAACCGCAAGAGCTTCTGCATCTGTTGCAGCCGCTTTCTCAGGTCTTTGCAACAGATTGTTGAAAACTTCTTCTCTAGTTTCTGCTCCTGTTTTCTTTATCTTAGGTGAACCGTAAGAGAGAAATGCTTCATCGCTGAAGGAAGAAGTGGTGCTGATTCTCTCAGCATAAGTAGAGAACCTACGAGTAAAATTCGGTGATAGCTTCAATGAATCAATGTTCCCAGGAGCTGCGACGCCTTTGGTTAACAACGGACTGGATGAGAAATTGTCTGCAAGTGTTGAGGGTTTCTCAAACTTTGAGGAGAAGTCTCTTACGCCTGGGAATTCTGAGCTAATGCTAGTGTTTGCAAGGCTCGTCTGATTCTGGCCAAACGACAAAGGGAAATCTGTAGAACTAGAAAACATTGATCCAGATGTACTAGCATTTGAGCTGGAAACTCCGAGACGCAAAGGCGGATTCAGGTGACTGAATTTATCAGAAAACTTATCATTAGCAGCCAAGTGGGTATACTTCTCACCACCCCAGGCTTCTGGAGGTGTCAGAGCAGAGTATTCGCTTTTTGATGATACAGTGGGTGTGGATTCAAAAGGCAAAAAGGTATTCCTTGTGTCATCCTGTATATGAGGAGCAGAGATTAAAACACTGATTCACCAACGAGAGGGACAATAAGTAGAGGATATAACGTCTCTACTAACAGACATGATGGAACCAAAATGAATCTGGCCATAGCATTCCACTAAACGATACAATACTTTGAAAAGTGAATCAAATCGTGGTGGAAAAGTGAAGTGACACAAACCTGTTTAGAAGTAGAACTCAGTTTCCAGTCATTTATTGGATGTACTTTGTTTTCGTCATCCCCAAACGGAAACCCTCCTTTGCTCGATGAAGGAAATGGCAAGGAGGAAATCTTCTTATCAAGAACAAAATGATCCCTTTTCAATCCTTCGGTATCAGCCCATTTCTCAACAGATGGGATGCCAACGATAGGGGAAAATATTTCCATATCATCTTTATAACTATCACTGGCACGGTTTGGATGTAGCCTGGTCAGTGGTCCACCAGGCCATAGATGATTTCTATTCCGTGTTTCTTCTGCTGATGATAGATTCACCGTACTAGTGGCAACTCCATGTGAACCTGGCAGCACATTGGAATGTGAAGCTAAGGAGGTCGTTGAAGGAATAGGATCTGAAATGACAACCGAGTCTTCCACAGTACCACCAAAAAGAGCCATCTCAGGGGTGCAGTTTCTTTCATTCACAATAACTGGTTTTGATGTTTGCCATGATAAACTTGTAACAGCCTGATCAATAAAGGCAAAAGCTTAGTTTGCTCTGAAATCTGAAGTAGAAAGCATAGAATATATATCATCTAACAACAAAACAGACTTTTTGTTGCAATCGCGGCGTTCTTAACCATAGTAAACAGTGAAGAGATGCTTAGAGGATTGAAACAAAGGAAAAAAGTATTGACCTCTGAATTACTGTATGCATGCAGGACACTGAAAGGTTGTGGTTTTCCACGTACGTCGTAGAATACTATTCTACCATTACCGGTTCCAGCTGCCAATATATGCCCATTATCCCCAAACGCCAAGGAAGAGAAAGGTATTTCATATGGAATGCAGGACGAAGGTCTTCTAGATCCAGAGTCGTAAGTGTAAAGCTTTTTGTCTAGCCCCACACTAGCAATTATCTGTCAAACCGTAGATACACTCCCTAAGAAAGAGCATTGGAGAAGCTTATGTAAAATTAACAAGACCATTCATAAAAGTTCAGTTACCTTGTCATTTGATGGAGAGAAACAAACACCAGCTGTTGGTGCAGAGTGCTGCTTCAACCAGGAAATCTGTGGAAATGAAATTGAGTAATGATTCAGTAAAAAAATTGGTAGGGGAAGGAACAAAGCAAATAACATCAGTCTTCTGGATTTTGTAAATATGCTGAATTTAACCGTATTGTATACCAGTATATATAATGCAACCAAAGCATTCTGAATCTGAAGATACAAATGTAGTAATTTTCTACCATAGAAAGAAGACAACAATTACGCCCAACCATGAAGAATAAGGAATCTCAGCAAAATTAGTTCTATATCTGGAAACTTTTGACTAATTCTTGGGACAATGTTGCTATTACATTCTTTCCCACATGGATCACAAGATAAAAGAGCAAACCTTTGGGTTACGACCAGTCGTGTCCCAGAGATGTACAGTCCCATCATCACCTGCAGTAAGTAGAAGGTGTCGACTGAACCTTGAATAATCGAGAACCTTCAATACCTGATCTTAAATCAATCAGAAAGCAAATTAGTTTAATGACCAACGTCTCTCAACTATAAAATGAAAGCATGCATGTACTAACCAAACAACCTGCCCGTTTGGATCTTTGAGTTCAGCAGCTCTTGCTCCAGATGCGAGGTTGTGAACTATCAGATCCCCACCAACACTGATAGAAGCCAAATGCTCATCTTTGCAATTGTACATCACACCCGTTATTGTACTTGTATGACCCTTCAAGTTTTTAATACAAAGCTTTCTTTGTAAATCCCATATCCTTACAGTTTGACCAGTGCCTCCAGAACATATATACCTAGACCCTTTGTTGCTGAAGCTTATAGCTGATAAACATTCCTGAATTACATCATCACACAAACACATATACATAGAATTAACATCGTTTACAAATGAAATGCAAAGACTCGAAAAGATGACCATACGACTAAGTTGCTAATTAACGAGCAGACATGGAACTGTACTACCATGGCATTGAAATGAGTGTTGTAGCTGTTGACTAAGAGATATAGAAATCCAAATCAGAATCTCATGAGCATATAAACAATATCATCTAGAAAAGTAGTAACCTCAGTAATGTCATTGCTATTCTTCCCAGTAAGCGGAACTGTTCCTAAGTTTTTCCCATTTTTCTGCCACAGAGATATCTTCTTATCTTCTCCTGCACTTGCTACAACCATATCTGCATTCCAAAAAAAGCATAATTTGAACACATTACCAGGCTGAATCAATTAACATTAGTACCAGGCTAAACGACATCGAATTCGAAGCTCGATTTGAACAAACGATGAGAGGGAATTGAGATTCTGCTTTACAAAACCTAAAATCAATCATGAAATGAGTTCGTACTGCCTCGCTTACAGTCCTAATCTCTCACAATCCAAGCAAAATTGGGAAATTCTAGGGCTACTTACTCGTGTGGTTCCATTTTACAGAATTGACGGCAGAGCCAGGGGTCGGAGTATAGCTCAAAACGCAGGGATCACCAGACACGTCGAATAGCTTGACCGTGTCTCCGGCGCTCGCAGCTAGAAGACGCCACGAAGAATCCACCAAGTTCTTCGTAGTCATTTGACCTATTTTTTGACTTCCGATCACAAATTTTACTCAAATCCAACAATCCCCCTTGAAGCTCTCTGAATTCTGAACAATGCGGGAACTCTTCTTCTTCTTCCTTGAATTCCCCTGATAATTTTGCCTTCAAGGAGAGACCAACCGGAACATAAATTCGGTTTACGTCGTTTATGCGGTTCATTTCGGCTTATATATTAAATTCAGGGTCGGTTTAGTCTATCAATCTTCGGTACCACAGACGGGCTCGAGATGGATTATTAGAAACGCAAACAAAGAATTTGTGTGCTCAACGTCATCTTTTTTTACCAAAGGCAAACTCGGTCTTAGAAGCCAAAGGCCTTTAGTCTTCTCCACGCAATGCAAATAGCTTGGGTTCGAGAGTTTCGATGGATCGTCTTTGAATATGATTCAAAACTATTGGTGGAATTAGTTCACAACCACCGTAGGGATATAACAATGGAGAATTTATTCAATGATATCAAACATTGGAGTAATCTCTTTGCATGTGTTCAATTTGTTCACATGGGAAAGCCTCTCAACGTCATAGTTGATAGACTAGTTCACATAGGATAATTTCAATATTTTACTAATTCGTATTTACATTTCGGTGTCTCTATCATGTGACTTGTAAACTTCCAAAGTTATACGTTCAAAATAAAATAAGATTATAAGCTTGTAGTAATTGTAGCAATTGGGAAAGAAAAAAATTGTTGTGAGACTCATAAACTGAACAATGCGGGAACTTCAATTTTTTTTTTCCTTGATAAATCATAAGTCGTAACTTGTAACATACACTGATTTTTTTTTTTTTTGAAAAAATATGTTCTTAATAACAACATTTTAATACATAAATAGAAAATAAACTTTTGTTCCGGTTTGCTTGTATACATAGATACAGAAGCAAAACATTGTCGTCACATGTATCATTTTGTATCATATTTATATATATAACAAAAAAAAAGCAGAGGTGGAGGATACCATCCATTTCAAAGATAAGTGATGGCGATACAAAGGCCTGAAAGAAAAGGTTAAAAAGTAAAACAAAACACACACAGAAAAACTTCATCATAGACATTTACATGATGATACGACTGTTTTTTTCCTCAAAACTCATTAGCGCTAAGTAGATATGGAAGTCCTTTTCATATAACTTATGTCTTATCTTGATTTCTGATGCAAAGTTTCTAACACGTTCATTCGAGATGATGTCTCCTCCATCCCATATCCAACTGAATCCCTTGGCCATATCACCATTGCTTACTAAACAGTTTAAAGAACAAGCAACCATTACAGATCTATTCTTTTTGTAGAAGATGCTATTTGGACAACGATGACCACATTCGACGCAAAGCGGCCGAGTATTGTTACTGTTGCGAACAATGTCCGAATTACTACGGTGATATTTGATTGTAAAACCAGGCTTCATGTAAACAGAACATCCGAATACGCACCGAAGATGGATAGTGATACAACATTCATTGCATGAGTAGAACCAATCCATTGGATTTACCTCTTTCTCGCATACTTCACACCAGTAAATACCATCCACTCCTTTTTCTCCGTAACAAAGAGAGAGAGAGGATGCTTGTCGTGCTTGTAGTTTACTTCATTTGGAATGGTAGCGCAATGATAACACATAGCAAAATTGCATTCAGAACATTGTAGGTAAGAGTGTTTACACATCTCCTTGCAACCCTTGCAATAAATCTGCTCTTTACCTTTATAGGATGTGGAAATGAATAGCGGATGTTCATGGCTCTTATGGGTGAAATAGTCTGGAACTAAAACACACCGAACATCTATCTGAAATCTGTTGCGAAATTCGTCGACAAACCCACAACTTTCTTCGACACATACGTACCTGAAACCGGTGGACTTTCTGGAACAAACTGTACAACCGACGTGTTCACGGTTTTCCCAAGGTGAAGGATCTAGGTCAAGAGGGTGAATATGCAATGCATGATCCATTTTTCGAAGAAGACCAGCACATACCTCATGGAGAGAAAAATTGCATTGTATGCAATTGTAGAAATGAAGAGAATTGACAGGTAGAATGCATGCCTGACATTGCTTCTCAGAATCTCGAACACACTACAAGAAAACAGGCGATATTCCGACGGCCAAAACCGTCTCATTTCCGTCGGAATTGACGCTTTTCCGACGGTATTCCGACGGGATTGGTCCGTCGGTTCTATCACGTAGGAAATTAAAATCCGTCGGCAGTCCGTCGACCACCTGCGACGGCTCTTAGACCGAAAACGGATAGCCGGATTCCGTCGACTTCCGGCGAGTACCGACGGAGTTCCGACGGTGTCTGACTTCCGGCGAGTACCGACGGAGTTCCGACGGTGTTTGACTTCCGGCGAGTACCGACGGAGTTCTGACGGTGTCTGACTTCCGGCGAGTACCGACGAAGTTCCGACGGTACAAGAATACCGAGGGAATTCCGACGGTTTTCGTTCTTTTTTACCAAAAAAATAATAATAATTAAACAATTTAAAATAAATAAAATATAATAAAACATTTAAAAATATATTAAATTTTTTTTAAAAAACTGATTAAATTAAAATTGTTTTAAAAGTATTTTAAAGTATTTTAAAGTTTTACATTAAATTTTAAAACTTCAAAAAGCCTATTCCGGCCTACGGGTACTGAAGAAGTCAATCATCTTCTGTTCCAAAGCTAGAAATCGTGCCTCCGCCTCCGCCTTATCTGCCTCTCTCGCTTGCTCCACTGCCCTAAGCCGCTCGGTCAGCTTTCGGTTTACTGCCTCCAATCTGCTACCACCGCCATAACGAACTGACGAAACGGACGAGCAACTATCTTCAGGGAGGCCGAAAACACGGCCTCTGGTCTTGGGAGTCGCCTACGATAAAAAAGAAATTAAATCTTAGAACTTAGGTGTATTAAAAGTTAATTTGAAATTTGTTTAAAAGTGACACGGTTACTAACCTCGTAGGTGAACTCGTTGATCTTCTCGTATGGAACTTCGGTCGGCGCCGGAGTTCCTTCCTCGATCGGTTGCGATTGGAGGTACTGCTCCCCGAGCCTCTCCACGGTCTCCACGATTTCACGAGCAATGGGATCTTGAATTTCACCGGTCTTCTTGTTGGTGTGCGCAGCTTTGAGCAAAGCAAGATTCGAAGGAAACACACCGGTCTCCTGAAACTGTTAACATATAAAATTTTGTTAGCGAATTTTTAAAATTATGAATTATTTAAATATTTACAATTTTGTTTGCAAGTGAAGCCTTGCTCGTTGCTCCGAGGTTGTGGGTCGCTTTTCCCTTCCCCTTCCGGTCGCTATTGCGGTTAGTTGAGTTTCTCTCTGAGGTCGCCCGAGTTGCCTTCTGTTCCCAATGTACAACTAGTCCATCCCAACATGCGTCTTTATGTTTCATAACCCGAGGCACCTTCCCGGTTTTATACCACGCATCTTTCCACTCGTTCATCTTCAACGAGTACTTCCTCGTAGCCTTTTCGTCGAATCTCTTTCGGACCAACGAAGTGAGCGGTGGGTCCCACGTAAAATCTTGCTGCAAAAACACCACATTCTCGCATTAGTAATTAAAATGTGAGTCATATAGGAAATATATTTTAAACTTATAAAATAAAATCATACCGCAAATTGTCGGAACCAAATGTCTCGGTCCTCCACTGGCATAGGATACGGTTTAGTTACCAAGGAATTCATCATTCCGTTGATAGAACCCGTAATCCCGTTTCCCGAGTATTGTAACCTAATAAAATATTTAGTTAAATATTTTACTAAAATAATTTAATCCAATACAAATTTAAATAAGACTTACCAGGTCGTGTTAGGTGGCGTGTCTGGATCTAGACGAGTCAACCTATCACGTCCGGGTTGCGACACAAACTGCTCGATGGTCATGGATGTGGGAGCTGAGAAGGCTGTACCCTGAGGCTGAGACATGTGTGAGGTCTCTAAGTCGGGAGTACTGTTGGGAATATGCGTCTCACTCCCACTCCGACCTCCCCTACTGGAAGTCCCACCTCCTCTAGAATGATGATGTCGCGAATAGTTCCTACGATTTCCAAAATTCTAAGAGTTTGAGATTTCGGGATTTATGGAATATGGAATATGGAATTTATAGAAATTTGAGATTTTGAGATTTTGCGATTTAGTTATTTGGAAATTTCGGATTTAGGGATATAAGGATATTGGGAATTAGGGTTTTTTGCAATATAGAGCTTAAAAGAATTTAGTTTTCTGACATTTTGTTATTTAGGGACATAGGGATTGATGAGAATTTTAGATTTTTGTAATAAATGAATTTATTGAATTTTGGATTATGTGGTTTTGTGATTTATGGACTTAGTGATTTTGGGAAATTGGAATTTTGAAATTTAAGTAATCAAAGCTTGTTTGTGTATTGTATATTCAGAAACCAAAGTTCATGGATTTAGGTTTTGTTGGGAAATTGACATTTATAATTTGACAAATTTTATTAATGTTAATAAATTTTTAAATTTGAAGGATTTAAAGGTTTAAAATGTTAAAGTTATAAATTTTTACATTTTTTAATTTTTAAATTTAAAGGAATTAAAGGATTTAGAGTTTAAAATTTTATTATTTATAAATAGGTTTAAAATTTTAAAGGTTTAAATTGTTTTATTAATGTTATAAAATTTTTAAATTTGAAGGATTTAAAGGTTTTAATTGTTAAAGTTATAAATTTTAAAATTTTAAAAATTTTAAATTTAAAGGATTTGATGTTATAAAGTTTTTATATTTTATAGATTTTAAATGATTATCTTCAAATATTCTATATAGGATATTTAGAAATTTAAAATTTTACATATTAATCATACATTAAATTATAAAAAATCCCTAAAAATCACAAAAACATATGAAAATCAAATTCTTAAAATTGGAAATATTTATAAAATTAGAATTGACTAAATAACTATAATATTATTATTTAAAATTCGCCTAAAATTGGTGAAATGTTTTTAAAAATGTTCCACAATTTCATTAAAATTTCTATAATAATCGTTTTAATTCCTAAAAACAAAAAATTTATAATTTATAAAATTTCTAAATTTCTACAATCCTAAATTTCTAAATTTCTACAATTCCCATATTCAATTTCTAAAAATCCACAAATCCACAAGAAAAATTTCTAAAAATCCACAAATTTTCATAACAACACAAACAAAACTTACATTGCTTTTGGGACTCGCGAAGGATTTGGACGGAGGCGGCGGATTTGGACGGTGGCTCGGCGATTCCGGCGACTGGGAGGAGATTTCCGGCGACCGAACGGCGGTGGAGAGTAGATTTCCGGTGGTGGGGTGAAGAAATCCGGCGATTCCGGCGGTGAAGAGGACAAATAGGACGATTCCGACGGTGGAGAGGACAAATAGGAAGATTCCGGCGGTAGGGATGCGAAATTTGGCGATAATTGTCGAAATCCGGCGATGGATCGGAAGTTTGGTTCGTTTTTGATTAGTGTCGGGGAAGAGAAACAGTTCTGGGATTTATAACAGTAGCCAACGCAATTCCGACGGAACCTATAATTCCGACGGAATGCCGACGGCGTTTGCCGCTTTGACGATGATCACGAGGTTGTTTGGCGGCAAGTGAAATTAGGGTTTCCGTCGGCATTCTGTCGGAACATAAGACGGAATTCCGACGGAAATTATTTTAAATATCAATTTTTAATATATTTCCGTAAGGGTGGGCAAACGGGATCTAACGTGAACGGAGTTTATGGGACTAGAAACATACGTCCCATTTATGTCCCATTTCAAATTCGGGACGAGAACGGGATAAAACAGGATGGGACGGGAACGGTACGGGAAATACCATAAAATAATCGGACTCAAAAATTGGATTAAAGAATGCTTCAAATTGTAAATATGTATATAACAAGCTTTTTCATTTTATGAAAACACATGTTTAAATTAAAGAAAATTCAATGGTATTTTATAAAAGTTAAAAATTTACAATAAAATAAAAACCATAATCTTCAAATTGAATGAAACTTAAACCACATTAAACCATATTTCATATTATCCTTATAATTTCATACATTCCATATCCGATATTAAACTATATAAAAACCATAATCTTCAAATTGAATCATGAATCATAAATTTTATAATAAAAATCAACACCTTGAAAAGGAATTTACTAGATCCGCCATTACGTTCAATATTACATATATTTAATAAATTTGGTTATAAAATAAAACTCCCGTCGGAACACCGTCGGAAATTAAGACGACATTCCGACGGTTTTTTAAAATTTTATTATGTTTATTTAATAAATTTTGTAATAAAAATCATCACCCGTCGGAACACCGTCGGAAATTAAGACGGAATTCCGACGGGTTTTTATTTTAATTACATATATTTAATTTTTCAGGCGGTAACAAATACGTGAAATAAAATTCCGTCGACAATGTGAAGGAGTTAGAGATTTATTAAAAGCAAGACAACATAGATAGAACTTGTGAGCTTCATGGGCTTGGCTCTTCGATTGGCAGAACTATTGAAAGCAATTTTGATTTGGTGACTTTTCACTATATAGAAAAAATAAGTAGGGTACATGACAAAAACATAGTGAGACAGAGAGTAAGTCGGGTTTGGATTGGTGTCCATATCAAGAATTATGATGAACCAATGTTGGTTCCTTGAAAAGGAATTTACTAGATCCGCCATTACGTTCAATATTACATATATTACATATATTTAATAAATTTGGTTATAAAATCAACATCCGTCGGAACACCGTAGGAAATTAGGACGGAATTCCGACGGGTGTTGATTTTTATTACAAAATTTATTAAATAAACATATTAAAATTAAAATTCCGTCGGAACACCGTCGGAAATTAAGACGGAATTCCGACGGGTTTTTAATTTTAATATGTTTATTTAATAAATTTTGTAATAAAAATCAACACCCGTCGGAATTCCGTCTTAATTTCCGACGGTGTTCCGACGGGTTTTTATTTTTATTACATATATTTAATATTTCCGGCGGTTACAAATACGTGAAATAAAATTCCTTCGACAATGTGAACGAGTTAGAGCCATATCAAAATTGGCTTTAATCGTTCTGCCAATCGAAGTGCCAAACCCATGAATCCCACAAGTTCTATCTATGTTGCCTTGGTTTTCATAAATATTACATTACACATACAAATTATATTGCAATATAAATTTAAATACCAAAATAGTAATATTACACGTACCAACATTATGCGGATAAACTCGTACAATAGATTGTAGGAAATTATTTAACATAAAAGCAACATAAAGCCGTAACCATAAAATAATTCTTAATCATGGACGAGTTAGATATTTATTCTTCATCGGAGTCTGGAACTGTTTCATATTCGTACCCAGTAGTTCCTTCATCTTCCTCCTCGATGGTGCATACTTCCGTTGGCTGGTATTCAGCAATCATCGTATTAGCATCGATTATCTGTTTGAAAACTGAATTTAGTTAACCATTCCCAAAAATATTTATAAACATATGGTGTATGTACCTTAACAATGTTTCGCTCTGTGATGTTTAGGTACTTTGAGTTCCTATCAAAACGGCAAACGGTAACATTTTTCATGATGACCACCGCATCTACAGCAGTCGTGAGTCTGTACTCGTCATTCTTGAAGATGTTATGGTGCATGGTTCCCTCGATTATTCCCGACAGATCTTTTAAGGTTACAAGCAGATCTCCCTGGTCATTGGGGGTCAAACTAGAGAGCATAGCCACAATCTGATAATTAAATAGAATATACTTGTCAGATAAATTGTTTCTCAAAATGTTAATAAAATTGGACGGAAACATAAACCTTTTTTATTTTCACAAATTGTGAACGCGGGGATTGAATTTCTGCAACCTGGGTCCAGAATGGTGTGGTCCTATTACGATAATAACCTACATTTATGAATGATAGATTTTGTATTTGTCAGCTACAATCATTATATAACAATATATTGTAAAAGTAAAAACGGTAATTATATATATATACCTTCACGGATTATGTAATCGATAGTAGAAGTCCACTGAGGGCTACTAAAATCCTGGTCGGCTTGTGGTGCCTCGTTAATGACCTCATAAATAAAATCTTGTGTTGGGCGAGTTTGAGAACTTTCACCTCGCACCACCCTTGCATCATGAGCCCTCTTGCGAAAAATTCCTCGCCTTACGACTTGGCCAGGTCCCGGTATTTCGGGCGTTTGGTTCAGGGATCGTTGCGTTGGGTGGAATGAAATTGTTGGTTGAGCATCTATGACATTTAAGTTATCGTAAGGAGGGCTTGAAGGAAGAAGAGTTGTGTTTGGAGTGTTTAGACCAGGGGCTCGGTTTTGCATATAGTAATTCCATAGATCTTTGTTAGCCATTACACAATTGAATATTTTTGTGTTATGATTTTGTGTTCAACTTTTGTTTTGAAGGAATGAGAAAATGTGCAAACATATATGTACAACGGATATCCGTCGGAAAATCGTCAAAACACTCCGACATAACACCCCACCTATTCCTTCGGTCACTGCAGACGATTTATTAACCACACAAACTTTGCCGACATCTAAACCGTCGAAATTTCGTCGGACATCCGTTACATAATTCCGAGGACATAGCTCCGTCGGAAATCCGTCAGTACAGCTTACCAATCAAACTTTGCCGACATCGTGTAGTCTGAATTCCGTCGGTAATACGGACGGAATACAGACAGAATACCGACGGTTTATACATATAACTTCTACTATAAATACACCTGATGGAGTGTATATCTTCTACACCTCTCAATAACACAAAAAATGTCTTCTAACTCTCCTAATGACGACGAAAAAACAACATCGGAGGCTAATTTTTTTTATATTCCAAAATACACGTGGGAAACTGAACCTCATTGCGACGAATTCACTCAAGATATTCCCACTTACTCGTGGGAATTTGATACGTGCTCACCAATCCATAAAGAAGATTCCACAACAACAATAGTGCCTGACAGCCATTGCTCGCCAAACATCCACCACATTTACGATAGGCAGCCACAATGTCCTGATCATAAGCGGGTTATCGAAGCCGAACAACCATGTCAATTGATGGAAAAGTCAGATACTGACGGTGGAAGTACTTCAAAGGTATGTAAGGATCAGTACTATGGTTATGAATTCGCCCAAAGCCCAGAAAAGCCAAACATAAATTTAGATGTTGATGCAATCAAAAGTGAATTGTGCAACGGATTTATAGATTCTCCACCAAATGAGCATTACTATGATTTCGAATTCGCCCAAAGCCCAACCAAGCCAAACATAAATCTAGATGTTGATGCAATCAAAAGCGAATTGTGCGACGGATTTGTAGATTCTCCACAAAAGAAAAAAAAGGGAAAGAACATCACTAAATGGTTCTAACAAATGGTAAGTTCGGAGTGGAAACCGACAGATGATTGTAAAATGAGGAGTTTATTATGTACTTGTACCATAACCGTTGTGTGTTAAATATTTGCAAGTCTCTAATGTACGTACCTGTTTAAGAATGTGTTTTAAATTTTATGTTTCATTAAATGTTATGTTTTATTGGAGTTGCAATACCAATATTTATCGTCAATTAGTCATCGAACATGACTATATATATATACTATTAAATAATATGATATACAAGGGATGAAGTCTGATTCTCCTGAATCTCCTGATCCACTTTCACTAGGGATGAAGTCTGAATCACACAACATTCATAAGCACACATTTATTCATAAATTATTAATCTGAATCTTCTGATCCACTTTCATTAGGGATGGAGTCTGAATCGTCATCAAATTCGTCACGTGTTTCCTCTTCGTCCGAATGCACTAGATCATCCCCGATATGTGTGAGATCAATGACAAGGTCAATCAATGACAAGGTCAATGTTATCCATCTCCTCAATAGGTGACATTAGTATACTTCTCGAATGTTGTAGAACATCTTGTTCTGGAACTCCATATATTTTTCCTCTCGGGTTAATTGGAGTTACTGTGATCCAAAGATCTGTACGATAGGCAACTTGAGGATATGGAATGTAGCAAACCTATTAATAAAGAGTGGATATTGTTAATATACATGAACAACAAACCTTAAGTATGAGTACGTAGGTATACATATTATTGTATTCATACCTGGTCTGCTTGAGACGCAAGGATAAATGGATCGTAATACTGTAGTTTCCGGCTTGAATTTATCGAAATAACACCATGAGGGTCAACTCGAACCCCTCGACCATCGGTTGGGTCATACCTATCGCACATAAACACAATGCACCTCAAGTCCAACATTCCTGGATAGTGGATTTCCAAGATTTCTTTTAAAATCCCATAGTACATGGTTTCACCTGATTGCGCCGAAATACCATACTCCAAAGTTGACCTTTGACGTTCTTCCTCACGGATCCTGAACGCATATCCCTTAGTGCAAAACTTGGGATATGAAGTCGCGGTGCTACGTAAACCATGAACAAACTCCACTAACTATGTCGGGAGTGATTGACCACTTGCTATACTTTCGGAAACCTAAAAATGATAGAAGTAGGAAATAAGTAACATATGAACGTGAAAACCTAGAAAAGTAAGAGTAAGTAATTATATAACACTTACATAACATTTCAACCACCCCTCAAATTCTTCATCTTTTAAGACAGCAAGTTCGTCATCTGTCTTATCATAATGGTAATCACGTGCGAAAGACATGTAGATCCTGTAACATAACAGTCGTTAGTAGATAAAGGCAAATAATTCCATAAATTTATTATAATAACTGATATACCTTTCGTACTCTAAAATTTCGTCACAGTTTCTGAGGATATACGTATGCAAATGTGTGACCTCTTGGGCTGATAGTTTGCGTTTCTTTCCTTTTCCACTTGCTCGACCAACTTGGGCAAACAAATCAGGAACAACCACGACATAGACTGCTTTCTCACCTCTATCATCATGTCGGGCAGGACGTCTCGCCTTACTGCAAACTGCCGATGGAAAGTAATATTCAGCAAAGTGTGACACTTCCTCGTTTAGGCTTTGTGCGACAATAGATCCCTCAACCTTGCTCAAATTTTTAACCTTTTTCTTCAGGTGGAACATGTAACGCTCGAACGGATACATCCATCGGTATTGAACAGGGCCTTCTAAGGCTGTTTCTCGTGGGAGGTGAATAGGAAGGTGTTCCATAATGTCAAAAAAAGACGGTGGAAATATCTTCTCAAGATTACAAAGGAGAACCGGGATATTGGCCTCCAAGTTACGTATCCTGTGGATGGTAAGTGTTCTTAAACATAAATCTCGGAGGAATGCTCCAACTCCTATAAACAAAAATTAAACAAGTTAGTACATATATATATATATATATATATATATATATATATATATATAGTAATATTATGGTAGTAAGAAACTAATGGGAGTAAGAAATATACCTCCAATTGCTTGGTGGATAGGTTCTGGAAGAAGATATGCAAATACAAATGGAAGAAGACGCTGCATCACGACATGACAATCATGACTCTTCATTCCTATAAACTTGCCTTCCGTCGAATCCACGCAATTACGTAGATTAGATGCGTAGCCGTCTGGAAATTTGACAAATTTTTTGAACCATTCAAAAAATACTTCTTTCTGCCCAGCGTCTAACCGGTAAGCAGGCATCGGCAATCTACCGTTTGAAACATGAAGAGATGGCCTCGAACAAATCAATGGCAAGTCGAATCTAGACTTCCAATTGTCTTTGGTTTTTCCTGGGACGTTTAATATGATGTTCATGATGTTGTCAAAGAAATTATTTTCAACATGCATAACATCTAGATTATGCAGCAATAGATGGTCTTTCCAGTAAGGCAAATCCCAGAAAATACTCTTCTTGTGCCAATTGTGATATTCCCCACAACCGTCCACGGGGTGATGGCCACTACCCCCACATTCAGGAGTTCGCTCTACACCAAAATCTCGTAACTGTTCCAATATGCTGCGACCATCTATCTCCGGAGGTGGACCATATAACACTTGCAGATTCTTCCTGAAATGTCTTTTAGACCGACGATATGGATGATCTGCCGGTAAAAAACACCTGTGACAATCAAACCATGAAGTCTTCCTTCCGTGCTGCAGTTGGAATGCTGTATTATTGTCTTGGCAATAAGGACAAGCCAATCTTCCATGCGTTGTCCATCCAGATAACATACCGTACGCTGGAAAATCGCTTATGGTCGACATAAGAACCGCACGCATGTTGAAATTCTGCTGGACTGAAACATCATAAGCCTCAACACCATGCTTCCACAACATCTGCAACTCACAGATCAATGGTTGGAGGAATATATCGAGCGACCGTCTTGGATGATCTGGCCCGGGAACTAGAATTGAGAGAAACAGGAACTCTCGCCGCATGCACATAGATGGAGGTAAATTGTAAGGTGTTACGATGACCGGCCACAATGAATATTTTCTTCCATGCTTGCCAAACGGGTTGAAACCATCAGTGATAAGCCTATGTATACATTCCGTCGTTCATATGCAAAATCTGGATATACGGATTGGAAGTGTTTCCACGCTTTCGCGTCAGAAGAATGCGTGATATCTTCATCTTGACTATGCTCTGCATGCCATCTCATAGCCTTAGCTATGCGGTTTGATTCGTACAGCCTCTTCAACCTCTCTGTTAAGGGTAAATACCACATCCGTTTGAATGGAATCTTCACCCTGCCACTTGTGTCCTGGAACCGGGGTTTCTGGCAAAATTTATATTTGTTCCGGTTCTCGTCTTCTCTCTAGTATATCATACAGTTGTCGATGCACACGTCTATAACCTGGTAGGTCAAACCAAGACCGACGACAAGTTTTTGAACCTCGTAGTATGATCCTGGGGCCAGATTATCTTCTGGCAAAACATCTTTCACGAACTCAGCAAATGCATCAACACATTCTTCGGACAAATTATAATCAGTCTTCAGGTTCATCATCCTACTAGCAGAAGATAGCGGTGAATGACCATCCCTACAACCGATGTATAGTGGTTGCTTTGATGCGTCTAACATATCGAAAAACCTTCGAGATTCTAAATTAGGTTCTTCAACCCTATCACCTTCATGATACCCACCCGACTGCAAATTCTCTCTAAACGCATCGTTAACCATCGCAACCGTACTTACCCCAACATCTACTTCCTCTGTAGGTTCATTGCTACTGGTACTACAATATTCATAATTCCTTTCTCCATGTAAATACCAAACCTTATATCCCGCCCTAAATCCATATCTATATAAGTGGTTCCAAACAGTCGGAACCGCAACACTAATTCTATTACAACAATTAGAACAAGGACATTTGATATCCTGACCTTTGTTGGCCGCCTCTTAATTTTTAGGTAACTGCATGAACTCGCAAATACCTTGAGCGTATTCGGTCGTTAATAAGTTCGACCCCTCTTCCATCATTGGCTCGTCCATCCATGACCGAAAATATGAACTCATTTTTATAATTTTGTTTGGTACTCGAAATTTTCTTATGATGGAATGACGAATTCTGCAAACTTATGTAGAGCGGATTTCCATCGAAAATCCGTCGGAATTCCGTCAATACCTCCGACATAACACCCCACCAATCCCATCATCCACCGTAGACGATATTGGAACCACTCAAACTTTGCCGACATCGGAAACCTTCGGAATGCCGTCGGAAATCCGTCCGCTTGTACACGCTGACCAATCAAACTTTGCCGACATCGGAAAGACCGAATTTCGTCGGTATACCGTCGGAATGGAACGACACCTCGTTTTCGTCTGTCTTCCGTCGGTGGTTTCCGACGGTATTCCAACGGAAAGCTGAGAGAGTGGATTTCCACCGGTATACCGTCTGAAAATGTGACGGAATTCCGACGGAAACCCTCTGTGTTAGCATTCCGTTGGAATACCGTCGGAACTATCCGACGGGAAAAAATTTCCGTCGGAAATCAGCCTATTTTCTTGTAGTGACACCATCATACTTTTCGAGCTTTAGATGATGTTTATGAGAGAAATGCTTTATTAGATCAGGTTCCCATTCGAGTTCTTTCCTATCCCATACGTTCTCATGCGTAGCACATTTTGAATGAGCTACATAAGAGCAATCCTCGTGGTTGCACGAATATAGACCATACTTGACGTCAAGTGTATTGTAGCATACCAAACATGGTGATGTTATGGGTTGAAGGTAAGGAGTATGAAAAAGACGATGTTGGTGACGCGTGATCTTTATGACTCTTGGTAGGTCGATGCAGCTTTGATGGACCATGTAATTACACTGAAAACAAGTATAGCCTGGCTCCAACACATTAACCAATCCACAAGCATCACATGGAGTTAAGAGTGGTCAGGAGTAGAAGACGAGTGAATGGTGATGACTCTTTGGCTTCGGAACGATGAGAAGTAAGATCTTTTGGAAGCAAGAGAGATCCAAGCAGGAATTACATATAGAACAACGATAGAACCAATTTTCTTGGATATCTTCCCCACACCATGTGCAATTATCAAATACGGTATTTGACTGAGACCGGCTAGCTTGGACATAACTAAACTTCTTAGGATCGGATGCGTTGGTTTTGGATGTGCTGGCTTCGGACAAAACTATATTCCAAAATGATTCATCTATATTGCCGTCGGATATGATACCGATTTCATAGTTCCGAAAGGTGAAAGTAAGAGGGTGGTGGAGATGATAAGGATGTGTTATAGAATATGAAAGTTGATAATATATTTCACAGAGGTTTTACATACTTATACAAGAGTAATAATCATAATAAGGAAAGTACAATATTCACATTATTGACAAAGATATGTGACAGAGGTAATCGAGATCATGATGGAGCTAATTGAGGGTGATTGAATCTTTAGTGGTATGAACATATCTTAATATGCCCCCTCAAGATGGAGGGAGTTTAGTCACTCCAATCTTGGAACACGTAAGAAGAAAGGATGCTCGAGTGAGAGGTTTCGTTAGAGCATTCGTGAGTTGATCTTTGGCAGAGACGTGAGAAACACGAAGAGCCCCAGACTGAATAAGCTCACGGATGTAGTGATAGGCTAAAGCTAAGTGTTTCATTCTCGAATGAAATACCGGGTTTGCACTGAGATATGTAGCGCCGATATTATCGCAATAGATAACAGGAGGAAGAGGAAGGGAAATGTGTAGCTCAGTGAGTAAGTTACAAATCCAACAAACTTCAGATGCAGCATTAGCGATAGCTCAATATTCAGCTTCATTAGAAGATCTTGCTACACCTTTCTGTTTCTTAGAGGACCAAGAGATGGCATGATGACCAAGATAAATAACATACGCATGTGTAGAAACATAGTCATCCGTATCAGCCCAATCGGCATCCGAAAAGGCATGTAATGTAAGAGGATTATTGTGCTTAAGGTAAATACCATGTGTTGTTGTTCCAGCGAGATAGCGAAGCACTCGCTTGGCGGCCTGCCAGTGTTCCGTCGTCGGAGAGTGCATAAACTGTGAAAGACGATTCACAGCAAACGAGATATCTGGACGGGTAAAGGCGAGGTATTGTAGACTTCCAACAACCATACGATATTGGGATGCATCTTCCAAAGCAGTGCCGGCATGTAACGTTAGTTTCGGTGAGACTTGCATAGGTGTGAGGACTGGTTTAGCACCAAGCATGTTTGTTTTAGCAAGAAGATCCAAAATGTATTTGCGTTGCATCAAGTGAAGCCCATTGGTCGTTCTGGTGACTTCAATCCCGAGAAAATAGCTAAGATCTCCATGGTCAGTGAGTGAAAAACGATCACCTAGGCAAGTTATGATATTCGTTACCGAATCATTACCAGTGACAATGATGTTGTCAACATAAACAAGGATATAAAGAAGTGTAGAACCACGACTGTAGACAAAGAGTGAAGCATCGGCAAAGCTGTTAAGAAAACCAGTAGAGAGAAGAAAGTTTTTCAGTTCCAAATACCACGCACAAGGAGCTTGTTTGAGACCGTAAATCGCTTTCTTGAGTTTACAAACATAATCGGGTCTGTCTTTGTCGATAAATCCAGGAGGTTGTTGCATATAAACTTCTTGATTGAGTGTCCCTTGAAGAAAAGCTTGATTGATATCCAGTTGACGAATGACCCAATTGTTGTTTTCGGCTTGCCCAAGAACTAAGCGAATAGTGACGGATTTGATAACAGGACTGAAGGTTTCCTTGTAATCTAATCCATATTGTTGATGAAAACCTTTGGCGACAAGACGAGCTTTGTATTTGTCAAGGTCACCGGACGAGAAAAGCTTGAGTTTGAAGACCCATCAACAACCAATCACGTTTTATTTCGGATCAGGGGGAACTAGATCCCATGATTCTTTCTCAATTTGACCATTAAATTCCGTTGACATTGCAAAACGCCAATTTGGATCCTTGAGGGCTTGAAGATAAATAGATGGTTCTAGTGAAAACATAGAGTTAAGCGCAACAACAAGAGCAGAAGATGGATGGGATTTGGTTGGGTATTTTGGATTGGGTTTGGAAATTTGATTTTTAGAACGTGTTTTCATGGGATGGGCATTTTCTGGCGGTGGAGCAGTCGAAGGTTCAGGGAGAACAACATTCGACTCTGTTTCTATGATTGGATTTGGGCCAGTGGGCCTTTGGATGGTGGTTGATTGTGTTGGTTGAGTGATGGCTATTTGGGATGGAGCTGGGCCAGTAGGCCTTTGAGTGGTGGAGGGTGATAGTGGATTTCTTGGAGAGTTATTTGGGAGATGGGTTGGGCCGAGAGGCCTTGAAGGAGAAGAATAAGACTCAGAGTTAAAGTTAGGAGACGATACCTGAGCATCACTCGCCGGTGACGACTGAGACGACGGAGACGGGGACAGTGATAGAGGTGATGATGGAGCCGTAGGTGACGGCGGAGTGGGAGCTGATGGAGTGATTGCGTCACTAGAAGAAGATGTTGATGTTGATGGCGTCGTGGGATGCGGTGGTTGAGGGTGAGGGATTGAAACAGAGGGCGTCGTCGATGTGGGAGGCAGAACTAAAGATGATGAAGTGATGATCTGTGCCGTTGTTGGTGGAATAGGGGTAGGGTTGGAAGATGGTGATTTGAGAAGAGGGTCTTGAAAAGGGAATTTTGTCTCATCGAATTGAACGTGACGAGAGACAAAAACTCGACCAGTGGAGCGATGTAGACACAAAAAAGCGCTCTGAGTAAGCGAGTAACCGATGAAGACGCAAGGTTGTGAGCGAGGTTCCAGTTTATTATTCGTGTACGGGCGAAGCCATGGAAAGCATAAGCAACCAAATACACGAAGCTTTGTATAATTTGGAGCAACACCAAAAAGCTTCTGATAGGGGGATTCATTCGAAATCACTGGACTCGGTAACCGGTTTATAAGATAGATGGCAGTAGCAAAGGCATAGGTCCAATAATCCTTGGTGACCGACGCAGTAGACATGAGAGTGAGTCCCGTCTCGATAATATGACGATGTTTTTGTTCTGAAATCCCATTGTGTTCGGGAGTATGCGGTGGAGAGGTTAGGTGAGCAATTCCATGTTCTCGAAGATAACCGCGGAGCGCAATAAACTCGCCACCATTGTCGGAAAAGAGAGTTCCTATGCGGGTGGAGAACTGGTTTTCAACTAATGGTTTAAAGGCTGTGAAGGTTTCTTTGACATGGGATTTGGTTTTATGAGGATAGAACCAAGTGTATCGGGTGAAATGATCAACAAAAATAACGTAATATTTATTGTTGTCAACGGATAAGACGGGAGAAGTCCATACATCGGAGAAAATGTATTGTAATGGACGAGTAGAGGTAATAGAAGTATTTGCAAAGGGAAGTTTGTGACTCTTATTAATATGACAATCCGAACAAAGCAACGGTTTTTGCGAGGAATGAGAAACTGGTAATGAAAAATTTGAAATAAGCGATTGTAAGATAGGTGGTGCGGGATGACCGAGACGAGAATGCCAAGAATCTAAGGTGGTTTTGGGACTAGGAGAGGCAGCAAGCGCCATAGCTTGCGACAGCGACACATGCCATTCATATAGATCATCCTTGGTTCTGCCTTGAAGAAGCGGAGCCCCTGTTTTCAAATCCTTCACCTGAAAAGATGCCGGGAAGAATTCGACAGAAACTTGATTAGTATTGCACAACCGGTAGACAGAGATGAGGTTCTTATGTATATTCGGAACATAAAGAACTTTATTCAATGACAGATTACGAGAATGTGAAGGTAAGAGAGTGGAACCAGTGTGAGAGATGGATAATGCAGATCCATCACCGATGAGAACATCATCTCCTCCATTGTACGGCTGATGAAGAGAGAGATTGTTGAGATCATTCGTGATATGATGCGTCGCACCACTATCAAGGAGCCAATTATCCGCTGTGTAAGGAGACCCAACAGCTAGATTGGCACGAGGTTGCCACGGTGTGAAAGGGTTGACCTGATTGGTAGCAGCGGGTTGTTGAGTGGTCTGGAGCTGAGGACACCGGTGCGCACTGTGGCCATAAGTGCTGCAGATTTGACAGCGTCCTTGGTACGGTTTAGGCGTGCGAGGACCTTGACGATTGGATGAGGCAGCAGCTGATGAAGAGTTCGCAGTAGAGTTATTGTTGTTGTAATTGCGATTGTTTGACCGGTTCTGGTAGCGATTGTTGTTGTTATAATTGTTGTGTTGTTGTGCGATGTTGGCGGTGACAGGACGTGTGATTGACGGAGTAGTCGCAGCAAGTTTGGCTTCATAATTGATGAAGCGTTCATGAAGTTCAGACATAGATGGTGGTGTATCACGGCCTTCCACTTGATGGACAACGGTTTTGTACTCTTCAGGAAGTCCGTCAAGAGCAATTTGAATGGATTCTTCAAGATCAAGAGGCTTACCAAGAATGGCCAGTTGATCCATTCGAGTTATTAATCCTTGATAATACTCATCAATGGATTTGTTACCTTTGGTCCATATTTTGAGTTGGTCTCTGATTTGGCAAATGTGACCGTGACTTGGATTGGCGTAGGTGGTCGCAAGAGTTTGCCATATTTGAGCAGGGGTGGTAGATCGAGCTACAATTGGTTGGATAGTGAGGGAAATTGCACCAAGCAAGGCGCTGTAAATAAACTTGTCTTGTCTCTTCCAAAAGGTAAAGGCTGGATTGATGGTGACTTCATTATTGGCCGTGATAGTTGCAGGTGGAACGACGACCGAACCATCAAGATAGCCGGCGAGATCGTAACCATCGAGAAGGGCATGAACTTGACGGCTCCACATAAGGTAGTTGGTGGATGTGAGTTTAGTTATATTGGATGTATTGATGTTGAAGAGAGCATTGGCAGTGGGTAAGATCGTGTCACCAGTAGGGTTTATGTTGTTGGTGTCACCGGAGTTTGTGTCAGAGGGAGACATGAGGAAGACGGCATATCATATAGAATATGAAATTTAAAAATTTAGGGTATCGAATGGCTCTGATACCATATAGAATATGAAAGTTGATAATATATTTCACAGAGGTTTTACATACTTATACAAGAGTAATAATCATAATAAGGAAAGTACAATATTCACATTATTGACAAAGATATGTGACAGAGGTAATCGAGATCATGATGGAGCTAATTGAGGGTGATTGAATCTTTAGTGGTATGGACATATCTTAATATGTGTTACCTTCCTCGGAAACTTATGGCAACCAGTGTGAAACATCACCTTGCATTCGGTGCAATAGAAATAGAATTCATGGTCTTTATTCCAGGATTTTTGTCTACCGCATGAATAACAACCAGTCCGGCCGGTGATTACGCCACTCATGCGAAGGAGTGTATGAGGGTGATTTGGGTGAGACAGAAGACATAATGGCCTCTTTATACGGCACATAATGGACATATCGGTATGTCGGTTATCTTGTATGAATCCAAGAAAGCGACCTCGAGGTACGTCTTTGCTGATCCTTGTTTTGATGAGTTGATTAAGACGGTCTATGAATCCAATAGGAAGACGTGCTAGAAGTATTTCTTCTTTAATCATCTTTTTGCTGCTTTGGTCATGAGATCCTATAAATCGAAGAGGATGAGGAGGTGGAGGTATTTCATCTTTGTTAATCTTTTTGCTGACTTGGTTTTGAGATCCTCTAGATCCAAGAGGGCGAGGGGGTGGAGGAGGCGGAGGAGCTCGAGGTCCTTCTTTGTACATCTTTTTGCTGATTTGGTTATGATTTATGATGGATGTGTGAGTTTTTGATAATGGCTTCTCTCCCTCTTCCCTGATCTCTATGAATAAGTAAATGTGAGTTCATATTATTTGACAAGCATCAAATAATATGATAATGGCCAACTTTTTTTTTTTTTTTGTCAAAAGAAAATGGCCAATTTGCAGTGTATATTATAATAAGAAGAGTTTTTTTTTGTCGTCATAATAAGAAGAGTTAACTAGGTAGAAAATAACATTTTTATAATTTGGTTGTTGTTTGCTTGTAAGAAAATTTTCATTTAATTTTTCCCAAGACCTGTATCCAGGGTATACCCAGGATTTAAATAACACAGCTCTAAAATTTTTGTAAAATTATTGTAAAATAAAATTTTAAATATCTGAATAAATTGGGAAAAAAATTTCTTTGACATTCTCATATGAGATAAAATGATAAACAAACATGTTGATAGAACCCGGTTTCCAGCCAAATAATGGGTGTTCTTTGTTTCCCTTGCAAGATGGAAAGAAATAGCAAGAAAGGCTCTTAATCAGTGCCGGCCCTTGATACAAGCTGATGAAGCATCAGCTTGGGGCCTGTAAGATTAATAAATATTTAGGGGCCAATTTTATTACTAAGAATAGTTGTTAGCTCATATGGTTTAAGACTCTTGATAAGTTGAGGTGCGTCTGGGTTCGAAGCGTCGTAGAGTAAAGTTTTGTAATTACATTGTACTTTTATATTTTTTTTTATTTTAGTTCTACCTTTAAAAAAAATCAATATACCAAAAACACAATTAAAAAACCTAATTGCCTCTCCGATCAATTCATCCGCTCGTCGCCGACAGTTCTTCTTCTTCCAATTACTCACTGACTCTGTTTTTAATCGACGAATCAGAACAATATTTTTCGATTTCAATTCCTTTCGTTTCGATTTCACTTTGTCTCTTTGTTTTTCACAAAGGTAATTTTCTGTTACGCGTTTTCTTTTTCTTTGTTATGTTTTCTCCCTTAGTCTCTATTCTGGGTATGTATACTGTATTTCTATGAGTTTTGCTTATGATTAATTGATTAGCAAGGTGAATTTGTTTAGTCCTTCATTGAATCATTGAAATATTGACTTTTTGGGCCAGAGACTTGTTTATTTCTTTTTTGAGTTGTCGTTTGTCTACTTCTCTGTTTAATAATGTTTGTTAATGGCTCATAATCCATGGAAATACGCTTTGTTTATTAATTAAGTATCTTTACAATTTTTAATCGTAGAAACATGCCTCCAAAAAGAAATAAAACAGAGTAATCTGGTACATCAAAAAGAACAAAAAAGAAAGAGGACGAAGCTTTAGTCAAATTTCTAGCTGGTTCAATGTTTTAAGGTTTGTTGTAAAACTAAAACTCCTACTGTTGATGAAGTTTTAAGGAATGATAATCTTGCTAAGACTAGTTTTTTTTTGTTAATTAATTTCTTTTTTGTTTTTACGTATGAAAGGGCCAACATTTTTTTCTTGCTTCGAGCCGTCCGAATCTCATGCCGGCACTGCTCTTAATCCAAGTAAAACGAAACTAACCAGTAAAGTAACCTTGTTGCAGCCAAAGCAAAAACTTAGCGAGTAGAATCATACAACATAAGACGGATTGTATTATATCGAGCCCTGCCAGTGCCAACGGGGTAGTTATTCATATTTTTCATTTTCTTACTATTCATTGTATTATACCTTTTTGACGTTTATACGTTTTCATTAACAAAAAACATATTTATCGGCAAAAAGGATAATTGGAACAAATTACGTTTGGTCAATGCTTCTTATGTACCATTATAGTATTAGAAAGCTCTTTTGATTCATTTTATTTGATTTTTCAAGTTTCCATGCAATTCTGAATTTAATTTGATGTTTAACTTTTTGACCATTTGTATTACGTACGCAATATTTTTTTATTAATTGGTTTATTAGTAGTTGATTTAAAATATTAATGATTTTAATATAAGAAATTCAAATTGTGATTCTTAATCCTACTTTTAGTTTAAAGTTCATAATTTTAAATACATCATTATTAGTTTATGGATTTTAAAATTTTAAGTAAAATCTATTGTTATTGGTAGATAAATTTTTTTATATAATAATTTTACTCAGTAAACAAGATTTTGAGAATATTTAGAAAACCATTGAATTTTTTGAATACTTATAACTAAACTTTTTAAATACACAACTCTCTACAAATTTAACAATTTTTTGGATTTTAGAGCATCTCCAACCTAACACCAAATCACATTTTTAGTGAAAAACTCTCTCCAACCTAACACTATTTCCTACACTAAAATAGTGTAACACCAAATTTGGTGTAAAAAATGATTTTACACTATATTTGGTGTTGTACTTTTTTCACTTACAATAAGATCCTTCAACTTTCAAATTGTTTTAAAAAATATTATTTTAAAAATACATAATCTTGAAATTATGATATTTAAAATCATGATATTTTAAAATAACTTTTTAAATTATGATATTCAAAATTTAAGTTATAAAATAACATTAATTTAAATAGAATTTTTTCAAAATATATAAATTTGTGAAAGTATTAGGGCCAATCCATATATTTTAAGAATATGATGTCTTATTAACAATTAACAAAGAATTTTTTAAACATAATATACTTGAAATATTCTCTTTTGGTGTAAAAATTAGTGTAGTACATTGGAGTAAAACTTCACGCTATTTTTAGTGTTAGACAATTTTAGTGTAAAAAATACTACATTGAAGATGCTCTTAAAAATCAGTCAATTCTATTGAATCCAACTCCCAATAACCCGCCTTATATATTGGAACATAAGGAATACTAAATTCAGGTTCGGTTTAAATTTGTCCATTTTTAGTTCAGAGTAATATCTCATGTCTGTTTCGTCTTAATACTAGTACAGCTTGTAGTAATTGTAACAAACAGAGTAAGATCGTATTAACAAACAGAGACAAAGATAAATTATAAAATCCAGAGATATTTTATATTTAGTAGCAATACAAGTCTCTCAAATACATTTAAAAAAAAAAAAAAAACAAATTCAACAACAGGCAAAGAAAATTCATCACGCTGATAAAACCATCACTTTTTCTTCTTTTGCCACAAAGCAATCTAATGAACAAAAAGTATTTCTCAACCAACCGAATCTGTAGTAGGGGGAACTTGGACAACGTTTACCACATGTAATGCAAAACGGTCGAGTGTTCTTATTGTTGCGAAAAACTTTCATTTTGGTGACGTGCTGATATAATGTGAAACCAGGCATCATATAAGCCGATGATCCAAATACACTTTGAAGATGGATAGTGATACAACATTCATTGCATGTGTAGAACCAATCAGTTGGATTTACCTCTTTCTCGCATACTTCACACCAGTACATACCATCCACTCCTTTTTCTCCGTAGCAAAGAGAAAGAGGATGCTTGTCGTATTTGTAGTATAACTCAGTTGGAATAGTAGCGCACTGATAACACAAAGCGAATTTGCATACACTACACTGGAGGTAAGACTCTAGACATATCTCCTCGCAACCCTCGCAAAAAACCTTATTTTCACCTTTGTAGGATGTGGAGATGAAAAGGGGATGTTCATGGCTTTTATGAGTGAAATAGTCTGGAACTAAAATACAACGAACATCTACCTGAAATTTATTGAGAGCCGCACAATCCTCTTTGGAGCATTTGTACTTGAAACCAGTGAACGTTCTGGAACAAACTGAACAACCATTCAGATGCTCCAGTTTCCGAGAAGGAAGTTCTAGGACAAGAGGGTGAACGTGCAAAGCATGATCTAGTTTACGAACAAGACCAGCACATGCCTCGTGTAGTGAGAAGTCACATTTTATGCAATTGTAGAAATCATGAGAGTTGAGAGGAAGAACGCATCCTCGACATTGCTTCTCTGCATCTCGAACACCAACATACGTTTCGAGCTTTAGAAGATGTTTATGAGAGAAATGATTTATCATATCACTACCAACCTTCTTAAACGGGGCGTTATCTTTAGCTTCATTGGGTTCTTCGAGTTCCAATTCGAGTTCTTTCCCATCCCATACGTGTTCATGCGTTGCACATTTCAAATGAACTACATAAGAGCAACCGCCGTGGTTGCAAGAATATAGGCCATACTTGATGTCAAGTGTCTTGTAGCATACCCTACATGGGGAAGCTATGGGATGAAGGTAAGGAGTATGAGAAAGACGATTTTGGTGACGCGTGATATTTATGACTCGTGGTAGGTCGATGCAGCTTCTATGGACCATGTAATCACATTGAAAACAAGCATAGCTTGGATCACATACATTAACCAACCCACAAGCATCACATGGAGTTAAGAGTGGTCGAGGGTAGAAGGTGAGTGAATGGTGATGGCTCTTTGGATTTGGGACGATGAGGAGTAAGATATTTTGGAAGCAAGAGAGACCGAAGCAAAAGTTACATATGGAACAACGATAGAACCAATTTCCTTGGATATTTTCCCCACACCATGTGCATTTATCGAATACGGTAACGGATTGAGACCGGCTAGCTTGGACAGACCCAAACTTCTTAGGATCAAGTGCATTGGATTCAGACGTACTGGCTTCGGACAAAACCATATTCCAAAATGATTCATCTATATTGCCATCGGATATGACACCGGTATCATAGTTCCGAAAAGTGAAAGTAAGAGGGTGTCGAAGATGATAAGGATGTGTTACCTTCCTGGGAAACTTGTGACAACCACTGTGGAACACCACTTTGCATGTGGTGCAATAGAAATAGAATTGGTCTATATTCCAGGACTTTCCTCTACCGCATGAAAAACAACTAGACCGGTAGTCCGTGATTTCACCACTTCTAAAAAGGAATGTATGAGGATGATTTGGATGAGACAAAAAACATAATGGCCTTTTTATTGGACACATCATGGACATATCCGTATGTCGGCTAGATCGTATATATCAAGAATGAGAGGAGGTGGAGGAGGTGGAGGAGGTGGAGGAGGCGGAAGAGGCGGAGGCCCTTCTTCTTTGTTCAATTTCTTGCTGTTTTTGTTATGAGATCGTCTGAATCCAGGAGGGCGAGGAGGTGGAGGCCCTTCTTCTTTGTTTGTTTTTTTGCCATTTTTGCTATGAGATCGTCGAGGACCTTCTCTCTGTTCATTTTTTTTGGTGCTTTGGTTATGATCTATGTGTGTGTGTGTTTGATAATTTCTTCTTTTCCGATCTCTTCAAATAAGTAAATGCGAGAAAAGGGGAGCTAAAAGCACACTCATTTTTGATTTTTCATATAACAAAATGACCACCATGCAGTGTATATTATTAAGAATTACTAATATGTAATTTTATACGTTGGTCAATTGTTTTAACTTTTAATGCAATTCTCATTTGACTTTTTCCCCAATATCTGTTCCAGGCTGTGCACATTAACAAACTATCTACTAGATGTAGATCCTGTATTTAAATAACACAACTCTAAAATTTCAATAAAATTATTTTAAAAGAAAAAAATTAATAAGCTGAATAGATTGGAATATTTCTTTTCTTTTGACATTCTCATATGAATAGAAGATGTAAACATTTAACCAAATATTGAATGTTAAACAAACCTATAGATTCATAGTATAAACTTGACAATATATGTCACCTTTGTCTCCCCTATAATTAAGTGGGCTCGTTATCTAAACCCAAACAAAACAAACCATGTTGCAGCAGTCAAAGCAAAAACTTAGCGGATAAAAAATTACGCCGTTGCCGGGGATCGAACCCGGGTCACCCGCGTGACAGGCGGGAATACTTACCACTATACTACAACGACTTGTTGCTAGTTGTCATGATAGATGATTTTTGTATCGATTAAATGTGTAATGTTCGTTCGATAAGCGACTAATATCAAGTTATGTGAACTAATGTTTTGTTATTGATGAGTACATTATTTTTCAACAAGTCGACTCACATATTGTTTACTTGTTTGAACATTAAATATATCGTAACAAGAAAAATGTATAAGACGATAATTAAATTGCTGAAAGTTTAATAAACTAAAGTAAATATGCTACAAAAAAAAGTCCAAAGAGATAACCAAAATTTGTCTACAAACAAATGCCAATGGATCATATATATACCGAAATTTCATGCAACCAAGCAGAAGTTTATGAAAAAAAAGAGGTGATTTTCATTTACCTCCTCTCTGATGTCCAGTGCTTTTGCTGGCATCGTGAAAGGATTGTAAAAGATAGTAGATCCTACAATGAACATGGAGTCTAGAGAGTGTATTGGAGTTTTTGGTTGCGATGGATGTTTGTCATATGATTTTTATGAGCTATTATGATTCTTTTGTTTGAGTTTAGTTTCTCTTCTAGGCTAGGGTAGACTTTTTTGATGAGGCTTTTTTTTTTTAAGAGAATTTATCATTTGCTTTAATTGTTTAGTTTGTAGTCAATTTTGGTTGTCTATTTGATTTAAGTTTTGCAATTATAATTTGTTCAACGACGGAATCACTGAAGCTAACTCGGAACAAAATTGACAAAAGCAATCGAATAAGAAGATTTATCTTATTTAAGATAATTATTGTCGTGTTATCGTACTAGATTTTGGAAGTCCGGCTACTATTGTGGATTCGAGAACATCTAATTTTCTATCTTTAAGTCTAAACATGACCATCTTGGTATCGCTAATGTGTCATTATAAAGGATTGTCCTCACTTTTCATTAGCTTCATTTTGTATTTCATATGTTGATCTTCTTGTATTATGTAATCGATTTTAAATCAGTTCTAATAATATAAACTGTTAAAAAGTAGACTTTTTATGAAATTTAATATTATAAAAGCAGTATTAATTGAAAGGAAAACAGATTGAATTACGTTAAATGAATATAATATTAATAGAAACCAAATTAATCCAACCGAACAAAAACAAAAAGTTTAAAACCGAAAAAAAGCAAAAAGAATGTGGTTTTAATGGTTTAAATACCGTCTAGTATAAGATAGACAACTAGTACGAAACTCCCAATCCAACCCGGAAGGGTTTCTCCATCAGAAATCCATGTCAAGCCTGGAGGAACCAACACAAAGGCCGAGAAAAACGCCCATGTGAAGTATAACTCCGTAAACATGCTAAGCTGCATCCTCTTCATCTTCTTCCTACACGATTCTACTACTTCCTCTGCCTTCACTTCATTACCTTCCTCCTCGCAATAACGAGACATTAACAAACTCGGTACTCGATAATCCAACTCTGGTCCTTCTGGTTCCCACTCTTTATATATCTCTTATGCTCCTTTTAAATCATCTAGCCTCAACAAAGACCTAATCACACTTAAATACCCTTCATTACCCATTTTATCTTTGTTATTTTTCTTGTACTCATTCCAAAGACGGTGCACTTGTTTTAAACTCGGTGCTATCTCTATTGCCTTTAGGGTTAACCCTTCTTTTTCATACACCTCTGCCATTGCATCCACCGTTTTTATTTCAAGCTTGATGTTTTTAACATCACATTCACTCTTGTACTTGTCCATTGACTCTATGGCTGATACGCACGCATGGACTCTCAAAACGTTGTTCATCGTGACACTATCGGGCTCTATGTTGATCGCCTTCATCTGTTTTAGAAGACTCTCGACCCCGATTCGTCTTCCTAGCTCACTATAGAGTGATATCAACTTGTTAAATGGAGAAAGTTCTGTTAGGAAACCGAGCTCTCTCATCTTCTCGAAGGTGGACTCTGCTTTCTTTACAGTTGCTTCAAATCTTGTGTACGAGGTTAAGAGTGTCGTGTAGACAGAGTAATCCTTCATGTTCTCAGGGATGCTTGTTGTGAAAAACTTGTCTGCTTCTTCTAAACCCAAAACTCTCTCAATGAGATGAAGCCTAGCTGCATAATCTTCTGGAAAAAGATTTAGCAATTTTTTTTCATACATCCATGATGATACCTCAAGTGCTTCTGAGAACCTATTTGAATCGCGGAGATTCTTGATTAGGTCTCTCAAATCGGACGGCTTCAATTGATTCTCTTTTTTACCCCATTCTTTGAGAATGGAAGTGATTTCGAATTCCATACAATTGAATTCATTGGTCTTCTGTGGAGATTAGAGACAGTAACTAGAACCTCAAAACACAAAGCTTTGAACCAAACTAAGACTAGTGAAACGTTTCAAGAAAACAAATCTTAAACTTTTGTTCTAAATTGTTCTCTCAATCTCTCCTTGTAAGCTCTCGTGTGTTTAGCTTATGAACTGAAAAATAAAATGCAGAGAATGTAAATGACACAGAGATTTAACGAGTTCGGCCCCGTGGGAAGCGGGTAAAACCTACGTCTCGCCGGAGAATGATTCCGGAAAATCCACTAAGCACTTGGCTCAAACCGAGCTCTTAATCACTCATACACTTCTCTCTTAGTTCTCTTACACACGTTCTCACTTATCTTGGACAACTATTGAACTTGTACAACATATATATACAAATCCAACATGAACACCAAGAAAACTATCTTTAGGAGAGATTAATTTACCTTGGGTCCCAACTATCTCTTTTCCGTGTTTGCTGGAGAGAAATGAGGAGATTATAGCAAGCCTGCAACTTTTCTCCTCACATCTCAATTTCCTTGAGTTCTGCAACTCTTATCAAACTCAAGAGAGATGAGTGTTCTTGTGGCCCTACAAAGAAGATGATCTTATCTTCAAGACCCTCTAGTCCATGTAGCTGCTCTTCTTTATTTATTCAGAACCGAGACCTTCTGTTTAGTTCTAAGTCTTTGACTTCTTCTCATAATCTGATTAAGACCAAGGCCAAAGACCCATGAACACTTCAACGGTTTGAAGTCCTTCTTGTAGCAGCATAACACTTGAAGTATTTATACCAAATTTCAACAAAACTCCACCTTGGTGTGAATACTTCTTTCCCATTCTTTATTCTTTAGCTTAGTATACTTGGATTTTCCATTCTCCGGATTCTTCTTCTTCCACTTAGTGGCTTGAAATTCTGAGCAACTCCAAAGCCTTTTGAAGCTTGCTCACCAGAACTGTCTCGGTGAAGATGTCAGCCGGATTCCATAACGTAGACACCTTACTCATTTGATTTCTCCTTCTGCAATCTTGTCTCTGATGAAATGCAGCCGCACGTCTATGTGCTTTGTTCTCCCGTGATGCACAAAGTTCACTCTGCGAATCACATAGAACTTCAACTTGTTCTTGCTTAAAACCCAGCTCTTCGGTTAAGCCTTTCAACCAAACTGCCTCTTTAACCGCCTCTGTCAACGCCATGTATTCTGCCTCGGTTGTAGACCGTGCTACCACCTTTTGCAGCCCTGATTTCCAGCTAATAGCATTACCTCCTGCAGTAAAAACGTAACCAGTCACTGACCTTCTCTTGTCTTGATCAGCTGCGTAATCTGAATCGCAAAACCCTTTGATCTCTACGCTGTCTTGATCAGCTGCGTAATCTGAATCGCAAAACCCTTTGATCAGCTGCGTAATGATCCTTTAAAGGTCTGCTCATGTACCGGCTTATCACACACATCGGATAAGCAAGGTCGGGTCTGGTTCCTATCATGGAGTACATGATACTCCCAACAACATTAGAGTATGGAATGGACCTCATGAATTCTTCTTGAGCTTCAGCTTCTTGATCAGTTGCAGCCCTTAGCCTAATGTGAGCTCCTAGTGGAGTGTTCACACTCTTAGACTTATCCATTCCATACGTTTCTAATACCTTTCCGAGATATTCTTCTTGTGATACTTCTAGAGTACCGTTCACTCTATCTCTCTTGATTTCCATCCCTAAAATCTTCTTAGCTTCTCCCAAATCCTTCATTTCAAACTCAGCCTTCAACATATCTTTAAGCTCTTGAATCTTCTTCTTGTCTCTAGCCGCAATTAGCATGTCGTCGACATATAACATCAAGTAGACGTAAGATCCATATTCAAGTCTCTGGAAATATATGCAACTATCATAGTTGCTTCTCTCATAACCAGAATCCATCATGAAGGAGTTGAATCTCTGATTCCACTGTCGTGGAGCTTGCTTAAGCCCGTACAGAGATTTCCTTAGAAGACACACCTCATCCGAACCGTTCTGAACCTCATAATCCTCTGGCTGCTCCATCAAGATATACTCATCGAGAGTTCCATGTAAAAACGCTGTCTTGACGTCCATTTGCTCCAGTTCCAGATCGAGATTCACCACATAAGACAAGATGAGTCTTATTGACAACCGGTGAGAAGATCTCTTGGTAATCTATTCCTTCCTTTTGTAGATACCCCTTTGCAACTAGTCTTGCTTTCAGCCTTGGTTTCTCAACACCCTCAATTCATGATTTTCTTGTGAACACCCACTTGCAGCCTATCACCTTGTTGTCCTTTGGCCGTTTGATCAAAATCCAAGTCTGATTCTTGTGAAGAGAATGCATCTCCTCACCAGCAACTTCTTTCCATAACTCGGCATGCTTGTCTCTCATTGCTTCTTCGAAACAGCATGGCTCGGGAAAACCACCATCTTCTATTATCATAAGAGCAAAACCGCAGTCTAGTTCAACAAGTTCTGCAAGGTTAGATTCATCATACCTCCCAGGAGGTTTGATCACTCTCCTTTCTCTGTCCCTTGCTAACTGATAGCTCTGAGTATTTACCTCAACGTTCTCTTCTGTTTCAGCTTGTATCTCAACTTGTTGTTCACTTGAAGTTTGACTTCTCTCAACCGTATCTTCAACTTCAATCTGATTTTCTTCTAATTCTTCATCAGCTCCACCTAGATCATTAAACTTACCATTATTGGTTTCATAGGTAAGAGTGATAGAAAAAAATTGAGGATTAAAACTTATCTCGGTTTTCTTGTTTAGATGCTTGTACATCATCTCCTCTTGAAATGTCACATCTCTTGTGATCACAAACTTCTTTTCTTCAAGCATCCAACACTTGTAACCCTTTACTCCATTCGGATATCCAACAAACACTCCCTTCTTAGCTCTCGGATTCAGCTTTCCTTGATCACTATGAATGAATACCACTGATCCGAACACCCTTAGCTCTTCATATCTCGGTTTTGAGCCTGTCCAAAGCTCATCCGGAATCTCAAAACTTACTGCGAAAGATGGAGATTTGTTGATCTGATTTACAGCGGTTGAGGCTACCTCTGCCCAGAAACTTTTAGGCAGCCCCGATTCACTCAAGACGCTTCTCACCTTGTTGAGTATAGTACGATTCATTTGCTCAGCAATTCCATTTTGCTGAGGAGTATAGGCACACGTTCTATGTCTCACAATCCCTTCTTCTTTGCAATAATTATCGAATTCCCAATTGCAAAACTCAAGTCCATTGTCAGTCCTTAGCGTCTTGATCTTCCTTCCTAACTGCTTCTCAACCATTGCTTCCATTCGATAAAACTCTCAAATGCTTCATCTTTCTTCTTTAAGAAAAATATCCATGTCTTCCTTGAGTAGTCATCAATGAAAGTGATAAAGTATTGACACTTTCCATGTGACATAGGGACATGAGGAGATCCCCATAAGTCATAATGAATGTAGTCAAGCTTCTCTCTAGTAACATGCTTCCCTGAACCAAAGCTGACCCGGTGTGCTTTCCCATACACACAATCTTCATAGAAATCCATCTCTGTCACCTTAGCTCTGTCCAAGTATCCTTTCTTGACCAATATCTTCATTCCGTTCTGTCCAACATGCCCCAATCTCCTGTGCCACAGCTTTGTTTCATCTCTAATACTTGCTGCCACATTCACTTCTCCAACCAAGACAGTTCCTTCAAGGATATACAAGGAATTCTTCTTATTTCCTTTAAGAAGTGTCCTGCATCCCTTGTTTATCTTCATCTTTCCATCTCTGGATTGAAACCAGCAACCATTGTCTTCAAAAGTGCCAAGTGAGATCAGATTCTTCGGCATCTCTGGAACATATCTCATGTTTGTTAAGAGGACCGTTGAGTTGTCTTTATTCTTCACTCTTATACTTCCAATTCCCTTAACCTCTGAGTATGTATCATTCGCCATTCTCACTCTTCCCGTGCTAGTCTCATTCAGCTCAAGGAACCACTCTCTTCTTGGTGTCATGTGAAATGAACATCCCGTATCAAGGATCCATTGCTCTCGGAGATCATCTCCTTGTGACAGCAGCACCTCGGACACCATTAACGCAGCATCATCCATTACTTGACCAGTGACATTTGAAGACTCACCGCCACTGTTATAACCTTGTTTGTTCCTCTCTTTCCAAACAAAACATTGCCGCTTATAGTGACCATCTTTCCCACAAATCCAGCAAGTTTTCTTTCCCTTAGACTTAGACCTAGCCTTGCTCTTACCCTTATCATAATCCTTCTCTCTCCTATCAGTTCTACCCCTTCCTTGAACAAACAATCCTTCAGAGCTATTCCTAGACATTCTTCCACTAGCTCCTAGTTCCAGTTCCTGAGATCTAATAGCACTAATAATAGTGTTTAGAGACAGAAATTTTTACCGTATTTAAGGGTGTCTTTGAGCTGGTCATACTGCTTCGGTAAAGACATCAACATGATGATGGCTTGATCTTCATCCGAGACTGAAACTTTGACATGCTCCAAATCAGTAACGAGCCTACTGAAATCATTGATATTCTCCTCTATATTCAACGTGTCACTCATCCGGTAGCTATACAACCGTTGCTTGAGATAAATTCGGTTTGGAAGAGACTTTGCCATGTAGAGCTTGTCCAAGAGTTTGAGCATCCCCAAGGCTGTCTTCTGCTTGATAATCTTCCTCAAGACGTTATCACCAACTCACAAGATGATGGTTGATCTTGCTTTCTTCCTCTTCTCCCTTTGGACTCTCTCGGCTTCAGTTTCGGTCTTAGGAGTTTCTGCCTCTTCTTCTGCTTCTTCTACGTCTGTATCAGCAGTAGAGTAACCTGATTCAGAGGGAATCACCTCATCCTCTTCACCCTTAAGACCTTCCAGCACACTTAGCATCTCAAGATGTGCTAAAAGCTTCTCCTTCCATAACATGTAGTCTCCTATGCCATCAAACTTCTCCACCTCTGCTCTTGTTGAAGACATCCTCTTCAATCCTTGAGATGGAACTGCTCCAAACCTGGAGCTCTGATACCAATTTGTGGAGATTAGAGACAGTAACTAGAACCTCAAAACACAAAGCTTTGAACCAAACTAAGAATAGTGAAACGTTTCAAGAAAACAAATCTTAAACTTTTGTTCAAAATTGTTCTCTCAATCTCTCCTTGTAAGCTCTCGTGTGTTTAGCTTATGAACTGAAAAATAAAATGCATCCACCGTTTTTATTTTAAGCTTGATGTTTTTAACATCACATTCACTCTTGTACTTGTCCATTGACTCTATGGCTGATACGCACGCATGGACTCTCAAAACGTTGTTCATCGTGACACTATCGGGCTCTATGTTGATCGCCTTCATCTGTTTTAGAAGACTCTCGACCCCGATTCATCTTCCTAGCTCACTATAGAGTGATATCAACTTGTTAAATGGAGAAAGTTCTGTTAGGAAACCGAGCTTTCTCATCTTCTCGAAGGTGGACTCTGCTTTCTTTACAGTTGCTTCAAATCTTGTGTACGAGGTTAAGAGTGTCGTGTAGACAGAGTAATCCTTCATGTTCTCAGGGATGCTTGTTGTGAAAAACTTGTCTGCTTCTTCTAAACCCAAAACTCTCTCAATGAGATGAAGCCTAGCTGCATAATCTTCTGGAAAAAGATTTAGCAATTTTTTTTCATACATCCATGATGATACCTCAAGTGCTTCTGAGAACCTATTTGAATCGCGGAGATTCTTGATTAGGTCTCTCAAATCGGACGGCTTCAATTGATTCTCTTTTTTACCCCATTCTTTGAGAATGGAAGTGATTTCGAATTCCATACAATTGAATTCATTGGTCTTCTGTGGAGATTAGAGACAGTAACTAGAACCTCAAAACACAAAGCTTTGAACCAAACTAAGACTAGTGAAACGTTTCAAGAAAACAAATCTTAAACTTTTGTTCTAAATTGTTCTCTCAATCTCTCCTTGTAAGCTCTCGTGTGTTTAGCTTATGAACTGAAAAATAAAATGCAGAGAATGTAAATGACACAGAGATTCCGGAAAATTCACTAAGCACTTGGCTCAAACCGAGCTCTTAATCACTCATACACTTCTCTCTTAGTTCTCTTACACACGTTCTCACTCATCTTGGACAGCTATTGAACTTGTACAATATATATATACAAATCCAACATGAACACCAAGGAAACTATCTTTAGGAGAGATTAATTTACCTTGGGTCCCAACTATCTCTTTTTCGTGTTTGCTGGAGAGAAATGAGGAGATTATAGCAGGCCTGCAACTTTTCTCCTCACGTCTCAATTTCCTTGAGTTCTGCAACTCTTATCAAACTCAAGAGAGATGAGTGTTCTTGTGGCCCTACAAAGAAGATGATCTTATCTTCAAGACCCTCTAGTCCATGTAGCTGCTCTTCTTTATTTATTCAGAACCGAGACCTTCTGTTTAGTTCTAAGTCTTTGACTTCTCCTCATAATCTGATTAAGACCAAGGCCAAAGACCCATGAACACTTCAACGGTTTGAAGTCCTTCTTGTAGCAGCATAACACTTGAAGTATTCATACCAAATTTCAACATCTTCTTTATCTTGTACATAAGTTTATTTGCCTTGTTCACTATTCCCTTTTCTCGATAATCAGACTCCAACATTTCTGCAATCCACACATCGAATTCAAGACCCGCGCTTTCCATCTCTTTGTAAAACATCTCCTCTGCTCGAGAGATATCATCAAGGTTCAACAGAGATCCAATCAAAGCTTTAAACCCTTGTCTGTCAACCTTTCTTGTCTCCTTGTACAGATCCCATATACGTAAAACATCTTCTATCCCTCCTGCGTCACCATATAGCCTCAACAGTTCCTCATAAGACTTCGGATCCTTAAATTCCTCTGCTCTACGAAGCATCTCTCTCCCTTTTTCCTTAAAATCATTTTGTAGATAAGCCCTAGCCATGTCAATTGTTGTACTTAGTTCAAGCATTGCATTCGCTTCGAAACTAGCCCTAAACTTGTCCATTGCCTCTAAGTCATCCCTATAAGCTGCGTAAACTCGCAAAACAGTGTTCACAGTGACACTATTGAGCTCAACGTTGTTCTCCTCCATCTCTCTGAGAATCTTCTCGACTTTATCTTTTTTTACTAAGTCTTTGACCTCATGTCTCCTCATGATAGGTGGAAAACGGTTAAGCCAAATCATCGAATTGTAAGGAGAAGGTTTTGAGAGCAAACCTAGCTCTCTCATCTTCTTGAAAATAGATTTGGCTTTCTCACGATTCCCATATTCCTAGTAACTGTCTAGTAGAGCTGTGTAGATAGATTCACCTCTTTGATTCTCTGGGATGCTCTTGAAAAACTCCTCTGCTTCTTCTAAACCTAATACGTTCTTAATCAGATAAAACCGAGCTGTGAGATCTTCAGGGACGAGATTGTAGATCTTTCGTTTGATCATCCAATCTGATACATCTAGGGCTTGATGATATCGCTGCGAATCTTGAAGTTTTTTGACGATTCCTCTAACCAAAGAAGGGTTTAATTGGTTGCCTTGTTGTTGACGCCATTGCTCAAGCACCGTACTTATATTTGATTTCTTATCTAAAGCCGATTCAATTTGACTATGGAGAATTTGGTTCGAAGACCATAGGGTTTTGTTTGTGTTGGAGATGAAGAATCGAGTCGTGGTCCTGCTACTGTGAGCTAGAGCACGCCTTGCGTGTTGCTGAAGAACATACGCCATGCTTCTAGGGTTTTGTGCTTACTTTTTCAGTTTAACCTATTTATATCCTATATATTAATTGAAGAGACACTAAAACCTCAAAATTCTAGGTGTCACTCGGTGTCATTCATTGAGACTTTTAGGAGACATTCTAACTTAAAAAAATCTTGTGTCATGTTAAGAGACATTCTCACTTAAAAAATCCTATGTGTCATGCTAAGAGTGTTTTAAAGGTTAATTATCATCTTATTAAAAATTTAAAATAATAACACATTTCTAAATTCATCAACATTACGAAACATTCATAAAATTTCCTAAATTTTTGCATAAAATTTAAATAAAATTCCAAAATAAACATTTATATATGTAACTTTTCTTCTTTTTCAAATCTAAAATAAGACTATATATAAGCTAACAAACACAAAAACACATATCAAACAACCACCCTCTACAAAAAACAAAGACTTTTCTTTTCCGGTAGGAGAATCTTTATTTCATTTTTTCCTTTATTTTTGACCTATAACGTAAGACTTATTATTAAGACACTCAAAATTCGAAAACCAATCGAATAATTTTTTTAGTGGACATGATTATTTATCTAATATTTTTTGTACGTATGATTCAAAACAATATATTTTTACTATACAATAAACTGAAATTGATATTCCCACGCATAGCGTGAGTCAAAATCTAGTACTAGATTATTAGGTTAACTGATTATGTATTAAATTAATCTCTAAAGAATTACCAAGTCATATCGATAAACATTATTTATTTACATTAATATCTTTATATCGTGTTAAATAGATAATGACTTGTATCAATTTAAGTATGTAGTTTTTTCCAAACATATATCTACGAGTATTTTTTATATTTTTTTAATATTGAATTATATGTTAAATTAATTTTAAAAAAAACAACTTGTTACTTCATATGCTTATCTGTTTTGAGTTTTCGAATAATTAAGGAGTTGGGTGTTTTATCATGTCGTCAAAATTTCTGTTCTCTCTAAATTGTATGAATCGATGTTTGGAAGATGCATATACCAAGGAACTTCTAAACACGAGGTTAGATTTTTTTCGTTTATGTAATTGTCATCCCTAGAGTATTCATGGTTGAGAGGTTTCCTTGCTAGATTGGACTATATCTCAGAGGAAAACCGCCAAGTGGCAAATGAGTATTTCGATGTCGCATGAATGAACCAAAACCCTTTGTGCCATTTGACTTTACTCGTAGTTGATCGAACATGATTCCCAGTATCCGTTGTTGTGAAAGATGGCTTAAACTTGTTTCCCTTACCTCTCCACTTAGCAGCATCTTTCGATCTCAACACTTGAATTTTGAGAACGTCTTCAGTATCATACCATATCGAGATTATGTTTCTTTCTTCGCCGTGTTTGCCATGCATTTGCTACGGTAGCATTGACTTTAATCCCCTTGTAAATAGCTCAATTTAGCCCCATAATGGCTATCAAGCAATCCATTTCAGACCACTGATCATACCAAAAATAAGTCGAAGTGAAAATGCTGAAGCTGACAACTTAGCGCAAAGTGTACGATGTATTGTTGTCCTAACATTATATACAGAGAAATTTATGGAATACAATTATTTCAAAAGCAGTTTTAATCTAAAAAAAATGAAGATTAAATTACGTTAAATGAATATAATATTAATTGAAAAACCAACCAAACAACAAAAAAGAGTTTAAAACCGGCAAAAAAAAAAAGAAGAAAAATCTTGTTCTAATTGGGTCAAATTAAAAACTCTCTCTATTTGCCTATTAGGATAGCGAAGAGTAGGAAACTCCCTATCCAACCCACAAAGCCGTCTCCTAGAAAAACCCATGTCAAGCATGGAGGCCCCGCAAGAATGAACACCACGTCCGGTAAATCATAGGCCTCTTCTTCTTCCTACACGACTCTACTACTTCCCCTGCCTTCACTTCATTGTCCACCTCCTCGCAATACCGAGACATTAGCAAACTCGGTATTCGATAATCCAACTTTGTACCTTCTTCTTCCCACTATTTGTACATCTCTTCTGCTCCATTTACATCTTCTAGCCTTAACAAAGACCTAACCACACTTAGATAACCTTCGTTACTTCCTTTGTTATCTTTCTTGTACTCATTCCATAGACGGTACACATCTTCTTTACTCGGCGTTATCTCTATCGCCTTTAGTGTTAACCCTTCTTTTTCGTACGCCTTTGCCATTGCATCCATTGTTTTTACATCAAGCTTAATGTTTTCATCATCACATTCACTCTTGTACTTCTCCATTGACTCTATTGCTGATACATACGCATGGACTCTCAAAACGTTGTTCATCGTAACACTATCGGGCTCTATATTGTTCTCCTTCATATGTTTTAGAAGATTATCAACCTCGATTCGTCTTCCTAGCTCACTATAGAGTGATATCATCTTGTTGAATGGGGAAAGTTTTGAGAGGAAACCTAAATATCTCATTTTCTCGAAGGTGGACTCTGCTTTCTTTAGAGTTGCTTCGGATCTTGTGTACGAGGTTAAGAGTGCCGTGTAGACAGAATAATCCTTCATGTTCTCAGGGATTCTTGTTGTGAAAAACTTCTCTCCTTCTTCTAAACCCAAAACTTTCTCAGTCAGATGGAGCCTAGTTGCATAATCTCCTGGAAAAAGATTAAGCACTTTGTTTTCACACATCCATGATGATACCTCGAGTGCTTTTGAGAACTGATTTGAATCGCGGAGATTCTCCATTAGCTCTTTCAAATCCGACAGCTTCACTTGATTCTCATTTTTTTCCCAATGTTCAAGCAACGGACTGATTGGTCCAACCAATTTTCTGTTCCTCATAGTCTTGCTCATCAGTTTATCTGCCTAATTGTTCACCATTCCGTTTTCACGATAACCAGACGCCAACATTGTCGGGATACGGATATCAAACTCAAGACCCGAGCATTCCCACTCTTTGTAGTAGATCTCCTCTGCTCGGGAGATATCACCAAGGTTCAAGAGAATCCTAATCAAAGCTTGAAACGCTTCATTGCCCACCTTTTTTATCTTCTTGTACAGATGCCATATACGTAAAACATCTTTTATCTCTCCTGCTTTACCATAAAGCTCTAAGAGTTTCTCACAAGACTCAAGATCATAAAATTTCTCTGCTCTACGAAGCATCTCTCTCCCTTTTTTCTTAAAAACCCTCTTCTAGATAAGCCCTAGCCATGTCAAGTGTTGTACTTAGCTCAAGCCTTGCATTTGCTCCAAAACTAGCCCTAAACTTGTCTATTTCCTCTACGTCATGTACACAAGCGTAAAGCCGCAAAACTTTGTTCACGGTGACACTATCGAGCTCAACGTTGTTCTCTTCCATCTCTAGGAGAATCTCATTTACCTTATCTCTGTTTCCAGTAGAAAGGTAAAGCGAAATCATCGAATTGTAAGGAGAAGGTTTCGATAGCAAACCTAGCTTTCTCATATTCTCGAAAGTAGATTCAGCTTTATCAAGATTTTTGTTCTCTTTTTTCGTGTAAAAGTCTAGTAGAGCTGCGTAAATAGATTCGCCTCTTTGGTTCTCCGGGATGCTCTCCAAAAACTTCTCTGCTTCTTTGATTTTAAACCTAATACGTTCTTAATCAGATAAAACCGAGCTGTAAAATCTTCAGGGAGGAGATTGCAGATCTTTCGTTCGATCATCCAATCTGATAAATCTAGGGCTTGATGATATTGCTGCGAATCGTGAAGCTTTTCGACAACTCCTCTAACCAAAGAAGGGTTTAATTGGTTGCCTTGTTGTTGACGCCAATGCTCAAGCACCGTACAGATATTTGATTTCTGATCTAAAGCCGATTCGATCCGACTATGGAGGATTTGGTTCGAAGACCATAGGGTTTTGTTTGTGTAGGAGCTGAAGTATAGAGTCGTGTGTCTACTTTGACCTAGAATACGCCTTGCGTGTTGCTGAAGAAAATGCGCCATGCTTCTTCTCAAGTTAGGGCTTTGTGCTAGCTTTTTCAATTTAATCCATATTTATATAGCTCAAGTTAGGGTTATGTGCTTATGGACGTATTGAATTAATCTTTAAAGAATTACAAATCATATATCGATAAACGCGATTAAACATTTTTATCTTTATATTGTGTTAAATAAGTATGTAGTAAACTTCGAACAAAAAAAAAAAAAGTATAACCTCTATAAATTAATAATGTTGAAACTAAAAAAATTTATTAATTTTGAAAATTTATTAGTTTAGAGAATTATTAATTTATCGATAAATTTTTAATCTATAACTTTTTGACAATTTTTTATATTTAAAATAAAAACTTTACGTAAAAGTTCATAAAATTTTTTATTAGGGTTATTTAATAGTTTATACATTTTTTACATTTTCATCTTATTCCATATATATCATGTTACTAATTTCCACCATTATTATAAGATGAAAGCTAATAACTTATTTGACTATTTAATTATAAGCAAGAACAAAATTGTTACTATTTTGTTATTCATGTAAAGTTAAAAACGAGATAATCATAGTGTTAGAATTGCTTAATCATAAGAAAATAATTATCACGTATAATATTCTTCAACTTGATGAAGGTTAAGTTTACAATACCATACATTTTGATGTAATAAGAACATTTATAGATTAGTTTCAACAAAATTCCAACTTTAAGAAGAAAATATATATAACACTATGGTCATACTTTTCTAAACTATCTTATATATATATATATATGCGTATAATATTTATAATTATTAATTTATACTATTATTGGAACCATATTTTTCATAGAAGTTTTTAAAAAATTATTATCTTATCATTTTATAGAATTTTGCTAATTTTTACATTGGCCCGACTCGGGATCGGGAAAATTTATTAATTTATGGGATTATTAATTTATGGAATATTAATTTATGGAGGTTCTACTATATGTAGTAAACTAATGTTTGTAATTGTTTTATGATTATACAGTAAAAACTCTATAAATTAATAATGTTGGGACCATGATGTTTTATTAATTTATAGAGTTATTAATTTACCGAAAATGGAAACTTTCCATAACCTTTTAAAAATAACTTTTATTTTAATTTATATCATGCTATATTTTTATGAAATTATTTTATTCTCTTTGTTTGTTTATACTATATCAAATAATGATAGAGTTGTAAACGAGATCATTTCACAACTAACCTATTTCTTTTAGTCAAATGCAAAACTAACCTACTTTTTCTTCCTCTTTACTATTCACCACTTTCTCACAAATCTCTCCTTCTCTTCTTCTCATATTCACGAAAATACCATTATCTTTTCTTAATTTTTTTATTTATTTCAAAATCAGAAACTTATCAAAAGACTAAAACACCAAAAACATCAACTTATTTACGAAAATGCCATCTTCTTCAATTTTTTCAACCACCATGAACAACCAAATTAAAGCTCTAAATGCTACACAAACTGATTTTTTTGTAACGTAAATGCATAATAAGTGAGCCCATAACGTAGACATCATTAATTTTCTCTCCAATTTCATCTAAATCTTTCTAATTTTTGTTCTTTCAAAATTTTCACTCATAACTTCATGTTTTCCCATAATTCTTCCAAATAAAACGGTTGGGATTGTTTTTTCGGTGAAATTGATAGTTTCGGTGGTTTAAGAACGTGAATACGAAGTCGAACAAGTGAAAAAAGGTAACAATTTTTGATTTTCGAAAATTTCAGATCTGGTTTGTAAATGTAGACTGCATTTGAAGTCTACAAGTCAACTATGAGTTAGATTTGCATTTGACTATTATTTGTAAAAAAGGTAAAATAGACTGCATTTTAAGTCTACACAGTTTTCTTTGACAACAATAAAAAATATTGTAGACTTCGTGTGCAGGCAGCGGAAAAATCGGGTCACTTTTGCATTTGACCAAACCATTGACCGTAAAAAGTAGACTTCATTTGAAGTCTACTTGCAGTCTACAAACAAGTCACTTTTGAATTTGAACTTTTTTTTGTAGACTTCATTTGCAGTCTACTCTGAAAAGTGAGGTTAGTTTTGTGTTTGACCAATCTTTCGAAAAATTGACCGGAAAGTACATATCTTTTGTAGACTTCATTTCCAGTCTATTTTAAAAAAGTATAGTGGAAATGAAGTCTACAAAAAAAAAGTACAGATTTTTTAGTCAAATGCAAAACTAACCCTAAATTTTATGTAGACTTCATTTGCACTCTACTTTGAAAAGTCAACAAAAGTAACCTGTTTTTTTTTGCGTAGACTGCAAATGAAGTCTACTTTCCTTATGTAGTCTACAAATGAAGTCTACTTTTTTATGTAGACTGAAAATGAAGTCTACTTTTTAAACAGTGAATATTTGATCAAATGCAAAAGTAACATGCACTTTTATGTAGACTGCAAATGAAGTCTACACCAAAAAATCAATGTTTTGGTCAAATGCAAAAGTAACATTTGTAGACTGCAAATAAAGTCTACAACACTTGTAGACTTCATTTGCAGTCTACATACCGATTTGCCTTAATTGCAAAAATAACCCATTGTAGACTGCGTTTGAAGACTGCATTTGAAGACTGCATTTGAAGTCTACTCTATGTAGACTGCATTTGAAGTCTGCGTTTGAAGTCTACCAATGTGATAGTTTTTTAAAATGCATTTTTTGACATATTTACAATGTATATATATATTTTTTGGTTCTCACATGTTTGTTAGTTGTATATCTACCCCCTGTAAGAGTTGGTCATGTTTAAGACAAATATTTGTGGGGCAAACTTACTTTCTTGATTTGGTGACTAGTTAGCTCATATTGAGTAGACTGCATTTGAAATCTACTTAGAGTAGATTGCATTTGAAGTCTACTTAGAGTAGATTGCATTTGCAGTCTACAAATGTGACCGTTTTTTAAAATGCATTTTTTGACATATTTACAATGTATTTTTTTTATTTTTTTGTTTTCACATGTTTGTTAGTTGTATATCTACCCACTGTAAGAGTTGGTCATGTTTAAGACAAATATTTGTGGGGCAAACTTATTTTCTTGATTTGGTGTATAGTTAGCTCATATTCAGTAGACTGCATTTGAAGTTTACTTTAGAGTAGACTGCATTTGAAGTCTACAAATGTGATAGTTTTTTAAAATACATTTTTTGACATATTTACAATGTATTTTTTTGATTTTTTTTGTTCTCACATGCTTGTTAGTTGTATATCTACCCCTTGTATGAGTTGGTTATGTTTAAGACAAATACTTATAGGGTAAATCTATTTTCTTGATTTGGTGACTAGTTAGCTCATATTCCGTAGACTGCATTTGAAGTCAACAATTTTGAGATTAAGAGGTTATTATCATGTCCAAACTGAAATTGTTATCATGTTCAACTTTCTGTTCAAAGTTGTGCAAAAAAAAAAAAAAAAAATTTAAACTTGTGTCTGAACTTGTGTTCAAACCTAGATTATATAAGGTAGTTCAAAATTTGTGTTCCAATTTTTTTTTTTCTTACTTCAATTCGAACCAAGGACAAGTATCTCTATCATGGGAGTATGTTTGAGTATTTAATCATTATGCTATTATAACTTATTCGTTAAGTTTGACAATCACATTTATTTATTGTGAAGTATACTTTGCTTGTAGACTTCTTATCGAGTAAACTTGTGTCAAACAATGGTTAATAAAAAAACTATATCATAAGTAAACAAATTTGACTCTAGTGTACTCAGGTGTTTGAGATACAAAGCTATGTCCAATGAAATTTCAAAAAATAATATAAAGGTCAACCAACAAGTTTCTTTATTTAGTTTACATCCGTCATTAAACACACCGATACAAATGAATAGAAATTACAATTAAGACGTTTTCGCTCACAATCTGAAACTAGTAAAAAAAATTCTCGAGAATATTGTCTTTCGGAAGGAGGACAATGGCGTTCATAATGCTCCATCAAAGACAAATCCATCTTTAGTCTCATATCCAGGCTTTTTACCCTCCATCTACTCTTCCTTTTATTGATTTGTATAAGAAATATAAAAGCAAACAAAACAACAAAAGAGAGTCATTTCAACAATGGAATCAATAAGATCTAAGACTAGCTAAAACAAAACCAAAATATGGATTAGAAATCAATACAAAATCAGTGCAAAGATAAAAAAGCGGATATACATTCGAGCCACCACCATCACAAGGCCGTATCAAGTAACCACTAGGAAGCATCTCTGCTCTAACAAAATGTTGAACTAGTGGCATGCTAGGACCATTTTGAGTGCTCTTTAAGAGATCTCTCGCACACCTATAAATATTTGTTACACCGTGTGAGAAAAAATCAACACAAACAAGAAAATCAAGAGGAAAAAACGAAAGAAAAAAGCCATATATTCAGATAGGGATGTTAAATTGGGCCTAACTAGAAAGGGTTAGCCCTGACCCATATTAAAATTTAAAGCCCAGAACCTTTCACTTTGATTAATTTTAATAGTGGGCTAAAATCGGACCCAAATAAATTAGCCCTGGGTTAAAAGAAGGGTTATGTTTTATGCATATATATATATAACCCGAAAGCTTTGACCTTGATTCAGAATCGATCGGAGATCCGTCGTATTGTAAACCAGAGTCCATTAGACTGGCTAACTCGTCTTGCCACGTAGGCACTCCTCTTCCCATCTCCTCCATCTTCTTCAAAACCAAAATCCCTAATCCGAATCGGAACCACTCTTCACAGCAAAAAGATCTATACATTTAGGTTTCTATGAGGATCCGAGAATACAGAGAGAAAACACAAAGAGCGCGAGAGAGATAGAACATGGCGAGAATAAACAGCAACTGACACTTTTACAAGCGTAAACTTCAAGCTCACTTTTTATTCGAGAAAGCTTTTTTCATTAAACGAATCATACAGTGAAAGCGGGAGAGACAAAAGTTTCTCTATATATATATGACTCAGAAATTTCATTAACGAATTACAAGTTGATGTTATTGTCACGAAAGTATCAAACTTTTACTCTTCACTTTTTCAATATTCTCTTTTGATTTTGACTGGTTTTATTGAAAAAAAAAATGGAGTATTGTTCTTTGATTTATAGAAAAGGGTTAATGGGCTAATCCTAATTAAGCCCATACTAATATAAATTACAAGGCTAATAATGGACTGAGATTAAAATAGGGCTGGGCTTATATTATCATGGACTAAGATGGGCCAGAACCCTCCCTACAACATCCCTATATTCAGAGGGACACACCACAAGGCTGCCATCTTCTAAAACAGAGGTATAACACAACAACCAGAAATCGCGAGGTGGGGCCAACGTAGTTGGCGCATAGAGCTGCAAAAATCAAGAAAATGATGTTTACTAATTTCACATTTAGGTAAAACTAATTGTAGCACCAATAGTTTGAAACAACCAACCTGCATATAAAGCAACTCAATGGTTCCACCATTGGCGGTTGGCAACACATTCATAACATCAACAGCTCGGCATTCGCGGAACCAGGAAGGCCGATCTTTGACGATCTCTGCGACCTGGAAACCAAAAGGACACATATCAGTCTTGCTACATATATAAGGTAGTAGTCGACAATTGCATAACCAGCTATATGAATGAATCTATTTACACATACCCTTGTAGGCTAGAGACCTACTAGGCCACATGAGAAATAGCAATGATTCCAATAGAATCCGGACCAGGCTGTTACAAAATTACGAAACAATCATTACAAAAAAGCGTAGAGTAGAAATAAAATTAGAGGAATTGGATCAAGACCATACCTTCATTCCAGGCATATGTACCAACAGCGGTTCTGGTTGCCTTTGAAAGAAACTCTGCTAAAGTTTTTCAAATCAGCATAACCTGTTTGTGTCTGGTTAACAAAACCAACAAAAAAAAAACATAAACGAATGTAAAGGACTAATAAATTAAAAACTTGGTCTTTCTTTTTGCCTCCTCAAGGACTAATAAATTAAAAAACTTATCTTCACCGAACTTGGAACATAAGTGCTCACACTTGGCCAACAATAAGATTCTCCGAGTATTAAACTAACCAAACCACCGATATGAGAAGCCATAAAGTCATGAACTCCGGCCAGAAGAATAGCAGCAAAACTCGGCAAGGATCCACAATCATCACGAAAGAAAAAGGATCTGGTCACCGAAACGACACCACCGCCGAAGCACTAGCATTACATCGGAAACAACCCACCACGAGAAGGAATTGAGCCGAGAAAGTGAAATCAAAGCTAGAAGAAGCCAGATCTACCTAAACAAGTCGAGATCCAATTTTATTTTTTACGTGAAGGAATGTAGATCTGAAGGAATGAGGTGCCGTATTGGAGAGAAAAATATAGATATTTTTTTTTTTACAAATTAGGTTTAGCTCTGTAAGTTTTATTTTTATTTATAAACGGGGATAAAAAATTTGGTTAGGTTAAATTGTCGGTTTAGCAGACTTGAAATGAAGTTTACGAAACCCTAAATACAAAACCCTAATTTTTTCACGAAACCCTAAACTCTATGTAGACTGCATATGAAGTCTATTTTAATATGTAGACTTCATATGCAGTCTACAATCCGAAACCCTAAATTAATTATTTTCAATGGATTATTCAAATACTTAAAAAAAAACTTGTATCAAACATTCAAACATCTAATATATTAACAATTTAACACTTTTATGCAGGTTTTACATTTTAAATGTAGAAATTATAAACCATAAATCAAACCCTACATTACAACTTCTATTACTCTAAACCTTAAACTATATATATGAATCCCAAAACATAAACCAATTACAATCATAAACTCATATAACTTATATGTATCAAGTTACAATAACTACCAACCACATCAATACCTAACAAAATTTTGATGGAGTAGAATATATGGGTATCTATGTATACTTTAGTGTAGAACATGTAACTCACTCATTCATTCATTTTCAATGCTATTTGTCTTTTTGTTGTAATTTGTTTCAATTTTGTGAAATTTTATTTTTCATATTTCACAATTAATTATAGTTTAATTATGAACAAAAAAGTTTTACAAAAATATTTTTTTTCCAATTTATAAATTTAAATATAAGATTTAATTACGATGTAGACTTCTTTTCCAGTCTGAAAATAGACGTCGTTACATGTCTACTGAGTAGACTTCCCGTGTAGACGTCAAAAGGCTAAGAAGGTCATTATGCATTCCATTTTTTTGTTTGCTCATTAAGGTTGTATTTGTAATTTCACTAGTCCTTTGGGTTACTTTTGCCAAACATGAGATGAGGGACATACTTTTGCATTTCAAATCAAGTTTTAGGTCATTATTAGCAATTTCCTCGTTGTAAACAAATTTTAGTTCTAAGAAAAAAATAAACAACACTAAAATGATATATAAATATATTTTAGTCATATTTATATAGCATATATTAATTTATGATATTATTGGGACCATATATTTACACAAAATTTATAAAAAAAATATTATCTTATTATCTTATCGAATTGTGGTATATTTTACACTGGCGCGACTCGGAACCGGGAAAATTTATTAATTTAAAGAGTTTATTAATTTATCGAGTATTAATTTATACAGTTTCTACTGTATATTTGATATATCATGGTTTTTACCCATTTTAGACCATGATATAAGTCCGTTTTATAGAGTTTTTTTAGTGTTTTCCAGTTGTTTTTAGAGTCTTTACAGGTATTAGGCGTTTGAGGCATAATTGATGTTTACTAGAAGTTTTGGAGTTTTGCGGAATGAAGTGGCGAAGATCGAAACAAAGAATTGGATTTTAAAGTTGGTGTCGATCGACACCACTATGAGTGTCGATCGACACCGTGCTCGACCAAGCCAAAAGCCCAAATTCGAGGATGTCCGTTCAAAGCCCGAAAGTTCCAGATGTTTAGAATTATGTTAAAGACGGTTTAGGAACCTTATAAATATGTTTTTACAGCCATTATTTAGGCATATGCTTGACTTTATCAAATTCTTAGAGATATTCATAATTAATAAGATGTTTGCTTCTTTGAATATGTCTGAGTAGTTTCATTGTTAGGTTTAGGGTTATTCAAGGGTGTTTGATGAATTGCTAGATTCAACGGAATTGTTAGGATAAAATCATTAGAAGTTTTTCATCTTAACTTGTGTTTATTGTTGATTTTAGCTTCATGAACTAGAATCTAATTTTAGGTTAATTGATAGACACGTCAGTGTTATTAATTGCTTGAATTAGTATTTGATGAGCAAAATTCATTTTCGCAAAGAAAATTGGTTTAGGGTTTTTGTGAATAATTGAACCTGAACTTTAATGCTTATTTGAATTGTTAGGATTCGCAACGAAAGTTGACTTTCTAGGATTTAGACATAGATAATCTCTGCAGCAACAACTGATTGGTTTTATATTCGTGTTCATGTTTAAGAAATGCGCTTTATTATTCCTAACTATATGTTTATATCTGCAATTTGGATTCACCTGAGATTGTCGTGCGCCTAGCTTTATTTTAATTGATTTGCAACCCGTTTTCATTGCCTGCTTTACTTGTCTTTTGATAGATCATATTCTACCTAGCATAATTCGAGCATATTAATCTATTGTGTTCATCTGATTCCATGTGGATTTCGATATCCTAAATACTGCAATTGATCTCTTAATTTGAGAGAGTAGCTCTAGGGTAAATTTGAGCATACCAATATTCTTTACACAAAGCAGTTAATATTGTTTTTTTGTATAAAATGATAGTTAAATTGCTATAATAAAGTTAATAAAACTTTTAAGTAAAGTTGTGTTTTGTAACGCGTTAAACATGTTGTCTTGTCTTCTTGTACAAGTCCTAGAAGACATAGATTCAGAAGTTCACTGTTGAACTTGAATTTTCATAAGCACTTTGGCTTGGGTTTAGAGGCTTATAATAAGTTTGAATTGTTCATGATGAGCTTAAATATAAAAAAGCACTTTGGTTTAAAACTTTATAATAAAGCATTTCTCTTTAAATCTAAAAATGGAGTTGATTGTTAAATTCTTATGGCTCAGATACCATATTGTGTTTCTTATACCATATTGGATTGATGAGAGTCACTATACTTATTTCAGTTCTAAACTCTCATCAATCCAATAATATGAACTTACGATTCACGTTTGAGTTATTAGTGAATCTAAACATAGAGAATTAAGAACCATCGCTATACCTACAACGATATTTTGTTAAGTTTTTCCCAAGTGCTTTTGTTTGTTTTCCATAACCTGCATTCTCCAATTTAATATACAAAAGCTAGAAGAACAGTAGCTTACAACAAAGATGACACTCCCATCCACCTTCAAATCTTTCATGAACATATTAATCTTCTTCCGGTGCAAGTGCAGCTTCACTATACTCGAATTCAACAGTTCACTCAACTTCACTTGATCATCTTCTTTGCAATAACGAGAGATTAGCAAACCAGGTATTCGTGCATCGAATTCGGTTCCTTTTGATGATTTTCCACTCTCCATATACTTCTTCTGCTCCTTTTACGTCATTGAGCTGATAGAGTTTAGATATAAGAACCTCTCTCAAACTCAATCCCAACTTCGTATTATTAATTGAGCAATAAAACAAGAAATCGATACACTTTTGAATTCTAGAAAACTTAAGAATCGTTGGCTTAACCCGGACAATTCTCCTCAAGACAAACATCTCTTCTCTAACACCCAAAAGATAACCTAGAAACCAAAACCACAAACTGACTTATAAAGAAAATAAATGTAAACAAAAACTCTTGAAGAAATAAGAAAGTTTCCTTTATTATCCAAATTGCTTCACGACATCTCCTTCTTCTTGAGACTTCCTCTGTTTCTTCCTGAAGTAAGCTTGATCGGGCTTATCATGAGCTTCAACAAAGCTCTAATCACTTTTCCATACCCTTCATTCAAAAAGGAGCTGGTACCATCTCTTTTTATCTCTGCCTTCTTTTTTACTCATGGTTATCTCTATCGCCTTTAGCGTTAACCCTTCTCTTTTGTACGCCTCTGCCATTGCATCCATTGTTATTACTTCTAGCTTGAATTTCTCATCATCTTCTTCAGCCCATTCCCTCATATACTTCTCCATCGATTTCACAGCTGATACGTATGCGTTGACTCTCAAAACGTTGTTCTTCGTGACACTATCGATCTCTATGCTCTTCTCCTTCATCTCCAACAGAAGCCTAATGACCTTACTTCGTTTCCTTACCTCAGTGTAGAGAGATATCATTGCGTTGTATGGTGCAACTTTTGAGAGTAAACCAAGCTCTCTCATCTCCTCGAAAACGGCTTCTGCTTTGTTTAACGTTTTGGAAGATTTTGCATACAAGGTCAAGAGCGTAGCGTAGACAGAGTAATTCTTCATGTTCTCAGGGATGCATGTTTGGAAAAACTTGTCTGCTTCTTCCAAACCAAACTCTTTCTCAGTCAGATCAAGCCTAGCTGCATAATCTTCTGGAAAAATGTTACTAACCACTCTCTTTTCACACATCCATGATGATGCTTCAAGTGCTTTTGAGAACTGATTTGAGTCACTTAGATTCTTGATTAGGTCTCTCAAATCCGACGGCTTTTTTACCCATTCCTCAAGCAATGGAGTGATTGACCCAACCAATTCTCTCTTCCTCAATGTTTTGTTCATCAATTCATCTCCCTTGTCCACCATTCCGTTTTCGCGATAACCAGACGCCAACATTATCGGAATACCAACATCGAACTCAAGACCCGAACACTCCCACTCTTTGTAGTACATCTCTGCTCCTTTAAAATCACCTAGCTTCAATAAAGAAGCAATCAAAGCTTGAAACCCTTCATTCTTTGGCATTCTTATCTCCTTATACAAATTCCATATCCGATAAACGTCTTCTCTCCTTCCTGCTTCACCATACAGCCTCATGAGCTCCTCGTACGCCTCGGGATCTCTCAATTCCTCTACTCTACGAAGCATCTCTCTCGCTTTTTCCTTAATACCGATTCTCAGATACGCCTTTGCCATGTCAAGTGCTATCCGTAACTGAAACTTGTCCACTGAAGCTATCTTGGATACAGAATCGTAAACTCGCAGAGCGTTCTTCACAGTGATACTATCGACCTCAACGTTCTTCTCATTCATCTCTCGGAGAATCTCATCGACTTTATCTCTCATTACCATAGAACCGTAAATCGAAGTTATCGAATTGTAAGGAGAAGTTTTCGATACTAAACTTAGCTCTCTCATCTTTTCGAAAGTAGATTCGGCTTTACTTAGAGTTTTCTTCCCCGATTCGGCGTATCTGCTAAGTAAAGCTGTGTAGATAGATTCGTCTCTTAGATTCTCAGGGACGTTCTCGAAGAACTTCTCTGCTTCTTCGAAACCGAATACGTTCTCGATCAGATGAAATCGAGCTGTAAAATCTTCGCGATTGTAGATCTTTTGTTCCATCATCCAATCCGATACAGCTAGGGCTTTACGAAATCGCTTTGAATCGCGGAGATTGGCGACGATTCCTCTTAGAAACGAAGGGTTTAGTTGATTCCCTTGTTGTTCTTGTCGCCATTGCTCAAGCACGTTACTGATCTCTGATTTCCGATCTAAAGACGATTCGATTCGACTCTGAAGGATTTGGATCGAGGACGGTAGGGTTTTGTTTGTGTAGGAGCAGAGGAATCGAGTCCTGTTACTGTGAGCGAGGATACGCCTCGCGTGTAGCTGGAGATTATGCGTTAAGCTTCTTCTCATGTTAGATTATGGTGGTGAGGTGATGATACATGGAAGAAGAAAAAGAAGAAGAAAGAAGATTTATATAGGGTTTAGTTACTCGATTTATATAGTTCACTAATTACGTTATTAACAAGTTAACTAAGTTATGGCCCATTCATTAGGTTTTCTCATTTTGCTTGGAATTACATGATTTACCGATATATAAGGGTTTATTCCGGTATAAGGATTGAACCAAACTTGGTTTATTTTGATAATTGATATACTACCAATTTTTCCCTTTTTGATAGTGACCAGTGAGGGTGATCCGAAATCATTGTAGCTTCTTGAGTAGGCTTTTCACATGATTTTCTAATAGATCTAAGACCTGGCATATTGGTTTAGACAATTTCATGGATAAGAAAATTTGATCCATGAGTCTATGACTTAAACCAACATTGCAGTTCTTTCTCAAATAGGAACCAAAATAATCAAATTCATAATCTCTAAAGAAACAATATATGGTGACGTATATAGTGAAAGTTATTGAACAATTACAGTATGATGCGTCTTATTTTGGGGGAACGAAGATAAAAAAAAAAAAAAACAAAGGAAGCAAATTTGTATGTCTAGAAGAAACACCATTTTTTTCTAGAAAGACAATATATAAGCAATCAAGTTTTCGAGATTCCGATGCGAAGAACCTCCAAACTTAATGCATTTTTCAGCAGTTTCTTTCATCGGCATGATCCTCTTAAGAATCTCTTCTCCTTCTGAGCTTGTCATTAGCGTTCTAACCGAGTTTTCGACATTTACTCTCTCAATCTTGTTCTCCAAATGCAAACCAATCTTCCAAACATCGCTAATGTACCTAGCATTCACTCTTTGGTCTCCAAAAGAAGGTTTACATATCATTGGTACAGCTTCACATATGCTCTCAATCGTTGAGTTCCATCCACAATGCGTCAAGAATCCGCCTGTTGCACGATGAGCTAAAACTTCCATCTGAGGTGCCCATTTTACGATTTTACCCCTACCTTCGAGGTTTTCGATGAACCCTTTAGGCAAAATCTCCATCCATTCCGTGCCGTGGACCAAACCGGGTCTAACCACCCATAGAAAAGGTTGGTTGCTGTTTCTTAGACCCCAAGCGATCTCCAAGAATTCGGATTCATCGATCGCAGCAATGCTTCCAAGACTTACATAGATCACGGATTTCGATGCTTGCTTGTCTAACCAAGAGAGACAGGTCATGTCTTGTGTAAGTAAGCTACTCGATGAAGCGGAAACTCGCCTGTGAAACGGTCCGATACAGAAGAGTGGAACCGGGAATTCTCTTAGCGATTCATCGAGCTGATCTGGTTCAAGATCTTCGATTGCGTTGAATATGATTCCTGACGACGACTTTAGTGACTTCATCACACCTCTCTGTAACTTATCCCCTGTTCTTGGATCTTCTGTCTGGAACCATGGAAGATCTTTCATTCGAAGATTCGGAAGCTCGGGAACCGGTGAATCGGCCTTAGACTCTACCAATGGAGAAAGAAGAAAAGTCAACAAAAATGAAACAAAAACTAGAAATTTCGATCTGTATATATACATACCTTGTAAAGAAAGATACCCTTTCTCTCTTAAGAGATGAAACTTTGAGAAAGCGACGAAAGCAGAGAGATTAACCGTGCGAAGAACAATCCTCGGGATACCGAATTTCTCGGTTAAATCGTGAGTGAAGTACCAAAGAGCATCTACAATCACACAAGATGTGTTTGGCTCTTGAGACATAAGTTTCTTTAAACAATTACCAAAAGGAGTAACACACTTGGAATTGAGGTCATGGAGAATATCGATGACATCGGGATTTGTGGCTTCGGATTCAGATAAACCGTCGGGTATGGAGACGAAATTGAAGTGAGGGAAATTGGAAGAGTTTGGAGAGTTGAATTCAGAGTGGATCACAGTTATGGAGAAGCCTTTGTTGAATAAGATGTTGCCAAGTTGAAACATAGGGTTTAAGTGACCTTGTAAAGGAAAAGTAAAGAGAAAGATCACTGGTTTTGTTTCTCTACTCTCCATTTTTGTGTTTGTTAAAGCTAAAAAAAATTTCTAAAGCATACAATAGTGGTTTAATATAATTGTTTTAAAATTAATTAGCTTATATAATTAAATAATAAAATTGATTATAGTGGAGTTTAATATATTGTTGTGTTTTTTTTTCTCTGTTTAAAGTTCTTGTTCACACAGAGTTTAAGTTATTATAGACGTATAAGACGAGCGCCGTTACGTAAGCAAATACGTCATTATGCTGATTCGATCTAGATGCTGTAGTTTTAAAATGAAGACTACTTTGTTGTTAAACAATGACCAAAAGCATGTGGGGTTATCAAATTTCTTCATATAATTTAACAATTTATGGTTACCAGTCTTTCATATATCATGTGAAGGTATTCCATTTGGTATTTGTTTTGGACTCTAAATTTAGAGAAAAAAGGATGTATACTTGGTACAAAATCTTTCATATCATGTGAAGGTGTTCAAATTGGTTTTTTTTTAGTGTCTAGATTAGAAAATATCTGATATGCATAGTGCATATAGATAATGATTTTGTTATAATTTTACCATTTACGATGAACATTATATTTCTTACACATAAAAATACATATAATTGAAAAGAAAATATTTTTTAATGGAATAGAAAATAAAAATATACATATGATGCAAATGAATGACTAATTTTGTTGTTTAGTAATAAAGAATTTATAAACATTTTGTTAATTTTTTTTGTTTGGAGAAAGATTTTGTTAATTTATTTATTTATGATGAACATTCCATTCTTCCACACAAAAATAAATAAAATTCAAAACATATTTCTTTACAATTTTGATTAAAAAATGAATGAAATAGATTAGTTCCTTTCTCCTACATCCCATTCATATTTATTCTATCAGTTTTTGGTGTTTACTATTTAGAACCATATTTAGAACATTTAGAACTATACTGAGTTGTGAACAAATATGGTCGGTTTAATACGATTTTTTTTTTTCTGGTTTACTTTTTCGACAAATTAGACTTCAAGAAACAGAAGTTCCTTATCAAAAAAAGAAAAAAAAGAAACAGAAGTTCTATTTTTTTTATACGATTCCATTATAACTAAATGACAATATGTATGTTAATTACAGTGGCTGCTAACTCTTAAAATCAAAATGGTATCCTGAAAATCAATTTGTTACTTGCACTGTTATAGTCATTTGCATTGTGAGTAGTGAGTACGTTTCGAAATTAATAATGAAAACAATGCAAAATGCCAAATGGGCTTTTCGAATGAAATTAGAGTCAATGTTTATAAGATGAGATGACAAAGCAGTGACAGTTCTTACAGCATAACTCCAAATCTCATTGACAATCGCTTTGGCTTTTATGTTAGTTTCCGGCCACAAGTTGCTTTTATCAAACTTTATTCGACTTGGATTCTCTTACTTACCTTGTTTCTATTTTATTTAAATGTCATTAACATATTTTATTTGAAGTCGTGAAAAACGGTAGGTAGATAATAAAATATGTTGAAAAACAAGAAAATAATACCATAACATATAAGAGAAATTTATCAAAATTACCATAACTTTTCAAATCCTTTTCAAATATGCCACAACACTCAATTTCTTTCAATTTTATACTACAACACTAACTAAAAAATCAAATTATCCTTATCTTCTTCCTTCATCTTCAAGGTGTGACGGAGATCCCGATTTATGCTCATCAAAAACTTTTGATGGATTTTATGCTGCTAAATTTATCGACCGAAGAGGCAGACAAAACAAATTAAGTTCAACCTATCTAACCAGACTCAACATGGTTGAAGGGATGCATTCTATAGTTTTAATGAGTTTATAGATGATTTTAATGATTTTGTTTTTTTTTTGAAAAAATAATTTTGTATGTCTAGAGCATTATCACAAAAAAATTCTGGAAATCCACCTGAAACACTAGATTTGGCTCTTTGTATCTTACTAAGAAATTATCTGTAATCATTTGTAAACATTAAAAAAAAAAAATTCAATAGTTCAATAACACCATATTTTAATTTTGAAAATTAGAAGAAATAAATCCGAATACTAGATTAATACACTTTTCATGACGATGATACTTATATAAAATTTACAATTACACCCAATAACTAAAAATATATATAAGCTTATATATAGAGCCTTTATGAGTTTAAGTTAATAAATTGAAACATAATTATATAATATCCACTGGTTGATTAGAAATTAAAATGCAATGTTAATATTTGTAAATATTTAAATTTTTCATAGTTTATTGTTAACTAAAAATTGAAATACTACATTAATGGGAAATTTTTTGTCTCTACCGGTTTATTCTAATTTGTTGCGAAATCTACCACAATCGGGAAAAGATTGCAAAATGTAGCACAAGGGGTGTGGTAAATAACGCTTAAATCCCTACTTTACTTATAACCTACAAACCCTAATGATTCGACTGCACAACATTTACTCCGTTGCACAATTATCGATATTAGTAACCGTCTCTCTCTCTCTTACTTAGACAAAAAGACATTCAAAGTTCTATACACACAATCGTCTCTCTATATTCCATGTTAACTATTGACCTTCAACCTCCTCTTGTTCTTCACATCTGGACGAAAATTTCGTTTTTGTCCTCGATCCCGGCCCTCGGATTCCCCGTAACTAGCGTCGTTTCAAGAAGAGAAGTTTTCTGGGGTAAGCGTTTGGTTCACGCTTTAGTTCAAACATGTCATGGTTCGTGTTTTACTCAAATCTGACTTCTGCAATTGAGTTTGACAAATCTATTTGGTGTTGCTTGGCATGCGTGATGCATGCCAAAATTAGGGTTGTAAAAAAAACTTTGGTATTTGTTGTTATCCTGATTTTGTCCCCTGTAATTTATGTCCACAACTAATTTTTGGTGTATTGTTGTTGACTGATTTTGTTATAAAATGTCTCCGGGCAAGAGAGGCAGGAAATCTAGTGGCCGGAGAGAACCTCTGCCACCATCGGCCGATTTCCCCGGTCTTGAGGGGCTAAATCCAGATCTGCTTCCAATCAGGGTATATGCAACGGATAGATATCCACCTGAGGGACACCTAAATGCATATCCAAGCCTGAGTATTTGTTGGATACTGTCCAAGCGTTAGAAGGGATTACGGATCTAGAATACATACTGGATTCTTGCTTCAAGCCTCTGTTCCAAATACCTTGTCGGAAGGCATCGTTATCTGGTAAACTGGTCCACCGGATGCTATGTCGAGCACTACACGCAAAAAAAAATACGAGATGTGGTTTACCTTCGGGGGGAAACCTATAAGGTTCTCAATCCGGGAGTTTGCAATGCTGACTGGGCTGAACTGCGGTGCTTATCCTGATGCAAAACAAACACGGGACCTGCAAACTCCATATGACCAAGGTAACCCATACTGGGCCACTTTGTTTGAAACCAAAAATCCTGTTGTTTACATCCGAGATATTGTTGAGTGGTTAAAGAGGGACAAACGAAAGCCAGTGGACCAGAGGATGGGAAGTTGGAGAAGAATCCGATTAGCATTCATCGTCATTGTAGAAGGCGTTCTGTTGGCTAGAACACAACCTGTGAAAGCGACAAAGAAGTTGTTGAAATGGTCAAGGATCTAAAGACGTTTGAGGCTTACCCATGGGGGCGAAAGTCCTTTGAACTGACACTTCGAATGGTTAAGGTAAGTACAAGGATACCAGATCTTTCCAAACTGAGGGTCAAGCTGAACCAATCGCACACGGCTGCACACAGGTTTCCTTTGGCTATCCAACTTTTGATGTTCAAAGCTGTTCCAGCATGAGAACAAATACTGATTGAGAAGTCCCCTAGCTCAGGAGAAGCCAACTTCACTGATAAGTCCATCGTCAACCTCGTACTGAACAAAGCTTACCACAATTACAACATCATGGAGACAGAGAACATCCCAGATGTAAGTGTTAATACGCACATGTCTATTGGTGTATGAAATCATTTAGTGATACACGAAATAGTAATGTAATTTATTTCTTACGTTGTACAGCTGCCAATACCAGTATTAATCATGCCCACCCAAGAGATGTACACATTTGACGAATACTGGAAGGGTGAAGTAGAGGACGAATCAGTTCTGTACGTAGATAGACTGATTGGAAGTGGTTATAATTTCACCAAGGACACATGGATAACCGGGGACAAAACATGGCCCAAACTCGTCTGTGACCCTAAGGCTGTAAAGAAGGAACCAAAAGGTAAAGGCAAGGAGAAGGTTAATGAATCCTCTATCCATCACCACTGTATCGACTGTGAAGAACTGCTGATAAAAATTGAAGAAAAGAACGCGGTTCACCTGGCAAATGTAGAAGAAATCCTCAAACTGGACAAAGAGAGGATAGTGAGTGAACTTCTAGATGAGGCTATCCGTGCAATGCGTCAGGGATGGAAAACTCCAGAACACAAATCACCAGATGTGGGTCACACGCCACCTTCTCCGCCTTACCACCCATGAGAAGAAGATTTGTCAGGCAAGGATTCTCAACCCTGCCAGGGAGTTGAGATACCAACTGCACAGGACACCGAAGAGGAAACATTGACTAACCTGTCTTCAAAATCAAACATCTCACCGACAAACAAAGAAGACATCACAGAGGCAGATCCCCTGATGCAGGCTTTCAAGATTGATGGTTGGGCCGATTATGAAGGTGTCCCAGGTGTTGTGGATCAAATCAACAGAATCCATGGTGTCCACACATCGGACCAGACTGATAGTCCTGTTGATGTTCATCTTACAGGGAATTTTCCTGTAAATTGTTTTCAAGTTGTCCCAAGGGGCGTGGACCACAAAAACACAGTTCATGATGTCCACGCAACGGATGAGCCAAATAAAAATCCGACAGAAGTTCATAATCAAGAGAGTTTTCATGTACATTATTCTCACCCTGACACATTTTCCTTAACCTGGCAAATGTGGTCCTCATGCATTGCCTTTGCCAATACAGGTGACAGTTTCGGCTAATGGTACCAACTTAGGAATGGAATCTTCGAGTACCTCCGCGATTGGGGATCATGCAACAAACGATGCACAAACAACCCAAAACACTATCATGTCCCCAGACAAACATTCCAAATAAGAAGGATATGTATTGAAATCTTTCGTGCAAATTTTGGATCAGGTGACCAACTTATCCACATATGGTGGCCAGATGGTGGGAGCCGAGGCAAACATGGCAAACGACTAGTCAAGCCTGATGGTAGTGTATTGTTTTTGTCCAAATCAGATGGTCGTTTGTATATTTTGTGTGAATTTGTAACAATTATGTTGCAATGAAGGGTGTGGACACGGTGGTGGAAGGAAAACAGACGAATGTCCTGGGCTGTGAGGACGAAAATCAAAATGAAGATGTTGTTGACCGTGATGGACAAAAGGTAACACAATTATGTCCAAAAATTAAAATACAGTCCCGTTGTCTGTAGGCCTCTCCTCAGGTATTGTAACGTGGGATTGGAAACGCAGGGTACAGATGATGGAGAGCAACCACGTGGGCGTAAAAGGGAAGCGTCCGACGATGACGAGGACTTTGAAAAGCTGCCTCCAAAAAGATCAAGGAAACCAACTACCCGATTCCAACAAACTGTAGTGAGCAAAAGACCATCGACTGCAGAATTGCCAGATTCACCCATCACATTGGTCACTGAAGCAGTAAAAAGAAAGTTCCATGCAAAGCTCAAAGCTAGCAGAAACAAGTAAGTCTCCCACTGCTTCATATCCTTTGTCCTCTTCCATACTAATTACATTGTTACCTATTGATTGGTATAGAGAGTATATGATCAATGGCCATGTGGAGACAAAGGGGTTTTTTATGGAGCTACAATCATCAGAAGTTTGTCTTTAGTCCACTGTACGTCTAGAATTGTTATTTACATATATTAATATGTTAAATGTGTTAATAGTAGACTGATAAAATCAAATATACATTGCATTCCAGCACATCGATGCACTCTTGTCCCTGCTGTGGACAAAATTAGGAGACACTCTACTGAAAAACAGGTTTGCAATCCTGGATACATAGTTTGTGAAGGTGTTGGTTGCAGAATACCCCCGGTTTAAAAATATAAAGAAGAATGAGAAATTATGTTGGAGCAGCAGCATTAAAAACTATGTTCGTGGGATTGTCCCTGGTCGGCCCAATAAACTTGCTTGGCTTGCAGACGTGGACTCCATCTACGCACCAATGAATTGGGGCAACGACCATTGGGTTGCCATATGCATTTCCATTCCATCTTCAACCTTATACATTATGGACCCATGCATTATTAAAAATGAGGATAACAAGGTGGAGAAGCTAATGAAACCCTTAGTTGAGATGATCCCTGCTGCAATAACGGATTTGGCTTCTACGGACGCACCTATTAATTCCTTGTTCCATTTAAAGCGCAAAGTAAAGGCCTCTCAGAAAGACTCCGGATTTGGGTGCCATGACGGTAACTTTCATAAATTTGCTTGCTCAAGGGCTTCCTTTTCATGGCATTTCTGAAGAGCTTGTCAGGGACATCCGGATGACGTACGCCGTGGACACGTTTGAGGAGTTTGTCCATACATTACGTGACTAAGTCTCATTTCACTCTCTAATCTGATCCACCTGGTTGTGTGTTGTTTTTCCTTACAAAAACATAAATGCTCTGTCTCTGAACCGTTTGTGTTATGTGGAACATTTTATGGTGTTTTAACTTTGTTATTCTGTTATTCTAAACCTTTAACGCTTTTCTTAATTTGTCTACTAACTACTTGTCGACGACATGTTTTCCCAAAAACTCTGTGATATTTAGACAGAAGATGTCTGTGGTTATGCTTAGATAATTACAAAACTCCGACAACCTATTAGGGGTCTCCTCACTAAACCATTAAATAAGGGTCAACACATCCACATTATCTCCCACATTATCACCCTCTTGACCCCCACCATTCATTCGTATCCAAAACATCTCGATACATTGGTTGATAATGATAGTAAATGATAGATAAAAGCGGGGACGAATTGCACAAAACACGTTAATTTCTTGCTTTGATGAACTGAAATGATGAAGAAATATGTAAACATTATCCATGAAGGAACTCCTAGTCTACAAGTTCATACAAGTTGATATATATAGAATCACAGCGCAAACGTGAAACAACTACACAAGATGACTACTGCCCATATTGCTTGCTCCACCACTTTGAACAATGTTCACAGACGTTTTCCGCACAATGGAACTCGCAACCAAGTAGGCGGTTTGGGGGATATGATTCCATTCGTGTCCAAAACGATTTACGCCACCATGAGCAACATCGGGGACAAGACTCACCACTCTCACAAAGGTAACAACCAGTTGAATAGACTGGAGGATACAACATGAAATGTTGCCAAGTTACGCAGAATAGCCGCCTATTCCTCGTACCAATGGTGTTAATATCACAAAAAACTCTTTGCGTAACATTGACTCCTACGTCGAAAGACGACACCAAGGACTTGAACTTCCGCATAGCATGCAATGCTTCCATATGCCGTCCATGGGAAGCAAGGAAGAGTGCGTATGCAAATGTAAACTTGGGGTCGTCTGACTCCTTGCCTCGAAGTAGGCTGACGACTTGTTCCAACGCACCATCCTGCGCAGCCAGCCTAAGGCTTTCAAGATAGCAAGCCGTGTGGTTACCTGCAAGGGCACACCGAACAATCAACGAACGAAGTACAGAACCTTCATTAACAACGCTTGGTTGACAGCAATGTAGTTTAATGAAGCTTCTTTAAAAACAATTGGATTGAGAGCAAGCTCCATGCCAAGCTTCCCAGACGCAATAAGAGGACCAAGGTCGGTGACGAGACCCCTAGCAACCCTAACCATAATGGATACTTGAAGGTGGTCCGGAAGGGAAAAACGGAGAGATCGGCCTTCCATTGCAAAATCTAAATTCGTGATGCATTCTGGTGTACTGGCGTATGTATTGTACTGGTGTACTGGCGTATGTATTGGGGGGGTGGGGGGGGGGGGGGGGGGCTTGATGTCCCCCACATTTTCTTGTTGTGTTGTTTCATTTCCTAACAACATGATGCTATTATTGCCTAATGGATTTTGAAATGTGTAACTAGTAAACGATGGGAAACCATGTCCGTCTATGAAATCCTGTCTGTATGAGAAATGTAGCACTTTTTTAAAAATCTTTGTAAAATCTACCACAATTTTTATTTTTTAATATTTGCATACCACATTTTGACTTTTAGTGGTAACAATTGACATAATTGCCCTTGATCATGAATTATCTATTTGCATTTCGTCCACGATCCCTGGTTGTCCACCTATTCTGTTTACAACCACTGTCGTTGTCGACCATCGCCGTCGCTGTTGTCCATGGCCACCGTATCCATCGCCATTATGTTCACCGTCGTCGTTCAGTCCACGACATCATGTCCACCGTCTTTGTCTGGTCCACGTTCATCGTCATCTCCATTCTGTCTACGACCATCGTTGTAGTCCACGTCTCTATCGCTGTCTACGGTCACCGTCTCTATCGCCATTATGTTCACCGTAGTCGTTCAGTCCATGACATCATGTCCACCGTCTTTGTCTGATTCACGGTCATCGTCATCTCCATTCTGTCTACGACCATCGTTGTAGTCCACGTCTATGTCGCTGTCTACGGTCACCGTCTCCGTCGTCGTCTTCAACCACCGTCTTCGGACTAGTCTCCATTTTTCCGTTTTAAGAAAGAGAGAAAGATAGAGAAGGAAAAAGAAAAACGAAGAAGGTGAGAAGGAAGAACCATAATTTTCTCATCGTTAAAACCATAATATTTTTAACAACAAAACAGGTACCATATAAAACAAACAACATATTAAACGTAAACACTAAACGATGAGGTAGCTGATGGTAACATTCATCCGACACTTTTACTTCCACATTGCAAACATGACCCCCATCGCCACCGTAATTCCAACCGATGACGTGAGGATAACATTAAGAAGACTATTATTCATGTCCTTCAATAGCAACACCTCCTGTCTAAGGAGCTGACATTTGTCACGGTCATCCGAGTGGATTTCCGTATCTTCAGGGTCACCATCTTGAATTAGTTCGTTGATCGATCCCTTAACTTCTTAATCTCTTCCTTCTGGTCACGCATACGGTCTCTCGCCTCCAACAATGCTAGGTGTTGCCACCCGTGAGGTCTTTCCACATTAACCCAACGAAAGAAATTACAACACCCGTATCCAATACCACCTCTACGGCCTTTACCACAACTATAAAAACGCCGACAAGGGTTGTCATCTGTCCAAGCTTGCACAATCCTCGATGGACAGTTGCAAAAACACACAACACCCTTTTTGTTTTTGTATTGTAGAGTTGATGAACTTGAACTTTCAGCCATCTGCACACAATACACCTTCCCCCATCAATTACATAACTGGATTCACACCAACATTCAAAACCAGACATAATCGGGAACGAAACCCTAACATCTACAGATACGAACACTAACCTCGGAATCCTTCGCCGTGTCTGATTGTTGCTGCTTTTAGTCTACCGATTTGTTGGCCAAAGAAAACATAACCCTAACCCCCAAATCGATTTGGGGGTTTATATTAGAAAACAATGAAATTTAAAAAACATTTATTTTTTAAATGTTTATTAAATTTTTTTATGTACAATTTGTCTCCACCGTAAATTTTAAGTTCTTGTATTCCTGGTTAAGGACAACATTTAAATCTTGGATTCCATTACAATGGTGTCAGTGGACAACGTTGTGCCGGCTTTTAGTCTACCGATTTGTTGGCCAAAGAGAACATACCCCTAACCCTCAAATCGAATTGGTGGGGTTAGATTAGAAAACAATTAATTTAAAAAAAATATTATTTTCAAATTATAAAAAATATTATTTTATGTACAATTGGTACCACCGTAAATTTGAAGTACAATTCTTGTCTTCCTAGTTAAGGACAACATTTAGATCTCAGATACGATTACAGTGGTGTCGTTACAATTCAACGTTTAGATTACAGACGACTGGTGCCAATTTCTCATTACATATTTATGTACATACCTAAACACATAAAAAAAGACGCGACACCTAAAAAACAGATCAGTACAGGGAACTTGTAACTGGAATTCGGCCTACGGCGCATCTCGTCCATCTTGTCATTAACACGGTGGACAACTTCCAAAAGCTAAGCAAACTCGGAGTCGAGCCGAGCTGTGAGCGCATCAAGATGATTGTCTTGTTGCATCTTCTGTCGATTGATGGACTGTACCTCCTCGAAGAGTGACTCGTCATACCACTTAAAGAGGTGGTAGGGAGATGGGTCAGGATCATCCTACGTTCGATGATACACATTTTAGCATTGCCTATACAATAAAATTAACTACACAAACAACAGAAAGGCAGAAAGGGGGTTAAAGCTCACATCTAACAATGTGCAAGTGTAAAACCTTCTGTTTTTGATCTCGAAGTTTTTACACAGACACCACCACCGCAGAAACAAACAGTTGGAATCCCACAAATCTGGTGATAAGCATAGCAACTGAAGCTCTCATTGAGTGAAGTTGAAGAAGACGATGGTTGGCTATAACTATAACGTCCCATGTTACCTCACTGGGGAGTCTGGTGGTGGTGGTAAAATAAATATAATGCAACTAGTTGTCGAAGCCTGGTTGTCATTTAAGACATACATGTGGCATAAATAGATTTATTTAATTCCACATGTTGTCCTCCTTACGATGTATGTCCACTAAATTTAATGTTGTCCCGAAACAATTTTGGTCTTGTGCAAACATCGAGGCCACTTATTCCACTCCCTGCAAGGTGGTTTATTTGATGGATGGCGACTTATTTCATAATGGAAAAACCTTTTCTCTCACTGCTACAGTGACGTGATTCGATGGAACAAAGTGGACCCCATTACACACCCATAACTTACGGGGTCGCATGCCTACACGCAACCCCAAATACATGATTAGATGGTTGGATGGAACAGGGTAGACCCATTGGACACGAACACCGGTTATGTGTTACTCCCAATGCACATTAAAAGTTGTCTGCCATCTACCAAATGTCTACTTACCAGAGTTACGAGTTGTGTGAGAACAATAGAAAACCCATCATTGTGTTTGACTAAAATAGTTTAAAGGTTTATACATTCAAACACATAATTGGGACAAAAAGACATAATTGAGCCAAAAGATGTAATGAGATTGTTTCTACATCCATTAGATATCCCTTATATTTACACAAAATGGAAGACATAATTAATGTCCCCAGCCTCACATTCACGAACTAGATTGGGTTTTTACAGGTGGCTCGGTTGTGGCCGACCTTCCCGCATGTGGTGCACTTCCCTTTCTTCCCACCTTTAGCCTGCAATATTCAATTGAATCAGATATGGGCGTAACTTATATAGTATGAATATGCCAATCAAACACCAATATTGAATATTACTTACATTGAACTCCCCGTTGGACAGGATTCGGACAGCCCGGGGATGACCTGAGCCCCGCTTTGTTCTGGGTGGGTTTGTGTCCTTCCCCCCGACAGACGGTGGAACAACGCAGTCCCTCGCGTTCGGAGGTGGTAACACAATCTCTCCCCAAAATTTACGCTAGGCAGTGGTCTCCCAACTTTCATTTACGAGTGTGTAAAGATCGACGTTCCTAATGCCTATGGCAGCAAGAGCATGACAACATGGTACCATCAAAACATCAAATACCCGACAGGTGCATTTTCTTTTCTTCAGGTCGACTGTGAAAACCATACCCTCACTGTCGTTTACTTGGTATATCCAGTCGCTTGCCGCAATAACCGAACAGTCCACATCCTCTTTCAAATGGTCCACGAGCATCTCTTCAGTCTCTGGTGTACATCTTCTAACAATCTTTGATGCTTCCTCCCTCCTTTCACAAAACCATCTCATCAACATTGTCCGAATAAATTCAACCAAAGGGACAATGGGAAACGTCATAGCTCTTTGAAGAGCAGCGTTTAAAGACACTGAAATATTACTAGTCATGGCGCTGTAGTGCATTCCTGGGAAATATGCTAACGCCCAATAAGGGAGTCCAATCTCTAATAGGTATTCAACACATGCGGGGCTATGTTTCTCAATTTCCTCATACCAATATCGAAAATCCCCCACTGTGTAAGCTCGAGCCGCATTAGATACAATTTCGGCCAAACCCTCCGACTTGAACGTATGGATAACATTCCTGTACAGATGGACCACACAGCATACGTGATGGGCTAGTGGATACTGAGCTTCCAACCCTGCGTAAATGGCACCGTGTATGTCTGACACAAATACAAGATCTTTTTTGTCGGGGACAACTTTTTCAAATTTTTGGAAAACCATGACCACAATGCAGTATTATCGCTGTCCACAATACCAAATGCCAATGGGAAAACCTGGTAATTCCCATCCTGTCTACTGGCTGCAACTAGACAACTTTTATACTTACTTTTAGTTGTTGTCCCATCTATAACAACAACCTTGCGGAGGTGCTTATAACCGGCAATCGATGCCCCCAACGAGAAGAAGAGATACTTAAACAAAGTCTTCCCACCTTCCGTTATTGTATGGATACTTGAAATGGTCCCCAGGTTGGTTGTCTCCAGTAGGTGCAAGTGTGTAGCCAACAAATTATAACTATCTTCTTCATTCCCGCGGGCCAATTTCATGGCAATCTCCTTTGCATACCAAGCTTTCATATAGGATATTATCACATTTAATTCGGCCAACAAAATATCGGGAAGCTCGCAAGCCCTTGGTCCGGTTTCCCATGAGCATATTTGGATTGTATCAACTCCCCGAGCAATGCAGTTGTTGCCTTATTCCCCCTTTTTGATCTAGCTCCAGCATCGCACTTGTGATTAAGCGTGGCTGTGCAAATTACAACATTTTCCGAACCCTCGTGGTTTGTAGCATAAATCCTCCAATGACAAACTGCAATTACCCTCCTTTTGTCGGAAGTTATAATCTTGAAATAGTATAACCTCTTCATCGAGTAAACAGATAAAGCTTTATGAAGATCGGCCTTGTTTTTGAACACCCGACCAACGTATATAGCGTCACCAGCTCGCCGGAGGTTCATGTTTGCTTTGTTCTTAGCAATTCCTCCTGTGTTATCGCGAAATGGACGTGAATCCTTTAACATAAGTGGGTCATAGTCAGCCCACATGGGGTATTCATTGGGGACAAATGGAAGCTGCAGGGACAATGTCCGTTGACCCGTGGTCCCCTCAATTTGAGAGGAGGAGGGAAAATCCCACTGGCGTGAAGGACTTCTATCACATACATTGTCTTCGACGGGGGGACATCTGACAGAAATAGATCTTGTATTAGATATAGGTGAATGATGTCCTCCGTGAACAGGGCCGTAATTGCCGTCGGTAATGTTAAACCCAACGTTTTCCTGAATCTGCTGGTTACTGCATCCAACGTTGTCCACCAACAACTCCATCCCGTGCAGTTGCCGAACAGTTGTTCCAGTTAAATTCCCACATTCACCATCACCCACCAAAGACCACACTGACGGACTGTTGCTTGTGCTTCCACCCTTGGTTGGGTTGCCTGGATCCCAGTCTATCGGATACTCACTATCAATAAAATCCGTCATGGCATCAAAATCATAGTCTTGAGTATCATACCCATCAGTTGTCAAATCGATGACCGATACCCTCTGCCTCTTCTCCCGTTGACCTTTGTCCCTCTGTATGTTGTCTCTGTTGGCAATGTTGTCCACCTCCGCAATGAAGTCATCATCTACAAATGTCAGTGGGATGTCCATAAGGCCGTCCTCCATGGGCAAGTTGCCTTGACACCCACGGTCACACTGCAGGGAAGCTAGTGCCACGAAATTGTTCGATTCGACGTTGTCATGACCTAGATCTTTATCCTTAAGACTTAAGAACAAATTTAGTTGACGTTGCTCAAACCTTTTCTTCTGAAATAGTGCAATCCCCGAGTCTCCGTCTGCAGCCACAAGAGGCATTTTTGCCTACGTAAATGCTTCGCTTTCTCCCTCGCACTAGAAAGATAACAACGTCTTCACTTTGTTAATATCTAAACCGAACTCTTTCACAATCTTCTGATGAAGCACTTCGAAGCTGTCGTTAGGCCGCATGTCAACACACTTTGCGTAAACATCTTTTGATACACAGGAATGCCATTTGCCAAAAGTTTTGCATTCCCACTCTCCGACTATGACCAGTACATCTTCGGCCACAGATATCTCCTGAAGTATTACTATTAAATATGTCCCCTCCCTGCGCAAAATCGAAACATTAATGCCGCTTTTGGCGGACTTGCGATAACGTGTACAACAATCACGGAAATAAGCCAATAAATTCTAGGCGTTACCTGTCCAAAGAGTTTGGATTGAATTATCTTCACCAACACAACTGAATATTCACACCATTCTCTCTCCACCGGTAAAATAAGAACTGCCTGACTATCTTGTCCCCATAATTATATACCATTTAAATCGAATCAAGGTTACCAACTTTTGCACATCTCATATGAGCATTAATTACTACTGCGTTCGTAAACTCCCGTGCCCCCCTACAAAGTCTACACCTATGAAATACTCAAGTGCCAATTTCTGCTCCTACCACTACTTCAGAGGAAGCCTAATCTCAAGCCAGCTAGAAGACAAAATGTCCTATGAAAAGCAAGGGGGCCGAAATTGTGGTAGGTTTTGTGAAGATTTGTCGTGCAATCACCCGTAATTTTCTAAAATCTAGTGTTACTCAACTTTTTTTCTATATTAAATCATTTAAATCAAATCGTAAATCAAATAATCATCCACGTGTCAACATTGATAACAGAAGGCAAACACAACAACATGGAGAGAAAAACGAGCTCACCACTTCGCCACTTTCATATCGCGAAATCGAAAAACATAAAAAGCCTAATCATTGTAATCATCATCATCATCATCATCAAATTCATCATCATCTTCCCCAGATTCAGATTTCAAATCTTCACAAAATGGCTGCGGAACCGAACCCTAAGAAATTCCCTGTCCTCTCCTACGTATTGGCTCGCCTGCCTTCATTCGCCGGAAAATCCCCTTCATCATCATCCTCCTCCGCTCCTGCTTTCGATGTCGAACAACCACCGTCATCGATCGAGATCGTAACTCAGATGCCTCGCTTGACTCAACCAGATGTTCTCGCATCAATGACCGGTGCGATCTCCGACGTCGCCGAGACCCGATCCATACTCCGAACCTTAGGACCCAGACCGGATCACGAATCCGTAGACAAAGCCCGTGTCAAGCTCTCGGAAATCGAATCGTCCTTATCGGAATCGTTCGAGGACATCGCGCTTAACGAAGCGGCGGCGAAAGATGAGAAGAGGAGGTTAGAGATGGATCAGGAGAAGATTTGGTGTGAATCGATTTTGAAATTGGACGAGGTTCATGGTTCGTATGAGAAGCTATTGAAAGAAGCGGAAGAGAGGCTTGTGAGGATTTATGAATCTGCAGAGAAGAATGTCGCGGCGGAGGATGAGGAGAGTGGTTCGGCGGTGGAGGTTAATGAGGAGGTTGTGAGTATATTGCAGCATGCGTTGGGTAATCCGGTGGATCGTGTTGATTTGTCTGGGAGGAAATTGAGATTGCTTCCTGAAGCATTTGGACGGATTCAAGGATTGCTTGTTCTTAACCTCTCTAATAATCAGCTTGAGGTTAGTTCTGAAATACACATAGATTCGAAAATTTGCTTGATTGTTGCGAAATGGTGAATCTGAATGTGTTCCTGGATTGTCTAAGTGTTAAAAGATCTAACTTGGTTTAGGTTTGAGAATTTGGTAATCTTTAGTGTAGCTTAAAGGTAAACTTATTGGGCATTATACAATGGTTGATTAGTAATCCCTTTGGTTAATGTTAATAGATAGGGGAGCACAAGATTACTCGTTTTGGTTTTTGTTTTTGTTGATCATTGGTGAAAAACAATGCTTTTTTTTTTCTGATGTGATTGAAGGAGATAATGTATTACTGATGGCTAGTCTGATGTGATTCTAAGAGATTCCGGTCTGTGTGAGGTTGTTTTGGTTTTACGTCTTAGAGTTTGGCTGTTAATATTTAGTTTTCCATAACAATGATTTTAGTCTGATGTTATTTTGGTTCTGCATCTTTGATATTCATGTTGTGAAACAAAAATTTCAAAGGAATAGGAGTCTTTGAAACTGTATCCAACACGTTAGTATTTGCAGGAACAGTTGCAGGTTAAATTTTATTTGCTGTGTTATGGTCTATCGGTTAACTCACATTTTGCAAGTGATTGTTGCTGATGTTCATGCTAGATCTTTTCTTACTTGTTCTGAGGTTGGATCTATGGCTTGAGGCGCATTAGGTTTTCTTGATTTCTTAGTGATTGAAAATTTGAAAGATTCATATGTTGATTCTTACGCGTCACTTACCTCACCGATGTTTATGTCCAACGACAGGCAATTCCTGATTCAATAGCTGGATTAAATAGTCTTGTTGAGTTGGATGTCTCTGGGAATCTTCTAGAGACATTACCCGATTCTATCGGTCTACTGTCCAAACTGAAAATTCTTAATGTCTCGACTAACAAGCTCACTTCCTTGCCTGATTCCATCTGCCGTTGCGGGTATGTAATATAACTCAACTTTGTGTCAAGTTTGTTTTTTTAATCAATTCTAACCACTACGTTCTTTCATCTAAATCGCAGGTCGTTGGTTGTCTTGGACGTGAGCTTCAACCGTCTCACCTACTTACCAACCAACATCGGATTTGAGCTAGTGAATCTGGAAAAGCTCCTGATCCAATACAACAAGATCCGATCCTTACCAACAAGTGTAGGCGAAATGAGATCCCTAAAACACCTCGACGCCCACTTCAACGAACTACACGGCCTTCCTGATTCTTTCGTGTTGCTCACGAACCTCGAGTACCTAAACCTAAGCAGTAACTTCAGTGATCTCAGGGATCTCCCGTCTGCATTCGGGGACCTCATAAGCCTCCAAGAACTCGACTTAAGCAACAACCAAATCCATGCCCTCCCAGACACTTTTGGCACACTCGATAGCCTTACCAAACTGAACGTGGACCAGAACCCGCTCGTGGTCCCACCCGAGGAAGTGGTGAAGGAAGGTGTTGAAGCTGTGAGGGCGTATATGGGTAAGAGAAGGATCAAAATGTTGGAAGAGGAAGAGAGGTTGAAAATGGAGAGTGAGATGGAACAGGCAAACGCCGGGTGGCTCACTCGTACAACGTCGAAGCTGAAGACTTATGTCACAGATGTTTCCGAGTATCTCGGATCGAAATCTCCTCGTGACCCTTACCTTGAAAGGGAGCTATAAATGGTGTGACTTTGGCTTGAAGAACCAAAGAGGTTGTTTATACCATTGTTGATAATTTTTCATATTTTTTAACCATTGTTGATAATTTTTCAAGAGGTGTATGGATTGCACTTATGGTTGTGAAGAGTGAAGCATAAACTCATTTGAAGAATTTCTTCGCCTTTTGTTCAAAGACAGTTTCACAAACGTGTCAAACGAGTTCGAAGTAATAATGAGACGGAATTTATGTGTCTTAAAGATTACTTTCTAAATCACGGTATCATCCACGAGACATCTTGTATTCGCACTCCTCATCAAAATGGTTGGTAGAACGCAAGCATAGGCATATTCTCAACGTTGCTAGTGCTTTGCGATTTCAAACTCATTTACCCATTCAATTTTGGGTGTAAGTTTAACCTTATGATTACAAACTTGTAATCTATCCCATAATCGCCACTAGAACAAATGAATCAACAATTTCATATTGATGGAGTTTTCGGTTATGAGAAGGAAGAATGCCTAACCTTGATCCATTGCATTGTTAGGCATAATGATGATTCCTTGATGATTGTTTGATCTTCTCCTTCCCTTCCTTACTGCGATCTCCCCTTCGACGGAGCCGGGGTGTTCCGATTCCGATCACAATCTCTAATCCCTCTTTTCGGTTTCTATGTTGTCTTTTCTTCTCAATTCAGAAAAATGAGAACATATCCCTGCAATAACTTCCTCTTCCCCTTTTATATGAAGGCCCACGTTTTTACTAAATGGAAGAGGAAGATTTGTGTCTTTTAATGAGACACCCTTTCATTTAAATACAACACATAAACTATACTTTAATACATATACATTTATATAAGTTATTCCATTATATATAAATGTAGATGAACCTTTAGATTAGATTCTTTATTGGGTGAAGTAAGAGGGTTGACATCAAACCCATTTCGGTACCTTTTATTTGATTCGGTCCATCACCGTATCCATTACATACCGGAAACCTTAAACCTTACATTAAACTTAAACTATAATAGTTGGACCGTTAATACTTCGGCCACACTAACGGAAATATTCTTACATTGGGGTGAATGTATTCTTACCGCCGGTTATTTGATTAACCGTACTCCCTCTACGTTTTTGAATGGTAAAACTCCTCATGAATGCTTATATCATCACAAACCTCTCTATGATCATCTTTGAGTTTGCGGATCTCTGTGTTATGTTCATAATCAGAAGATATCCGGGGATAAGTTCACTTCGGGTCTCGCCGTTGTGTCTTTATCAGATATCAGAAAAACAATTTCTGGTATCACAGGATGTTGTCTTCTCCTAAAACGAATTTCCATATGAGATTCACCATTTCACAATCTGGAGAAACTGTTGATTTGAGTGTTCATACTCTTCCGACGAACTCTCTTTTTGATATCGTAGAACAGAGCTCACGACATTTTGATTCCTCTCCAATTTCGGTTCAAACTGGTATTGGTTTCACAACTCAAATTGAACCGACTGATCCGATTGAACCGAGTAAACCGATTGTCAATCAAAATGAACCGATTTCCAATTCAACCGCCTGAACCAAACTCAACCAGTTCTAATTCCAATCAATTGCCTGAACCGGACACTGATTCATCTTCTCAAACACAATCCACTAAACCAGAACATTCTCCCGACGATGTAACTTCAAACTCAAGAGATTCTATGCCACCGGATCCCGTCGTCACTTCTCTTGATCAATCGGGGCCAGATTCCGACACAACTCAGACCGAACCATTAGGTCGTGGTCATAGACGCAAAACTCCGTCTCTGACTCTACGGGAATTTGTTACCAATACGGTAACGATGAAATCTATGTATCTTATTGATGATTCTAGAAATTGAAAGTGTGTAATGAACTCAAACTTAATAATAATATCTCTCTTATTTATATCGTTAGGAAAATTACTCAAAACCTAAAGCTCTCAATCACAATCTCTCAAACTCATAATCTCACAATCTCACACACACGGATGCAACAACTTGACAACTCCTTTTATAGAACAAAAACTCTTAAACAAACTTCCTTTTACTCATAAAGGATAATTTCCTTTTTCTCATAATTTCCTAATCCTAAATTCTTTAGGATAGAATGTGCTTCAAGCTTATTCCAACATTCTCCCCCTTAAGCTTGAACTTCATATTCTCCAAGTCTTGAACTCCGATGATCTCTCTCATTTTTCTAAACTTGATTCTTCCCAAAGCTTTAGTGAGGATGTCCACCTTTTGTACAACTTCTGAATCATGCTCTACTTTAATTCTTCTACTCATTACATAACCAAGATCCTCAAACCTCTGAATCTCGTTGTCATTAAGACCCACTTCTCCTCTTTGAGAAATATCTTTACCTTGCTGCACATAATGTGCAATGGCGTCTCCATCACCAAGTCTTAAAGCACCTCCATAAATATGACCTTCAGTTTTAGGTAATGGCATTGGATCGACATCAGCTTCCTCTTCATCCTTAGGAGCTAAAGATTTCTTCTTTGATTCAATCATTTCTTTGATTTTCTTCAATTTCTCTTCATCAAGCTCAGGATCCTTCACAGTTTCTTCAATTTTCGCCTTTGAATCAGAATCGGAACCATCGCTTTTGGTTTCCGACTTCAATTTCTTCACCTTAATTTGTTCGGAACTAGAACCTGCAAATTTCTTTGACCTGCTCTTTGACCTGCTATTTTCTTCCCCAGAAGACGAAGCACAAATCTCAAGAGAGCATACAAGACGTACTTTGTATTTATTGCCACTACCATCTGAGTTTCTCTTTACTTTGAAAACCCACTTTAATCCAATCGGTGTTACTCCATTAGACAAATTAACGAGGTTCCAAGTGTTGTGCTTCACAACATAACCAATCTCTTCTTTGCATGCATTGATCCATTCTCTAGACTTATTTGCTTCATTGAAGTTCCTCGGTTCATTATTTAAACGAAGTAGTAACATCTCTCCTTCTTCTTCCGCAAGCATTACAAAATTCTCAAAGTGTTTTGGTAACTTGACCTCTCTTTGTGTTTTCCTGAGAATCGGTGGTGGTGGTGGAAACACTACACTATTCTCTTCCTCTAAGACTTTCCAATTGATCACTCTTGTTACCTCTTTCATCTGAGACCTTTTCATACTCTAAGGAAAATATGCAATTGTCCACTGGTTCTGGTTCCTTTTTTGCTTGTTCTTTAGCAAGAATTTCTATCTTTGCATCAGTTTCTTCATCTTCTCCACCTTCCTTCTTTTCAGCACTCACGTTCGTCTCAACAACTGTTGTGAATTCTTCAGTCACATGTATGTCATCCTCATTGGTTTCCCAGTTGCCACGACCAGCTTCATCATGTTTAAACTCGTTTCCGTGACCTGTACCATTGTGGCGATCATAGTTCCTCCGAGGTGGGCGTTGAAAGTCACCCGTCTCTCCATTGCTGACACCTCCATGATGACCATTGCGATCACCACCATGGTATCCACCAACAGACCCACCACTTCTTGCTCCATCCTCTTCTCCAGAAGATCTGTAGCATAGTCGTTTCCGTTACGAGGACCATCATCATCACTTTGTTCCCCTGTTTCTTTCTCTAAATCAATTTGTTCCTCTATTTTAATCTCGAGGTTCTCTTCTTCTTCTTGAATCCCATGATTCCCAAATTCTCCAAGATCACTACTGAAGCTCTTAAATCGTTCTTGGTCATCATGTCTCCAATTCCAGCCTTTTGTCTCATCAAACGCAACATCCCGACTTGATTCACTTATCTTTGTTAGGTGCAAAGGAGCATTGTTTTGTATCCCCAAATGAACTTTGTATAGACGATTTCTTGATCTTTCAGCCTTAACAATTAGCTTTCCTTTTAAATCTCTCATTGTCAAGAAAGCTCCTTGTAGTCTTATGTCACATCCTGACTCAGTAGCTTGCCCCAAGCTAATAATATTGGTTTTGAGATCAGGAATGTAATAGACATCAGTCTTCACACGATACTCACCATTCATATCAAAAAGAGAAATCGACCCTTTTCCTTTTATGTCAGTGCGAGAATCATCACCAAACCTAACTTTTCCAGTAATAGACTTATCAATTGTGTCGAAAGACCTTTTATCACCAGTCATGTGATTACTAGCTCCATTGTCGAGATACAAGATGTTCTCTTCTCCCGTGTTTGTTTCAAATTCGCTAGGTATGCAACTTTTCTCATTCAAGAAGACGACCTTATGCATCATAAGCTCATCTGCGTCTTGTGTTTCATCATTATCTGCTTCTTGAGCTTCTTGTAATTTGAGCAAACGATCTGGACATGATGATGCAAAGTGTCCTAGCTTATTACATCGGAAACACGTAATTCATGATGTATCTCTTCCACCATAGAACCGACCTCGACCTCTTCCTCTGTAATTGAATCTTCCTCCTCTGCCTCTGTTTTGAAACTCTCCATTAAATTCTCTGTTAGTGTAAGTATCCATATTAGCATACATAAGTTTGCTTTGATCTTCATGGATATCTTCTTCTTCACAAATTCTTTTTTCATAGGCCTTGAGACGTCCTATAATGTCCTCGAAGGTTGTAGTATTGAGATTTAATACTTGTTCGAGATAGGCTACTATATGTATGTACTTCTTTCGAAGAAGACAATTTAGAAACTTCTTGACCAACTTAGATTCTTCAATATTAACACCTAGAGCAGCTGATTTGAATGAAATTTCGGACAGCTTTCCGGAAAAATCATCAATCTTCTCTGAGTCTTGCATCTTAAGCCAATCAAATTCTGTCATGAGAGTTTGTAGTCTTGCCTATTTGACTCTCTCTGCTCCCACATGTCTTGTTTGAATAGCATCCCAAACCTTTTTTGTCGTATCAAGTTCTCCTACTTGTAATATAAGTGACTCAGAGATTGATTGAAAGAGTAAGGCAATGGCCATATTATTTTTCTCCTTGTCGGTCTCCGTATTTTCCGGTTCTTTCTCTATGATCTCCCATACCTTATGAACCTTGAGCGCAATCTTCATTCTCATAGCCGACACCGTGTAATTGGTTGCATTAAGCAATGGACACTAGATTGAGGAAACTCCTCCTCTTCCTTCTTTTATTTTTCCTGTAGCTGGAACAATATCTCCCATATCTTCACATGAACTCAAGAGAAAAAACTCACGTCTCTCACAAGCTTAAGATCACGAACCGCTCTGATACCAAATCTAGAAATTGAAAGTGTGTAATGAACTCAAACTTAATAAGAATATCTCTCTTATTAATATCGTTAGGAAAGTTACTCAAAACCTAAAGCTCTCAATCACAATCTCTCAAACTCATAATCTCACAATCTCACACACACGGATGCCACTACTTGACAACTCCTTTTATAGAACAAAAACTCTTAAACAAACTTCCTTTTTCTCATAAAGGATAATTTCCTTTTTCTCATAATTTCCTAATCCTAAGTTCTTTAGGATAGCTTGTGCTTATTCCAACAATGATTACGTCTCTTGTGAACGATTCTCTACATCTCACACGGCTTTTCTTGCTGCCATTAGTATTGGTATTGTCCCTACTACTTTTACTGAGGCTGTGAAACACAAAGTATGGAGGAATGAAATTGTCGCTCAAGAACTGAGTGGAACTTGGAGCATTGTAGACTTACCTCCTGGAAAACACGCAATTGGAAGTCATTGGGTTTATACGATTAAGTATTGATTTGATGGGTCGCTTGAATGATATAAAGCGAGATTGGGGGCACAGGGCAATTGGCAAGAAGAAGGGATTGATTATGACGAAACCTTTGCACCAGTGGTCAAAATGAACATGAATCAACTTTTTCTTAAACTGGTTGCTACTCGGGGTTGAGAAGTTTATCAAATGGATGTTCACAACGCTATTCTTCACGGTGAACTCGAAGAAGGTATGTCGTCTACATAAATCTATATACGGCTTTAAGCAGGCTCCTCGGTGTTAGTTTTTGAAACTCTCAAAAACTCTTACTACCTATGGTTTTACGCAATCTCACTCGGATTACTCAATGTTTGTCTATGAACAGAATGGTGGCAGTTTGCACATTCTTGTTTATGTTAATGATTTAGTTATCACCGAACACATTAAAGGCTATTGATGATTTTAAACAATATCTTTCGCTGTGTTTTCGCATTAAAGATTTGGGTTCTTTGAATTACTTTCTTGGCATTGAGATAGCTCGAAACTCGACGGGAATCTATTTGTGTCAACGAAAGTATATTTTGGACATTATAACATAGGCTGGTTTACTTGGATCAAAACCGGTAGACTTTCCCATGAAACAGAATCAAAAGCTTGCTACATCGGACTCGGCTTTCTTACCTAATCCTTCTATATATCACAGACTTGTGGGGTGCTTAATTTATTTGGCAGTTACACGTCCGGAGCTTTGGTATAATGTTCATATTCTTGCTCAATTTATGCAATAGCCACGTGAAGACCATTGGAATGGTGCTTTGCGGGTGGTTCGTTACTTAAAATCGAATCCAAGTCAAGGCATTCTTCTCCGATCAGATTCAAATTTGGAGTTAATTGGTTGGTGTGACTCTGATTGGTCTGCGTGTCCTCTAACTAGGAGGTCCATTACTGGGTATTTTGTTCAGTTGGGTGATTCTCCATTCTCCATTCTCCAATCTCGTGCTATGGCTTTTACAAGAACAAGAATTGCTCACGTTACGCAATGTTCTTGCTGATCTTGGTGTCATTCAATCTAAGCCTATGATCATTTTTTATGATAGTAAATCAGCCATTCAACTAGCCACTAACCCCGTCTTCCACGTAGGAACCAAACATGTGGGCAATGACTGCCATTTTATTCGGGAGAGGATTCAGCTCGGTGAAGCTAGTATTACAGTCTCCAAGGTTAAGACATAACTGTCTACTTCTCTGCTTCCAATAGTTTTCCTCAGCTTTATACACTTCATTTAGTTGTCTCTTAACCATGTCCAATCTCTCATTGTACACCTCCATATCCATCATAGCTTCCTCTAGCTTTTGCTTGAGGGCTTCAATAAGAACTCTGTTATTCCTTTGTTGGTCTCTATTTAAGATAATAATGACTCTCCTACAAGAGTCAATTTTCCGTTTTGACACTTAGATTTCTTCCTTTCTGCTAGGTCTTAGCTATGAGGGTTTTTACTTTCTCATTATTCTTTAGACGTCTCCTACTTTGACCCCAAGAGAAAGTATAATGTACTATTATTGATAGGGTTGACAGCCTATTTCACTATGTACTAATACCACTAAACATAATTCACCCTAGACTTTTTACCTCTCGATTTTGTAACCTAAACTTTATAAACTCTTCCTAAACCAATATGAACTATTTAACTCTTCGAAATTCCACCTTTAAAATTGGTTAAGCCTTAACCATATATTAACCACTAATCGGTTCATTAGATTTCTAATTGGTTAATTAAACTCATAAATGCGTTATTGAAATCACGTTTTGGCTAACTCTGTTGATCCGACTATGACCCGACTTTGTGTTATATTTTGGGGAAATTTTGATTTTGGGGAAAAAATCAAATTGGGTGAAAAGTTAGAGTTCATCTTATTCGGGGTAAAATTAGGTTTCATCTAATATGACTCATCATCGGATTTGCCTTTCTCACCATCGCATTTGTCTTCTTCTTCGTAATCTACATCATCATGATCACTCTCTTGAAGCCACATATCATATCTCTTCTTCTCTCTTTCTCTCTCGATTTCGACTTGTTGAGGACTCTCGATTCAGACTTCTTCTTCAACATTTGGCTTCGGATTGATTTCTCCTTCGTCGAATTTGACATATGGCTATCTTCATACATCAATTTTGAGAAAAATTGAAAATTCGAAGACCCCTAATATTGATTTTGTCCCAAATCAATTTTGGAACTTTATGTTTAGTTTTTTGTTTGGTTTGGCTCATAAATAACATAAAACATTATCGGGTTAAAGTCGGGTCAACGGATTAGCCAAAACGTGATTTCAATAACGCAATTAGGGGTTTAATTAACCAATTAGTGGCTTAATGAACCGTTTAGTGGCTAATAGATAGTTAAGGCTTAACCAATTTTAAAAGTGGAGTTTCGAAGAGTTTAGTAGTTCAGGTTGGTTTAGGAAAAGTTTATAAAGTTTAGGTTACAAAATCGAGAGGTAAAAAGTCTGGGGTGATTTATTAGTGGCATTAGTACATGGTGAAATAGGCTGCCAACCATTATTAATAATCTGAACCAATTGTGCTATTTTCGAAACATATTCTTCAATATACATAGTGCACTAGAAAAACATTATACGTAAAGCAATAGATGTGAATAATTTGTAACCTAAACAAAATAAATAGAGCAATAGGCAAAACGTGAATACATTTTAAAAACAAAAAAAAATACTTCTTTTCAAATTTTATTGAAGAAGGCGTTGACTCTGCTTGAAAGGTATGATGCTTCTCTTTATATAAGAAGAAGCGTAGAATGAATTTGTGTTGTTGATATACATGATATATATTCAATGGATTTATTTTCTTTCTTGATATATTCAATGGATTTATCTAATAGTAAAATTTAATATTTGAATTTTAAATTAGTAAAACAATTTTACCTCAAAAAATAAAATAAAATAAATGTTAATAACAACTGCATTTACGAATTAATTAAATTACTAGTAAAATATAATTAGGATAGAAAAGACTTTTTACATATCAAAATACTTATTTTTCAAAAAAAAAAAAAAGTGTATTTTTCAGAATCATAAACTTAAATAGGGTAGTTTTCAATCCCTTTAAAACATGGCAGATTCTAAAAGTTTTTCAGAATAATGGCAATTAGAGTAATTTTCTTAAGATTAAAATTGCTCCAACACAAAATTGAACAGATAAAGATAACAAAACAAGCGACACATGTTGACAGCAGCCATGAGACCATCTCTAACGGGAGTTTCTCCAAAAGATTCTGACCAAATAAAAATAATAAAATAACATAAAATTGGAGAGAGAAAGGAAAAGAGTATCTAGAGTATCTCATACCAGATACGTTTCTAACAATTTTGAGACACTCAATTCACATGTGTTTTGACTCTATTTTTCTAAGAGAAAAACTAAAAAATCTGTCACATTTGCACTTTATAATCTCAAGAAATGTCACAAGCATGTTTTCTTTACAGAAAATAACAATAATATGTAAAGTTGACAAAAATGACCCTCATATAATGGTGTATGACTCGGCGGAAATGTTGGTGCTTCTAAGGCTTGTGTCAGAAACACAAAAGTGAATTACATTATAATCATAAAATATTGACTTTTGGTGAGCAAACGTCTGACACTGAACAAAATTAACTTTTCAATTCCTATTTCTCTTTCTTTAATAATTTCTCTTTCGACACACTTTTATTTCTCAATAAACCAAAAATCACCATAAAAATCATTTTTTGAAGAACCATTATTTTCACTCCAAAAACAACATTTTAGTTTCACCGGAATCACTTTTCTGCACAAATTCCATTTGTAAGTCACCGCTAATGTTAGAGATGGTGCACAAAATCTTTTTGCGAAGTCACCGCATCTATTACGACTCCGAAGCTCATTAATGTAAATTTCATGTTGGAATTAAACAAACACCAAATTTTCATATCGGAATTTCACCGATTTGATTCCATTACCAAAAAAATCCCCAAATTAGTTGATTTTGAGATCTGCAATTTTATGAAGAAAAAACTGTAAGATTTACATGACGATATCCACAAGGTGAACATGGTGGTGTACACTATAATGTACACCATCATTGTGTACACAGTGGTGTACATCATCAATATGTACATAGTGGTGTACATCATCATATATCTGTACACCTACATGTACATCATCAATGTGTACTACACAATCGTCAATGTGTACATAATTGTGTTCATACACCAACATAGAGAAAATCGTACAAAATATTATTCCAACATAACCGTATAGAATATTACCTTACTATGTATACACTATCATTACACTAACGATTAACCGTACAAAATAGTACCCTAAACCCCAAACCCCTCCCCCCCCAAAATACTATACCCTAATTGGGTAATAGTAAACCCAAAAGGCAATGGACAATCCCACCCTTAATTATAAACCCTAAACACTAAACCTTAAACCCCAAACCATAAAACCCCAACCCCCTCCTCAAATACTATATCGTAATTGGGTAATAGTTAACCCAAAAAACAATGGACAACCCTAACCTTATTTATAAACCCTAAGCCCTAAATATTAAACCCTAAACTCCAAACCCTAAACACTAAACAAAAACTCAAATTCTAACCTTAGTATATGTACACTATCATGTACAGCATCATTGTGTACATAGTGGTGTACATCATCAATGTGTACATAGTGGTGCACATCACCATATCTTTGTACACCTACATGTACATCATCATTGTGTACTACGCCATCGTCAATGTGTAGATAATTGTGTTAATACACCAATATAGAGAAAATCGTACATAATTTTACTCCAACATAACCGTATAGAATATTACCTTACTATATGTACGTTATCATTACACTAACGATTAACCGTACATAATAGTACCCTAAACTCTAAACCCCAAACCCCTCCCCCACCCCCCAAAATACTATACCCTAATTGGGTAATAGTAAACCCAAAAAGCAATAGACAACCCCACCCTTAATTATAAATCCTAAACCCTAAACACTAAACCCTCAACCCCAAACCCTAAAACCCAACCCTTCCCCAAATACTATACCTTAATTGGGTAATAGTTAACCCAAAAGACAATGGACAACCCCAACCTTATTTATAAACCCTAAGCCCTAAACATTAAACCTTAAACCCCAAACCCTAAACACTAACAAAAAAAACAAATTCTAACATTACTATGTGTACACTATCATTGTGTATATAGTGGTATACATCATCAATGTGTACATAGTGGTGTACATTATCATATCTCTGTACACCTACATGTACATCATCAATGTGTACATAATTATGTTCATACACCAACATAGAGAAAATCATACAGAATATTACTCCAACATAACCGTACAAATTATTACCTTACTATGTGTACGCTATCATTACACCAACGATTAACCGTACAGAATAGTACCCTAAACCCTAAACCCCAAACCCCTACCCCCAAAATACTATACCCTAATTGGGTAATAGTAAACCCAAAAGGTAATGGACAACCCCACCCTTAATTATAAACCCTAAACACTAAACCATAAACCCTAAAACCCTAGCCTCCTCCCCAAATACTATACCATAATTGGGTAATAGTTAAACCAAAAGGCAATGGACAACCCCAACTTTATTTAATAACCCTAAGTCTTAAACATTAAACCTTAAACCCCAAACCCTAAACACTAAACAAAAACCTAAATTCTTACTTTACTATGTGTACACTATAATGTACAATATCATGTACACCATCATTGTGTACATAGTCGTGTACATCATCAATGTGTACATAGTGGTGTACATCATATTATCTATGTACACCTACATGTACATCATCTATGCATACATAATTTTGTTCATACACCAACATAGAAAAAATTGTACAGAATAGTACACCAACATAACTGTACAGAATATTACCATACAAATAGAATAACGTACACAATATAACAAAGTTTATAAACACAAAGTGACACAAACTCTAAAAATTAAACCGAACATAGAGTTGAAAAACAAACTAAATATAACTAGTGTATATTTGAAGTAGTACCTAACAAAAATTAAACCGAACAGAGTGTTGAAAAATAAACAAAAATGATGTAGTACATATTTGATGATAATGGAAGGTTCATCTTTCTTCTCATCTTGTACACCTTTACTCGGGACTTCATTAGGCTGTACAACTTTACTCAGGACTTCTTCAGGCTATAAAACTTTAGGTTGTACACCTTCAGGTTATACACCTTATGGTCGTACAGCAGAAGACTGTACCTCTTCAGGCTGTACACCTTCAGGTTGTGGGGTAGAAGCCTGTACCACTTCGGGTTGTACAACAGAAGCATGTACCACTTCATGCTGGTTCAAGCTGTACACCTTCCCCATCGGCAACATCTACCCTCTCACCATTGTCCGTACGTACAACTTCTTCCTGTACATCTTTAACCGGGACTTGACTATGTACGTCCTCGCTGGCCACATAACCAGGCTGTACACCATGAGGTTGTAGAAGAAAAGGCTGTACACCATCAGCCTGTACAACAGATGGTTGTACACTAGAAGGATGTACGTCTTCCCTTTGTATTGTCTATTCATTTTTCGCCTGTACACCATCAATGTATACATCTTCCATATATATTCCTTCCGGCTCGACATATTGGTTCTGTACACCTTCTGTCCCCGGTCCTTCCATCTCTACATGTTTCAATCCAATATATCTATCATCTGCATCATTATATCCCATCACCACATCCGCATTGATTTCAGATACCTTTTCTACTACTTCTGGTCCATCAACATCAACTCCACTCTGTACATCAACTCATCTCTGTACATGTTCACGAGAAGTACGTACATCAACGCTCTAACCATGAATAAAAGAGTTACAAATGGAACCAAAATAAAAGAGTAATAGGAGAAGTCCAAAAGGGACATAAACTAAATTTTTCTAAACTATAAAGCAATGTACATTATTTACCTCCACAGGTTGTACATGAGTAGGAGTTGTACGTACTGAAAGCAAGTTGACGGCCGGCGAAATTGAGCACCATCTTCCTGGAAAAAGCAAGTTCGGGTGCCGGAGTACTGAAGAGTTTACCGAAAGCAGAGTTACACAATTTAACCATCTCCTTTGTGTCTTTCAAAGCTTTGACAATGGCGAGTAGCAGATCGGGTCTCGAATACGTGTTGATATGCGCCTTAGATCGATATTCCCTTGCTCGGAATAACCTCGCCGGTAACTTCTCAGAGATCGGTGGAGAAACCTGAACCGTCGGAACCTCCGATTCCGATTAAGAGCCGATTGTGACATTGGAAATCCTAGATTTTTCAAAATCTTCAAGAAATTTTGAAATGATGTCTGAGAGAGAAAAAGAAAGAAGATCTGAGATTTTTCAAAATCTTCAAGAAATTTTCAAATGATTTCCAAAAAAGAGAAAGGAAAGAAGAGGAGAGAAGTTGAATAGATTTCTCCTTAATTATGTTGTTGCAATTATTCTCGCAAACAAGGAGAGAGGTGCATCGGGGATTGGTCCCAAAAAGCAATTGTCTGTCACTTCTATACCCACAAATACACGACACATCTTTTAGATGTTTATTAAAAAATGGATATTTGTCAACTGTCACACCTCTTTAAATAATCTGTACAAATTCTTTCTCTGTCACCATAAAGTGTACAGGAAATGTCAACATCGATTTCTTTGGGGCAATTTCGGAATTTTCAAAAAATTGTGACAGAAGCTGAAATAAGAAACTCAACATATAACAGTTGTGTAATTTAAACTCAGCCATGTGACATTTCTGTAATTTTTTCTTTTTCCAATAATTCAAAATTTAAATAAATAATTAAAAAGGTTAAAAAATTATTTGAGACACCCAAAGAGTATCTATACGAAATTGTTCTGAAGATACATAGCAATCCATATGTGGTATGCACATTGGTACAAAACAACCAACACATGTCGTACGCGTGTTGGCAGCAATGAAAATACATAGCAATCCATATGTGGTATGCACGTTGGTAGAAAAAGACGTGACTCAGCCTTTCAAGATTACACTACAAGAAAACATCATGTTTTCCGACAGACGTAATATCCGTCGGACGGAATTCCGATGGATTTCCGACTTTCATCAATCCGTCGGAAAGCCGTCACAATTTATCGACGGATTTCCGACGAATACCGTATCCGTTGGTATTCCGTTACCTTATACCGGTGGATTACCGACGAAACTAAGTCGTCGTAATTTTGTAACGGATTTCCGACGGTTATTATATTCCTCCACAAAACAGCAATGAAGATACTTCTATTAACGGAGACTCGTATGTCGAGGATACTGAAGACGTGGTAAATCGTGTGGAAGACACATACGAACCTGACTCTGACGAGAGTTATAGTGCGTACGGTAGTCTAAAGGATACACCATCGGGAAGTGGGACGAGACGTAGTAGATTAGGAATCTTTAGGAAGAAAAAATAAATCCATGTATGTTGGTGTTTTATAAAATATTAATATGAACGTTCTTTTGTTGCGGTAATATCATTTATTTATGTTATTAGTGGCGAGAACATATTTTAGTAAAATTTACCTAAAATTTTCTAAATTCGACTAAAATAAAAATAAACATTCCAATTGCGTAGTTACCATTTTTAATGCGTGAATGGTAAATGTTTTATATGCGTATTAAAAATTTTGTTTACAAACATAACTTACAAAATTCAATACAAAAATAACATGTTCCGTCAGAAATCTGTCGGAAATTTTCGACAGATTTCCGACGGATTTACTCTGAATTTTATACCGCAAAAATATAATATATAAATAACACATTCCGTCGGAAATCTGTCGGAAATTTACTCTGAATTTTATACCGCATAAAATATAATATATAAATTTTCGACGGGTTTCCGACGGATTTCCCCTAATTTTAATGAAAGTAAAAATATAATATATAAATAACATATTCCGTCGGAAATTTCCGACAGATTTCCGACGGATTTACCCTAATTTTATACCGCCAAAACACATCGTGATCATCGAAAATGCGGAAATTTCCGTCGGAAAGCTTAAATAAGTACATACTTTTCTCCTTCCCTCGACAAAACGCAAAAACGGAAGAACATCGCCGGAAATCCCCTTGTTATCGCCAGAAAACGCCGAACGACCGCCGAATCTCTTCCATTCTTCATTATTCATCACGAAATCATCATAACATGTAAGATTTGTGTTGATTCTTTTGATTGTTTGAAAATTGTTCTTGAGAAATTGTTTTTTAGAGATTTAGGAGTGTTATATGTCGAATTAGAAGTATGATTGGTGTGATTTCGAACATATATATGAGGATTTCGTGATTGATTAGTAAATTGAACATGAAATTTAATGATTTAGGGATTATGAGAATTTTAGGAATTTAGAAATTTAGGGATTTAGAGAATTTTAGGAATTTAGAAATTTAGGGATTATGAGAATTTTAGAAATTTAGGGATTTAGAGAATTTTAGAAATTTAGAAATTTAAGGATTATGAGAATTTTATGAATTTAGAAATTTAGGGATTATGAGAATTTTAGGAATTTAGAAATTTAGGGATTTAGGGATTATTAGAATTTTAGGAATTTAGAAATTTAGGGATTTATGAATTATGAGAATTTTAGGAATTTTAGAAACTATTTTAATTTATGTTTAGATTAAGTTTTATTTTTAATTTAATTTAGTTAATTAGAATTAATTTTTTAAAATAAAAATCGAAATTCCGTCGGAAATCCGTCGGTATCAGCCGCCGTTGGAAATCTGTCGGTATCAGCCGCCGTCGGAATCTAAAACCGTCTGAAATCCGTCGGTATCAGTCGCCGTCGGAAATCCGTCAGTAGTTTCCGACGGATATAAATTTTCCGACGAGACAGATCCGATGGTCCAAAACCGTCGGAAAGACCCTTATTCTGACGGATTTCCGACGGTTTTGGCCGTCGGAAACCTTGATGTTTTCTTGTAGTGTTATGCTGGGATTGCGTTATATATATTTGTGTGTTTTTTTTTTTGGGTTTGCATTATTAGAGAGAACTCCAATAATTCTAACTCTTGATCGAGTTTAATCCAAGAAAATAAAAAATAGTGATGGAGACTAGGGCTGGTCAAAAAATCTGTTAAAACCAATTCGATTCGTGATTCATTGTGATCCAACCAAAAAATTTAAATATCCATAAAGTTTCGAAGCAAAACAAATACTAAAATAAGCGATCCGTCAAAAATAAAGTAAATCACAAATAGTATTTTCAAAAAGACCATTATCCTATCCAAACCATATATATAGAGATACAAATATATTTATCATTTATATAAAGTAACAAATATGCCTAATGTGTATAATAATTTTTTTTGTTAATCTATTTTTTTTTTTGTAAATATATAATTTTTTTATGATGATTAAATTACAAAAAAAAAATTAAATAATATTAAAAATATTAATAAATCGGATTGGATAGTTACGGATATCCGATTCGATCCGTGAAAAGTCTAGTATCCAAATTTTTTTAAAGATATCTGTAACTATCCGATCAGATGAGTTAATATTTTTAATATTATTTAATTATTATTTTTTTTTTATAATTTAATCATCATAAAAATTAAATATTTATTAAAATTAAATGGATTAACAAAAAAACTTATTATTCACATTAGATATACTTGTTACTCTATGTATTTTTTTTTTTGGGGTTTGCATTATATAGAGAGAACTCCATCCAAACCTTTTATATAAACATTAACTCCATCCAATTGGCGATGGAGACATCGAAAACAACGGCGCCTTATTCGGTGGTATCGGAGTTTGAAGGAACACTTCTAAAGAGCAATGATTCATTCTCTTACTTCATGCTCCTTTCCTTTGACGCATCTGGTGTTATAGGAAAATAGATGAGGACATTTGGATGATTGTGGCGGCTTGGATGAATCCAGAAGATGAACGGCTGAGATGAATCCAAGAGATTAAACGCTTAAAAGGAATGCAGATGCAGAATTTAGATCAAAATCAGAAAAATATAGTTTTGTAAACTTCGTCTTCTTCAATTGTTCTCTCTTGTTTTCTAGGGTTATATCTCATTGTTAGCTAGTTTCGATTCTTCTTATGAAGAACTAGCGGATGAGATTTGAGTTGTTGTTTTAGGAACGGCGATTCAAGTTTATCAAAAAGATTCATTCGGTTTTCTTTATCAAAGGTATCAGAGCTCAAGCGAGCCTCGGAAATGGCGGATCGTGAACCGGACGAAGCTTCAATGTCAAAGATCTCGTTTGAGGAGGTACATAGGCGAAGGGAGGCTAGAGACTCCTAATCATCACTTGCAGCACAAAGGGTTACGGATTTTTATTAAGAATTGTGATGAAGATCCTCATGGAGACTTATGGGTGATGGATGCCAGCGATTCGACGGTTGATGTTGACGTTACTGCTGCTGAGTCGATGGTGTTAGAAACGGTTCCGGAGGAGGAATTGATTCCCGAAGAAACGCAGTCAATTGCAGATCCTACCTTTGCAATTGATTGTGTTCCCCATGAGACATTGTGATACAAGTTATGATGTAAACTCCTGAATAATGAAAATCACAAGCTTTATTTCCAAATCCAAACGTTTACAAAACGAAAGAAATTATGGAGTCTCTCCTCTCCTTACAACTTTGACCAAAAAGATTGATAAAAAGCTAAAATGCATAATGAAACCAATACTTATAGACGTTAGGCTCTCTTTTGCTTTTCCTCCTCTGAGCTGTCCCAACCGTACTAACTCTGAGCTGTCCCACCGTACGTAACCTTACCCAACCATTTGCTTGAGCCTCACTCTGCTTCTCTAGATCCTTCTGGAACTTGTTCTTCAAAGCCTCTCTCTGAACTAGGTGTCTTCTTTCCCCAAAGCCTCCTTCTGAGGCAGTGCCTTCTTCTTTCTCATGTGCTACTGGTAGAGGATCTAGAACCACACCTAACACATTGATTCCGCAATATCAGGTACCAGACTCTCCTCTGGCACATGGCCATAGATTTTGCAGTAGGTCTTTGGACGTTTGTGAGGAATTGCCATATGCATCGGCAGTTGTAGGAAACAAACACGTTCAGTTTCAATCTAGTTTTGAATATGTAAATGGCCAAGTAAGTGCAGACCAGGTGTTCGACAGAATGCTTCTTAGAAATTTCAGATTCAACAAAGGAGGAAACTGAGATTATCTCCTAAATCGTGGAAATTCAAGTACAAAGAAAAGAAATTGCTGCGATTTCTACCACAGAATGAATACTATAATTTCAGGGGAGGAAAGATCATTACGAAATTTCATGAGAAGAGTCAAGTGTATTCTGGTTTGGATCATAAGGCAGTGATTGGGTTCGAAATGTATTGTTGGGGATATAAGAAGCGAATAAATCCAGAATATAATCACTTGCACGGTTGTCTCATTGAGCTGCTGCAAAGGGACGTGTTGAATCATTCAACGGATCAGCTTGTGATAACGGACAGAGCTAACAAAGTGTTAGATCCAATGGTCATGGGAGTCCACACTAGAAAGAAGAAGGCTAAGCGGAAAAAGACGTGGCACTTCAAGTTTAGGACTAGCTAAGCTCAGAGATTTGATACAAAGGGATTTCGTAAGTCACTTAACAACTGAAGATGAAATGGTTCGAGAGGATATTGATGGGGAGTTAACTGTGTTGCTTCATGAGTTAGCATTGAGTTTAGATGCAACAGCAACAACTTCAGAGGTACCTTCTTTCTTGGAACCACGCTGTAGATGTCCCAAAGAAGCAACGATTATTGTTGATCCTTTATTATCTGATCATGGTGTCACTACTGAGTATATTGGTGACCTTGATAGAGAAGAGTTTGTCAAAAAGTTTCAGCCTGAACTAGATATATTAGTGAGGGAGGCGACAAACCAGTCCAGGCACTTAAGGATTTCTCGAAAAGATAATGCCGATAAATGCTTCTCTTATCTACATTCGCCTGAGCGTGTATGGGAACCAGGTGGGTTACCAGCTAAAGCAACTTTGTGGGACTGGCCAAAGAAATGTTACAATCGTACTGCAATGTTGGAGCTGTCTATTTCACAAGAGTTTGGCCTCAAGGAAAATAAAGGATCTACTGTACAATGGAGATACGGCTCAGATTGCAACATGCAAAAGTATGTGGTCATGATGTGTCACTGGGTACAAAAAATGTTACAGAGTTTCCTAGTAGATATAGTCTCCCAAGGGTCTCCTCAGGATGCATTTGACTTTGAAGTCCATCAATATGAGAAAAGAAAAATGTGCCTATTGGCTCCTGTAACTGACGCTGGTCATTTCAGTCTTGGAAAATTGTGGTGCTGCTTGTGTGTTATACGTGTATGGCTGACATTATTCATGGCACAAAAAGCTAGGCAAGAATTGGTGGTATAAATTCAAAGAGAGCACCATGGCTTTTATGGGGACAGGAACATTCTTCTCAACGGTAAAGCTACTGGGAAGCTATTTGCGGGTTCAAGAAAACTACTTGGCCATTCTCTATGATCTGCAGCTGGATTGGATTCTTATAAACCTTGAGGTCAAGGTTTTTCAAAAAGGGAAGATTTGTTATAGGAAAATAGATGAGGACACTTGGAAGATTGTGGACGGCTTGGATGAATCCAGAAGATGAACGGCTGAGATGAATCCAAGAGATTAAACGCTTAAAAGGAATGCAGATGCAGAATTTAGATCATAATCAGAAAAATATAGTTTTGTAAACTTCGTCTTCTTCAATTGTTCTCTCTGGTTTTCTAGGGTTAGCTAGTTTCGATTCTTCTTATGAAGAACTAGCGGATGAGATTTGAGTTGTTGCTTTAGGAACGGCGATTCAAGTTTATCAATAAGATTCATTCGGTTTTCTTTATCATCTGGTCTCATTCATTTCGCCGTCTTGTTGTTTCTATGGCCCTTCATCAAACTCGATGTTTTCAGCTTCAAAAACCTCGCTCTTAAGCTGATGATTTTCGTAGCCACAGCTGGTCTTCGCGAACGGGAGATCGAGTCTGCGGCTAGAATCGTCCTGCCTAAGTTCTACATGGGTGACTTAAGCAAGAACACATGGAGCGTTTTCAGCTCGTGCAAGGAAAGGGTTGTGGTGACAAGAATGCCTCGGGTCATGGTGGAGTGGTTTGCAAAAAAAACACCTTAGAGCCGATCACGTCATCGGTACGGAGCTGATCGTTAACAGGTTTGGTTTTGTCACCGGTTTGGTACGTGAAACCGATATAGATCAATCTATATCCAACGGTTTGGGTGACTTGTTTGTTAACCGGAGGCCTAATCTTGGTGTTGGAAGACCGGCTTCTACAACTTTCTTATCGCTATGTGAGGTAATTTATATAGCTAAAAACTGTAACCAATTTAAATAGTTTTAATTTTGAATTCAACAAGCAATCTTAGAATAAAACTCCGGTTTGATTAGAAACTTGACCTTAACCACATAAATATTGCAAAAACTAAATCGCTAATTATTAATTGTTATAGAAATTTAATTGTATGTATCTAGGAGAAAATTCATGAACCCGTTCACTGGAGCCAACGTAACCAACAACTTGAGATTCAGTCACCTGAGCAAGTGATCTTCAACGATGGATGTCTGGTGAAGCGACCAACACCAGCCACGGCTCTCATCATCCTCCTCTGGTTTCCATTTGGAATCGTGTAAGTTAAAAAGATAATAACAATATAACTACTTTTAAAATTGTGTAAGTTAAAAAGATAATAACAATATAACTACTTTTAAAATAACTTTATAGGTATTATGAGATTATTTACATGGGGGCAATTACAAATATGTCACACTTGGCAAAATTTTAATCAAACATGTCACTGATCACATAATCATTACGAGTGTGTCACTGTTCACTGACCAAATTACAATCTTACCCCTAATTAAAAAAACAGATCTCAACATTCTTTCTTCTACACTTTCACGTTTCCAGTTTCAAAATTCTCTCTCTCACAAAATTATCTTCTCTGAAATTGCAAATCCGATTTGGGTTATAGATCTAAGGTTTTTGATTTTCTTTAACGCAATCGCATCGCGGATAGATCTAGGATTTTCGATTTTCTCTCATCAACGTAAATCTTTGTGGAAGAAGAAGACGAAGAAGAAGAAGAGGTTATTCTATGAATTTTATTTCTTAGATTTCATTTTTGTTATGAATCTATGCTTTTGATTCGATATTGGTTACAAATTTGAGTTTTTGATTCGATTTTGGTCCAGATCTGAGTTTTAATTTTTATTTCTTTGGTCAAATTTGGGTTTTGGTTGTTTTTTGGTCAAATCTGGGTTTTTTTGTTATTTTTAGGGTTTTCCCATTTTTATAAAGTTTTTAAACAGTTTATAAGACTTTTTTACATGTCATTAAAGATAAACAGTTAAATAATTTATAAGGTTTTTAAAAGGTTTATAAGATTTTTATAAGGTTTATAAGATTGATATAAAGTTTGTAAAGTTTTTAAAAGGTTTATAAGATTTCATAAGATTGTTTAAAAACCTTATAAAACTTTTAAAAAACCTTATTAAACTTTACAAAAACATTATAAACAGTTTTACACGGTTTTTAAATAGTTTTATAAGATTTTTTTAACATTTTTACTAAACCTTTTAAAAACATTATAATTTTGTTTAATAGTTTTATAAGATTTTTTTAACAGTTTTATAATGTAAAAGCAAAACCCAACCTCCATCTCTCCTTCCAAAATCTATACCCTAAATGCATAATAGTTAACGCAAACTCAAAAATTTACAGTCGTTTGTGTTTGAATTTGCTTTGAGATCTGTATAGACGATGGTTCATCAGATTCGAGATAACGTTTCGAAGAGATTGGATATGACGAAATCTCTATATCTCTCTCAAAATCGACGAATCTAGGTTTAACCAAATCGACCACAAAATTAACGACGATCGTTGCCTTCACAGGATCGAGCTCTCATAATCTACGATCTCAAAATCGACGAAATCATCGACGATCTCAAATTTCTCTCTAAAAAATCTATGTTATAATATCTGAAATCTTCTAAGGGAAAAAGGGTAAACTGGAAATATTTAAAAAAACAATGACATGATTGTAAGGATTTTCAAACAGTGGCATAACTCAAAATTTCACATTTACATGACGTTTTTATATCCTAATTTAACAGTATGAATACCTAAATTTAAAAACTTAAGATATGCATAGCCATTGCAAAGATCGCATAAATCTATAAGCATATTTTTAACATAATTATAGAATCACTAAAAACGAAATTTTTTGACTTAAGACAATATAGGTACTTTCAATATTTTAAAAAAATGAAAATGGTATAAGTTAAATAGATAATAACAATATAACTACTATTAAAATAATTTTATATGTATTATGAAATTATTTACGTGAAGTTTATTCTGTTCTAATTTAACTGTACATTATTTGAAGAATATATATTCATTATGGGTAAGAATATAGTAATTTGGTTTCTTTTTTATTAAGAATGTGAATTAAATTTCACTTAGATAAATTAGAACATGAAAATGTAGATAAAAATTTGATATCTAATGATTTAAGATGCGTATTTTACTATATATCGATATATTTTAGTAGTTCAATGGGTTACTAACTTAAGTTTAAATACTTATTTGAATAATTTTTAATATGATTACCCGCGTTGATACGCGGGTCCTAACCTAGTACTTAATATAGTTAAACATAATTGATGTCAGTTGCAAAAATGATATTGAACTTTGAATCAAGTAATAAATGATATTAATATTTACTACGGTTACAACAAGTTATGCTAAATATTTATTTTTTAATTGATATTATAATTATATATCACACGTAATTAATTTTAATTTGTTAAGAATATTTTTTATTTAAAAGAAAAAAAAATTATAAAACAGATTTTATTTGTCATAACCATGATTTATAAATTAAAAGTCCAATGTTTTTAGTTATGAATTCTATATGAAAAAATCAACAAAAGATTATATGGGTTATTTACCTCTAGGAGTACTTTCTTTACTTTTCCTTCCAAAAAACATACTTTCTCAGGGAAGCATATTTTTTTCACTGTTTCTAAAATTTTAATGACGGAGACCCTTCCACAAGTGAACGAAAAAAACTTGATTGCAAATCGCAAATCTATTAGAGCAAGTGCAATGGGAAAAGCATGTTTTTAGTACTTAAGACATTTTTTATTAGTAATTTATGACTATGATTGGTTAAGAACCTTTTTTGTGTTTTTCACCTTCAATGGTGGAACCATGTGTTCTTAACAAAACTAAAAAATTAAAAAATTAAAATTTTTGAAATATATTTTATTTTAGATAGAAACATTAGATTATATAAAAAGATTTAAATTAAGGGTAATTAGCATGTATATTAGGCTTTGTAGCCAAAATTAAATATCTAACATTCACTAAATCATAATTAGGTGAGTAACATATAAACTAGATCAAATTCCGAAAATACCCTTATGCAATTACATAGCTTTTATCTCACAAAAATAAAAAATAATTAAAATAAAAAACAAAACAAACATTTTACTCTAATATCTAAGAGCATGCACACTCATAAACTTTGATGGGTATCATAAGCATTTTTTATTATTAATTTATATATTTGTTTATTATTTGAGATTTCTTATGATACTTGTAAAAATATGTTCTAGTGGTGATACCGGTTTCGGTAACGTTAAAAAAAATTAATTTATTATTTACAAAATGAAAAAATCAAGGTAATATATATAAAAACATAAGATTACAAAAGGTAATATTACAATCCATTAAATCGTAAACTTCACTGGAAAAAAAAACCGTAAAATTCAAGAAAAAGATTATGAAAAAAGACAATTAAGTTGCCACAAGTTAGTTACTTCAGTGATAATGTTGCCAAACATGCTCAACCAAATTTGCTTTCAAATGTCGATGCGTTCCTTCTCCACGAAGTCGTGCTCGATTGGCCATCATATTGTTCACATTCGTACATGTCTCTGTAGAAAACGAGTAGCCCACGTGTGAAGTCCTAAATACATCATCCTTGTAGTGGTACACAAACGAAAGCAAGTGATCATATGATCTAATCATGTTCTTTCCCATTATTATATAGATAGTACACAAGTTGCCGTTTTTAGTGTACTAAATTACTACCTTATCAAGATAACATAAAGTAATTAGAGAGGTTGTGAAAATACCAGGATAGTGGTCTTCAATTCACTCTGCTTGTTTTCCAGCAAACCTTAGTCGTTTTGAAGGTAACTCACCTGCAAATCAATCACACAAATTCCAAATCTTATTATACTAGATTCGTAGAACTAATGAATCATACGAACCTTCCTTTCGAGTGCCTCATGTGTTTCTCTAGAAGAAGCTAACTCACATGTATCAAAGCACCAATCGACACCGTCACGATTCTTCCAGAGAGATGTGTTCTTCACACTCCTTTTCGATTTGTTGGTAAAGTTTTTCTACCAGCTTATGCAAACAAAAGTTTTCGACAGCCTGATGAAATAATCACTGTCTCATCAGCAAGAAATCGTCACAAATGAATAAAACTCCCAAACAAATACATTACAACTAACTTTACCTGGTAAAGATGTTCGAAATCAAAAGGAGCGGGTTTTATCAAGAATATAGCGTAGATTGCTGACTGCAGCTTTGCCCACGCTAAATTCTCAAAGCTAATGCTTTGAAACTTCGATAAATGACAAAAAATTATCCGGCAAGCCCTACTTAAACCCTAAATTGAACAAACCAAGCTAAAAAACAATGGTAATTCCACAACCTAACCAGTACATAGACTCATAGACTACCCAAATCAATCGCAGAGTAAGATTACCCAAACCTAATAAGCATTCAAGAGACGATCGAATCAAACTGAACAAAAGAGAGTGGGATTGATATAGATACCTTTATTGAGCTTGATGATGAGAAATTTCTGGATTTCTTCATCGGAGGAGAAGAGGAAGAGGATGAACAAGTAGTGCGTTTTGTGGGAAGAGACATGAAAATGGCGAAATTGGAATCAAGTGGAAGAAGAAGACAGACATATAATCGATCGATATGGATTCAGAATTTCGTCGAAGCTCTCTCTTTGCTTCTCTCAGACCTACGCTCAAACTCACGAAAGAGAGAGAAGAAGTAGTGTTCTGAATATTTTTTTTCCACTTTTTTCTTTTCTTCTGTCGTCCCAATCTTATGACATGTGGCCATGATACCGTATCAAAAGTCTCGTTGCACTGAGACGTATCAGACCAAATAAATCAATTTTGATTTATTTTTGAATGTTTTTAAGCTTATAATACTCTTATTGTATCACCAGTGAAGGTGCTCTAAAAAAATAGAATAGTGTTCTTCTCGCCTCCTCTCACCGTACTTTTTCTTCTTTTTCTTCTTCCTCTTCCCACTTTTTTTTTTTTTAATTCTTCTTCTTCTTATCTCATTCTTCTCCTCCTATTTCTTCTTTATAATAAGATTTTGTAATTCATTGTCGCCGCCGCAATAATTCTTAGTCGATTTCACTAATCTTCTTCTTCGATTTTGAAAATTTCCACAAAAATCATATTCTAATCCCTCCCGAGTTATGTATAATCTTACATTAATCATTTTCTTCGTCTTTCACAGATTTTTTATGATGAAAGATCCTAAACTATTTAAGCGTTTGTTTTGCCATGATCGTGAAACAATATAATAGTTAACTATATTGTTCTCATCATGCAAACTATAAGGGATAATAGTTGACTATATATGTTATTCTTTTTCATTTTGCAAAATTAAATAGTTGACTATGTATGTTATTTTTTTTTCATTTTGCAAAATTAAATAGTTGACTATGTGTATTAAACAGTCGATTATTACAAATAATAACATTTTTCATGTAGTCAACTATGTTATGAAATTAGTAGAGTAGATAAATTATGCAATGAATTAGTTAACTATTTGTTTTTAATTATGCTTTATATAGTTCACTATCACTATATAAAAAAATAGCTTACAAATAGTGGACTATTCCTAGATTGAAATTTAAATAGTGGACTATATATATTCGAATAGTTCACTATATACATTTCTATTTTGTTATAGAACTCAAATTTGGGAATGATATCACTATTTTATGGAGTTATGAGAGCTTGAAAAAAAATATGTAAAAAATGACTTTTTTTAGGGGAAATTTTAGGGACTTTTTTTTTTGAATTACTACTTTCCTTAATAAATTTAGTAAAGGCAATTTCGTCTCAATATCTTATCTCTGTGCTAGTTACCTAAATTCTATTATAAACATGTTACTATCCTAATTATCTATCCCCAAAGTAATATTGAGCTAATTCACCCTTAAAACAATCTATAATGGAACATAAAATATATTGCATTTAATGAGTTTTGCATAAATATAAAGAGTTTTGTTTTTTTTTTGTTTCCTTCTCGTTAAACATCCACTGCATTAGAACGTGACACATGTCCACGAAGAACCATCTCAAAAACATCTTAATTAAGATATGTTTCTTCATAATTATACCATTTTAGATTTAATTTTTATCACTTTTTCATAAGAACCAAACTTAAGATTCCTTTTTTTACACGCTCTTAGGGCAACCCCAACGGGATTTCTAATATAGTCTTTACCTATAAAAAAAATTAAATTAAAAAGCAAGAGAGAAAGACGTTTCTGAATTTCTGAAACGAGAAACGTTTGTGAGCTTTTGTAGAGACTTCTTTGCCACATGTCCTTGTATAACTGGATGCAATTTTTTTAATTATTAACTATTTTAAATAAATAATTAAATTAATTGAAAATGATTAAAATAGTGTATTTGAGAGATCTACTTGGTCTCTAAGAGCATTAACATTGGAGACCCAATGTGGATGTCTTACAATAAAAAAATATTAAAAACATACTCTCTCTTATTTTTACTCAACTTTATACATTCTTTTTCATTTTTTTACTCAACTTTATACCTTTTCTTTTATCCTTTTACTCAACTTTTATTAATTTTATATTTAAACACACATTAATATTCTCTCTTTTATGTCTTCTCCAAGACACAATCTCTCCAACTAAACCCACTATCTCCTCTTTTTACTCAACTTTTATTAATTTTATATTTCAATACACCACACTATTTCAACAAAAAACACTCACTTTCTTCCTTTTACTCAAATTTTAATAATTTTATATTGTGAGACACACCCACATTGTCTCCAATGTACATGCTCTAAGAGCATATGCAGTGGTGATATTATGCGGTATCACCAACCCAAAAGAAAATAAAATTCAATCCGAAAATGTTTTTGGGTTTGATACTAGTTAAAATTGATTTTGATTATGGTTTCAACTTTAAATAAATCTAGAGAGATATTCTCTTTCTTGAAAATAACAAAAGACTTAAGAGTTTACAAGACAAAGTGATATAAAATGAAAAAACTAAAGAGGTTGAACCTATTCAAAGTGAACATACTTCATAAGTTCCAACTCAAATATTCAAATACGAAAACAATGAAAATAAAACAATACACTTACAAGCTATTTTTAATAAGAAATAATACATTACACTTATATTAGTTATTTTTATCCGAACTACCTACCAATAGATAAAAATAAATAAACTAACCGAATTAATCGTAAACATAACAAAGAAAAATTGTCGAATATATCCAAACTATGTATAAATATCTATAAATTAATTTATGTTTCGGATATTTAGGATACCCATTCGGTATCGGTTCGGTTCCGATATTTTTTGTTTTAGACATATAAAACTCATCGGGTATTCTTTAAAGTTCGATTTGGTTTCGGTTCGAATAATTTCTTGTCGGTTTCGGTTCGGTTTTTCGGTTCCGGTTAATTGTGCCCAGCCGTATTTATACGTCTCAGCCAACAAAGACTGCTGATATCGTATCACATGTGACATGGCAAGCTGCAATTGGTTCCGTTCTTTTGCGTTTTGGCCGAGTCAGAGAAAAAAAAAATGAAAAATCATTCGGTCAAATATAAAATTCTCTCTTCCTCGTGTTCTCTATCTCGGCGATTTCTCTTCTTCGCCGATTGATCTTCTTCTCCGGCCGTACATATTCGCCGGCGATCCACGTCGTCGACTTGTGGTCGGCGATTCTCTTCCCCTCTCTCTCTGATGAATCGATTATCACATCACTATCGTCAAATCCTATGGATCTGAGGAGATGAATCGTTTGGAGACATTACTGCCTCAGATTGGTGAGTCTTCTTCCTTTGAATGCAACGAATGTGTAGAAAGATTGAGAAATTTGCTAATGGATTGTTTACAAACAGTTTTTTATTTTTGTTTTTAGAGAATTACGGTGGGAGGAAATTATAAGCTGTTTTTGCAGTGTTGATTGCAACTATGAGATTATTTTCTTGGATGTTTGGTAGCCTAATGGGAAAGAACTTATGATAGGTAAAGAATGATCATTTATCATTATTTCTTCTTGGGTTGCTAAAAATAGTCTGGGGTATTTTACTACCGAGGCTTAGCTCGAAGACGAGAGGTAAAAAGTACGTCTGGGGTGATTTACGTTTAGTAGGTACAAGTAAAATAGGCTGTCAGCCCTTAATAATAATCTCAACCAACTGTGCTATTTTTGAAACATATTCTTCAATATACACAGTGCAGCAGAAAAACAATATTATACGTAAAGCAATAGATGTGAATAATTTGTAACCTAAACAAAATAAATAGAGCAATAGGCACAATGTGAATACATTCTAAAAAGAAAAATAATTCTTTGCAAATTTTATTGAAGAAGGCGTTGACTCTGCTTCAAAGGTATGATGCTTTTCTTTATATAAGAAGAAGCGTAGAAGGAATTTGTGTTGTTGATATACATGATATATATTCAATGGATTTATTTTCTTTTTTGATATATTCAATGGATTTATCTAGTGGTAAAATTTAAATTTTGAATTTTAAATCAGTAAAATAATTTTATCTCAAACAAAAAGAAAGTAAATGATAACAACTATATTTACAAATTAATTAAATTATTTGTAAAATATAATTAGGATAAAAAAGACTTTTATATATCAAATAGTTATTTTTTTTTTAAAAAGGTGTATTTTTCAAAATCATAAACTTAAATAGGGTAATTTTCAAAAAAATCTCTTCAAAAAACATGGCAACTCAGAATAATGGCAATTAAAATAATTTTCTCAAGATTAAAATTTGGGAAATTGGCATCAATATTAGTCTTTTAATATTTAATTTGATATCTAACATGACCTAAATCATAATTTAGTATCTAACAATTTGTCTACATAAAATTCTGATTATACCCATAGATTAGTATGTATATTTATATAGTTGACTATTATTGGGTATTGTTAATTTATATATTATAGTGAACTATTTTTTACATGTATGTTTAATATAGTGAACTATGTAAATTTGCATAGTTGATTATAACCATTCATTGTGCATTTGTCTCTGGCCAAAGAATTAGTGTTTGTTAATTTATATATTATAGTGAACTATTTTTTACATGTATGTTTAATATAGTGAACTATGTAAATTTGCATAGTTGATTACAACCATTCATTGTGCATTTGTCTCTGGCCAAAGAATTAGTGTTTGTATAAGTATAGTGAAGTATTATAGTAAATTAATATGTATATTTAGTAGACTATAATTGAGTATTGTCAAATTTTATTGTGAACTATTATTTCTTATGATGAACTATCATTTATATGTATGTCTGATATAGTGAACTATCCTTTATATTTATGTTTGATATAGTGAACTATGTAAATTTGTTATATTATAGTGAACTATCATTTACATGTATGTTTGATATAGTGAACTATGTAAAATTGCTATATTATACTGAACTATATGTTTGATATAGTGAACTATGTAAATTTGTATAGTTGACTATAACTTAATGTGCTTTTGTAATTAAGGGCATTTTTGTCCAATTGGATCAACAATTTGCTACTCACCTAATTTATATTATTTGCATGTTACCCACCTAATTAAATATCTAAAACATAATATTCATTTAGGACCAATAAAAAATTTAGGATCCTTTTTGCAAAAAAAATTAGCAAAAAAAAAATAACATAAAATTAGAGAGAGAAAGGAAAAGAGTATCTCATACCAGATACGTTTCTAACAATTTGGAGACACTCAATTCACATGTGTTCTTTTTTATTGGTTCTCTGTTTTTTTAATAATTCAAAATTTAAATGAATAATTAAAATGATTGAAAAACTATATTTGACACACCCAAAGAATATCTATACATTGAACATGTTCTGAAGATACATAGCAATCCATATGTGGTATGCACATTGGTAAAAAAAGACGTGACTCAGACTTTCAAGATTATGCTGGGATTGCGTTATGTATATTTGTGTTTTTTTTTTGGGTTTGCATTATTAGAGAGAACTCCAATAATTATAACTCTTGATCGACTTTAATCCAAGAAAAAATAAAAATAGTGATGGAGACATGGAAAACTACGTCGCCTTATTCGGTGGTATCGGAGTTTGAAGGAACAATGCTAAAGAGCGAGGACTCGTTCTCTTACTTCATGCTCGTAGCCTTTGACGCATCTGGTCTCATTCGTTTCGCCGTCTTGCTCTTTCTCTGGCCCTTCATGAAACTCCTTGACGTTTTCAGTTTCAAAAACGCCGCTCTCAAGCTCATGATTTTTGTAGCCACGGTTGGTCTCCGTGAAAGGGAGATCGAATCTGCGGCTAGAGTTGTCCTACCTAAGTTCTACATGGATGATTTAAGCATGGACATGTGGAGTGTTTTCAGCTCGTGCAAGAAAAAGGTTGTGGTGACGAGGATGCCTCGAGTTATGGTGGAGAAGTTCGCTAAAGAGCATCTTAAAGCCGATGAGATCATTGGTACAGAGCTGATCGTGAACCGGTTCGGTTTCGTCGTCGGCATGATACGGGAAACCGATATCGATCAATCTATTTTGAGGTATGTCGCTAATTTGTTTGTTGGTCAGAGGCCTCATCTAGGTCTTGGGGACTGGATGTGACCACTTCTACAACTTTCTTATCGTTATGTGAGGTAATTTTATAACTTTGAATGTACGTTAAGTATATAAACTGATGATTTCCTATTTTAATACTAGATTGTATAATATGATAGAAGCAAATTCATGCATCAATTCCAAATGAAGACCAACAACTTGAGCTTCAACCGCCCAAGCCGGTTATCTTCCACGACGGACGGCTCGTGAAGCGACCAACACCAGCCACGGCTCTACTCATCCTCATCTGGATCCCATATGGAGTTCTTCTTGCTACTATCCGGCTCCTTGAGGTGTACATCCTCCCAATGTGGGCAATACCTTACTTTATTGGAATATCAAGCTCCAAAATTATCGTCAAGGGCAAGCCTCCGCCTGGAAATTCTGGTGGCTTGCTCTTTGTATGTAATCATAAAACAATGATAGATGAGGTTGTAATATCGTATATTCTAAAACGCAGCATCCCTGTAGTTATGATACACACTCTTTCGAGGTTGTACGATATCATGAGTCCGGTCCCCATAGTTCGCTTTACAAGAATCCGTGATGTCGATGCTAAAAAGATAAAGCAAGAGTTGTCCAAAGGAGATCTACTGATATGCCCCGAAGGAACCATTTCTACTCAACCGTTCTTGTTCAGGTTAATCTTCATATTGTTTATCAACATTAAGTTTCATGCGCTTTCAGTTCAAAATCAATTGGACATAAACAGATTTATCTATATATATTATATGTTATTTATGTCACATCACAACTTTTGTGATTTCTACTCCATGGCATAGGCAAAAGAAGTTATGGATCCAGACCTCAAGTATATTTGGTCAAAATTTTGAGTCAATACTTCAAGTTATTTTTACATTAACAAAGAAAACATGAAAAATAGATAACTTTTTTCCATTAAGAGTAAAACATTCAAAAAATTGAACCAACCCTGCATACAAGCACAAGAACAACACAATGAATCAATGATTATCCACCTAACAAACTCTTGTTATCCAAAATACAGGTTTAGCGCGTTGTTCGCGGAGTTAACAGATAAAATCGTGCCTGTGGCGATTAGTTGTAGACTTGAATTCTTCCAACACCGTGGAAGAAGCTGGAGTGGGCTTGACTTGATCTTCTTATCCATGGAACCGAGACCAGTTTACGAGGTTACCTTCTTGGACAAGCTTCCGATAGAGGCAACGTGCTCATCCGGGAAAAGCCCAGATGACGTGGCTAACCATGTTCAGAGAATCTTGGCGGATACGTTAGGGTTCGAGTGCACAAACATCAGGAGAAAGGATAAGTTTGATTACCTTCTGAAACAAGGAAACGGTGCCAATTGAAAACTATCTAATAATTGTCACCTCCTTTAATCTCTATTCCATTGAGTCATTGACAAAACTCTGTATTTGTATTGGTCAAGTTTCCTTTCCGTGTTATATGTGTGTTTTCGTTTATTGATGATGGTTACGGCTACGTCCGGTTTCGTAATAATTTGAAAAACTTCTTTAAAATAAGGCACTTTATTTTTTATTTTATTTTAAAAAAAGAAATTAGGCACTTGTTCGTACATTTTTTCTCGTCTCGTAATCACTAAAATTGCAATTCTTCAGCCTAGCCGCAGAAAAAGTTACTCCCTCCGTTCCAAAATATAAGTTGTTTTATCTAAAAACACAAAGTTTAAGAAATAACTTTTTTTTTTATAAAAAATATCATTTAATATACATAATAAATATAATGTAATCAAACCTAAAAAAAGACTACAGAATATTATTGGTCACACAATATTCAAGAAAGATGAAAAGTACCTAGGATTCTCAAAACAACTTATATTTTGAAACAAAAAATTTTCTCTGGTCCTCCCTTGTTCCCTTTGCGGCTAACTCCATTAAAATTTTCTCTTAATTTTAGTAGTCTCATATTTAACTTTCTGTAAAACGTTCCTAATGTATTTCTGATTAATGGATATTGGGTTTTTTTTTGTATTTACTGTTTCACAGAATTAAAATTATAGATGACCCAAAAAAAAAAGAATTACAATTATCTGGATTTTTGGATCGAATTAAAAAAAGATAACAAATCGAATCAAATATTTAGTGTAATATTTCTCAGCCGAATGAAGAAGAACTTGATTAACGATCATGTGCGTGAACTTGATTAATGATCTTGGTTGAATTCGCCTAGCTGCCACGAAGATCTTCCATTTTTCATTCCTACTACATTGATTGATTTAACAACAAACCTAGAGATTAAAGAATATAGTTGCTATTAAAAAAAAAAAAAAATTAGTTGCTAGTCGTTTTTTTTCTTGGGCGTGTGAGATAATTTAGGCTCTAGCTGTCGATTTCTTTAATTTTAAGCGTACGATCATATGCTTTCAGAATCTTACAAGTTACAACACATTTGGAATTGTAAAATCAATATCTACGTTATTTATTCTAAGCTAAGACGCGGAAAATATGATTTAAGGTAATGATTGTTGGGGTCGGTATTCACCCGCTCAACATCAACGTCCAAAGACAAGTCAGCGGAAGAAATGGTCCTCCGGACTCTCGACAAGGCACGGCATGACGGCGCCTAGATCTTCTTGCGGAGCGAAGCATGTGGCAACATAGAGAACCTGGGAGAAGCACGAAGGGACCGGGGCTTCAGCCAAAGGAGAGACCATGGCCTCTCCTTGTCGGACCGAGCCTAGCTTCGGCGTGTCCCGCGACCACGACCTCGCTCGGACCGAGCCTAGCTTCGGCGTGTCCCGCGACCACGGCCTCGCCCGGACCGAGTCTGGCCTCGGCTCGTATCGCGACCACGGCCTCGCCCCGATGATCGATCACGTCCTCTATCTCATCCAATCTTTAGCCCAGCAGCACGAAGCCCACGTAGATGCAACCGACTCCGCAGAAGCTTAGGAAACGTAGCCGCCTTAGATATAGTATAAATACCTCCTTGTACGAACCCTAAAGGGGATCCGCAATTTTCAATACGCAAACTTGTACTCAAAGCTGTTCTGAGCAATAAACAATCTCTTTACATCTTTCTTGGCCCTAGCTTACCATAGAAATCTCACAAGCTTCCCTAGAACTCTTACAAATTCTAGTTGTGTTGGTTTCGACCCCCACAATTTGGCGCCGACTAAGGGGACTAACTGCAGATTTCTGACACTCAAGAGTTAGGGTTTTCATCACACGATCACGATGTCAAGCAACACCATGAGCAACGAAGGATCTTCGTCTCACCAGCACGACGAAGACAGAAGCAACTCCACGGAGAACACGGTGCCTCCCGCTCCTAACGCCGCAATTGACCTCACACAGATCAAGCAGATGCTTAAGACTCTGGTGAAGAAGACTGACGATACGGCCAGCGAGCTGCAATCGCTCAAGAAGAGGAAGCGCAGAAGGTCCCGTGTCCGTCCGACGCGCCTCAGATTCAATACACCGCGAGCTACTCGGAGGGGTCAACACGAGGAGCTGCCACCTCGGACCGATCGCTCGGATCCGGAGGATCTGCCTCCACCACCGCCTCGTCGGGATTTTGATCCGACTCCTGAGCGTGTGATCGAGGAGTCAGACGAAGATCACCCCCCTCGGAGGCGAGTTCGAACCGATACAGCTACTGGCGACGCTGAGGCTGGGGAAGAAGTGGCCCGGACTACAGCAGGTTACTACAGAAGGGAGCAGGAGCGCAGGACTCCTCGAGGCTCCCGTGACGAAGAGGTCGCCAACCTGAAGTCCCAGCTGGATCATGTCGTCTTGGATCTGAGGACGACTAAACTGCAGATGTATCGGAGCACCGGGAAGGCTCCCGGGGTCGCTTACGTGTTGGAGAAGGCACGGAACACCCCCTTCGCAGATAACATCTCAGGGGCTAGGATTTCTGACCCGGGAAGGATTAGGCTTCCGACTTTCGAAGGGACCTCCGATCCCGCTGATCATCTGATGGAGTTTGAGGTGGCCCTAGGAAGGGCGAATTTCAGAGATTCCGAGAAGGACATCGGATACTGCAAGCTATTCGTGGAAAGCTTGAAAGGACCTGCCCTCCAGTGGTTTTACAAGCTGGAGAAGAATTCTATCCACACCTTCCAGCAGCTCACCGAGATGTTCGTCCAACACTATAACATCTTCGCTGAACGGAAGATCTACGATGCGGACCTGTGGACCAACAAGCAAGCAGAAGGTGAAAGCTTGCGGTCTTTCATGACAAGGTTCAAGAACACCTTGTCAAAGGTGGATGGAATCAGTAGCACATCCGCACTGGAAGCGTTGAGGGGTGCAGTGAGATGTCCATCCCCGTTTTGGCAAGAGCTCACCATCAATCCTCCAACGACGATTCAGGACGCCCTTCACCGTGCAGCTGATTTTGCCCGAAGCGAAGAAGAGCTCCGCGCCAAGAGGGGTGGTAAAGCGAAGCAGATAGGCAAACCTTCCCAGGTTCTGACCCCAGCTGCTTCTAAAAGAAGTAATCCCGCCTTCGTTCAGTTTGAAGGGGGAGCAGGCGGAGCTCACAATTACCAGATCGATTCACCTGGCTACGACAGAGGTCGAGGCCGTGGTCGGGGACGTGGTAGAGGAAATCTCACTTGGGTAAGAGACCCGAAGGAGTATGATGAGAAGTTGTATTGTGATTTTCACAAAGCAACTGGGCACTCCACCGCGAGGTGCCGAGAGTTGGGTCGACAGCTAGCTGCTAGGCTGGCCGAAGGCACCCTCAAGGGTAACATCAGTCTGTCGGACTTCAAGCCAGAGGAGAAGTTTCGAGATGCTACTGAGATCCAGACTGAGAACCCCAGGCGACAGCGTCGTGGAGATAATCCCGAAAACGGAAGCACCCATGGTACTATCTCCGTGATCCTGGGAGGATCACAATACTGTGCCGATAACGAAGTTGCGATCAAGGCCTATCAGCGGCGCGCTGAGGTTTGCGCCAACATCTCGACATCTATAACAACAAGGCGTGCTAGTGATCCCGTCACTTTTGACGAAGTGGATGCTGAAGGCATCGATCATCCGCACAACGACTTGTTGGTAATCAACCTGACCGTCTACGACTTCAATGTCGCTCGAGTCCTCATTGACACCGGAAGCTCAGTGGATGTTATCTTCCGGGAAACACTCGAGAAGATGAAGATCGACCAGTCCCTTATCACAGGACAGCCAAAGCCTGTAACGGGCTTCTCAGGTGAAACAACCTGGACACGGGGAACGATCCGCCTGCCAGTCCAAGCTGGAGGTGTTAAGAAGATGGTGAACTTCGCAGTGTCCGATCATCCTGCCATCTACAATCTGATTATGGGGACACCATGGCTCAGTCAGATGCGAGCAGTGCCGTCGACATACCACCTTTGCTTGAAATTCCCAACCAGCCAAGGCGTTTACACAATCTTTGGTAGTCAAAGGGATTCACGCACGTGCTTCTTAGCAGAGCACAAGTTGCGTAACCGTGAAGAGAGCAAGGGATTGAATCCAGAAGCTCACGACCAAAAGAAAGACGACTCGGACTCACAAGGGCCACGGAAGAAAGCGAAGGCCGGGTCCGATCAAGTGAAGGACCTAACCACCCTCTTGTAGCAATTACAGATTGCAGAGGGTCGTGAAGAAGAAGAGCGACCCACCTGCGAGCCTGTGATCTCTGTGTGCATTGATGAACAGCACCCGGAGAGGTGCGTTGAGATCGGAGCTGCTCTTGATGAAGAGCTCAAAACGAAGTTGGTGGTTTTTCTCCGGAAGAACATCAACACCTTTGCCTGGGCCGCTGAAGACATGCATGGAATAGACATCAGCGTCACGAGCCACGAGCTCAACGTAGATCCAACATTTAAACCGGTCAAGCAGAAAAGAAGGAAGTTGGGTCCTGAGCGAGCAAAGGCTGTGAATGACGAAGTCGAAAGGCTTCTGCGAGTAGGATCAATAACCGAGGTCAAGTACCCCGACTGGCTCGCCAACCCAGTTGTGGTAAAGAAGAAAAATGGGAAATGGCGCGTCTGTGTTGATTTCACAGACCTTAACAAAGCGTGCCCGAAGGACAGTTTCCCTTTACCTCACATAGATCGCTTAGTGGAAGCAACGGCGGGTAACAAACTGCTTAGCTTCATGGACGCCTTTTCAGGATATAATCAAATCCTAATGCACCCTGAGGATCGTGAGAAGACGGCCTTCATCACGGACAGAGGTATCTACTGCTATAAAGTAATGCCCTTCGGCCTGAAGAATGCTGGTGCAACGTATCAGAGACTGGTGAACAAGATGTTCCAAGACCAGTTGGGAAAGACCATGGAGGTTTATATTGACGACATGCTCGTTAAATCACTCGAGGAAGAAGATCACATTTCCCACCTAGAAGAATGCTTCAATCAGCTAAACCTCCACAACATGAAGCTCAACCCAACGAAGTGTCGGTTTGCTGTAACCTCTGGTGAGTTCCTTGGATACCTGGTCACTCGCCGGGGTATTGAAGCCAATCCGAAACAAATCGATGCCTTGATCCAGATGGCTTCACCAAAGAATAAGCGCGAAGTACAGAGGCTGACTGGGAGAGTGGCTGCACTCAATCGGTTCATTTCCCGATCCACTGATAAGTGTCTGCCTTTCTACAACACTCTACGAGGCAATAAGCAGTTTGAATGGTCAGAGAAGTGTGAAGACGCCTTCAAGCAACTGAAGGAGTATCTGGCGACGCCTCCCATCCTTGCTAAGCCAGTAACTGGTGAACCTCTCTTTCTCTACATCGCTGTCTCAGAAACAGCAGTCAGTGCCGTCCTTGTGCGTGAGGAAAGAGGCGAGCAGAAGCCTATCTTCTATGTGAGCAAGACACTCACAGATGCTGAAACGAGATACCCTCAATTGGAGAAGCTGGCATTAGCCGTCCTCATGGCCTCAAGGAAACTAAGGCCTTACTTCCAATCGCACTCAATCGTTATACTTAGCACCTTCCCGCTACGATCGGTCTTACACAGCCCAAGTCAGTCCGGTAGGCTGGCCAAGTGGGCTGTAGAGCTCAGCGAGTACGACATCGAATATAGAGGGCGGACGTGCAATAAATCTCAAGTACTGGCGGACTTCCTCATAGAACTTCCAAAGGACAGCAATTCCAAGGAGGTGCCGCCGGGGATTTGGCAGCTATACGTAGACGGTTCGTCCTCAAAGAACGGTTCCGGAGTTGGGATACGACTCCTGTCACCAACTGGAGAGGTCCTTGAGCAATCATTCCGACTTTGGTTTAAAGCTTCTAACAACGAGGCAGAGTATGAAGCCCTTGTCGCCGGTCTGAGGCTCGCCCAAGGGCTACGAATCAAACACATTCACGTGTTTTCGGATTCACAACTCGTAACCAGTCAGTTCAGCGGCGAGTATGTCGCAAAAGACGACCGAATGAAAGCTTATCTGAAGATAGTAAGGGACTTGGCTGCTTCATTTCAAGAGTTTATCCTCACAAGGATTCCTAGAGGTGAGAATATGGATGCTGACGCATTGGCAAATTTGGCCTCCGCTACCACTGCGCCAGAGGATCCAGCTCTAAAGCGAGTTATCCCAGTTGAGTTCATCGAATTCCCTAGCATCAAGAAGGATGCAGCACTCGCCATCCTGACACGTTCCCAAGCAGCGAAGCAAGCAGACGCCCTTGTGGGGGCTACTGACGAAGATATAGGAATGGCAGAAGAACCAGAAATCCGAGACACTGACATGCGTGACACCAACAACCCACATCATACCGAAGCAATCCCAATGGACGGTGACACTGAAGAATCTGAGTATGGCTGTGACAAGCTATGGATAAGTGAGATACGAGAATATATCGCCGATGGCAAATTGCCCAGCAGCAAGTGGGCTGCTCGCAAACTACAAAAGCAAGCCGCGCGTTATGTTCTCCTTGACGGAAACCTCTTCAGATGGGGATTCTCTGGTCCAATGCTTACATGTGTAGAAGGAGAGAAAGCAAGACAGATAATGGAAGAAGTTCATAGTGGTTCTTGTGGCAATCATTCAGGAGGGAAAGCACTTGCTATAAAGATCAAGAGACATGGTCACTTCTGGCCTACTATAGTAGGTGACTGCACTAAGTTCTCAGCCAAATGTGAAAAGTGCCAGCGACACGCTCCGAAAATCCATCAACCGACTGCAATGCTCTCCTCCGTCACCTCACCTTATCCGTTCATGAGATGGGCCATGGACATCGTTGGACCATTGCACTCGTCACGGCAGAAGCGGTTCTTATTCGTCCTAACAGATTACTTCTCGAAGTGGGTGGAAGCTGAAGCTTATGCTAACATCAAAGATGTTCAAGTGGAGAGCTTTGTATGGAGGAACATCATATGCCGTCACGGAGTACCATACGAGATAGTAACTGACAATGGTTCGCAGTTCATATCCAACCGGTTTGAGTCGTTCTGCTCAAAATGGAACATCCGGCTTAGTAAGTCTACGCCTCGCTACCCTCAAGGCAATGGGCAAGCAGAAGCTATCAACAAGACAATCCTTGATGGCCTTAAGAAGCGTTTAGAGGCGAAGAAGGGTCGCTGGGCCGACGAGCTTGAAGGGGTATTGTGGTCCCACCGCACCACTCCCCGCAGAGCAACAGGCGAAACCCCTTTCGCCCTTGTCTATGGCACCGAGTGTGTCATCCCGTCCGAAGTCTGTTCGCCTGGTGTACGCCGTCAGTTGCTACCTCTCCACGAGCCTATCAACAGCACAATGCTCCTTGACGCGTTGGATTTCCTCGATGAACGACGTGACCAAGCGCTTATTCGGATCGCCAACTATCAGAACGCCGCTTCCAAGTACTACAATTCTAAGGTCAAAGAACGGAGTTTCTACCCAGGTGACTTAGTCCTACGAGAGGTATTCCAGAACACAGCGGAACCCAACGCTGGCAAGCTCGGAGCCAACTGGGAAGGCCCATACAGAGTTACAACGGTTGTTCGTCCTGGTGTCTATGAGCTCGCCACCATGACCGGGACTCCAATCCTCCATTCCTGGAACGCAAGGCATTTGAAGAAGTACTATCATTAGTCTTCTCTCCTTTACTTGAACTACGAGGCGACTTGATCCCTGCAAAGGGTACGTAGGCAGCCTGTCTTCGGATAGGTTCAGTTGCCCCCCCTCCATCCAAAGAGGGGGATTTTACGCTTCATCAGTCTCATTGCCAGAGGAACTCTATGATCTCCTCCGCCTTAGGGGGGGGGAGTGAGTGTTTTACTCTGCTTTCAGACGAAGTCAGCAGCCTCCTTCGTCTCGAAGGGGGGGAGTGGGGTACCCGTACTCCACTCTTCCACAACAGCCTCAGTGGCATAAGAACAGCTTTATCAGTCACGAGCCTCATGGCTTAAATCAGAGTCGTTCCGCTTTCATTGCTGCTGGCCACAGTAATGAATGCGGAGATGCGAACACACTGACATCCACAACGGATTCAAGCGCGCTATATAAGTACCAGTGTTCAGTACTGGGGCGGATGTACCCATCTGACCACTCAGAAACCCAGCAAACATCGTTGGTAATGCAGCTGCTAGTGACCTCCGTTCGGCCTATACCCTGAGCGTGTCACTCTGAAACCCAGGACAAGCACTGGTCGAATTCAAGGTGAACTTGCTCTCGGACAGACGTGTCTAGAAGAGCTGCACCATTTTGCGAAACCCAACAGCAACGTTGGTGATAAAGAGCATGAGCGCATTAGCGTTTTCACAGTCTCAACAAGAGCCTCATACATGAGCAAGCACAATGAGAAGTCGTCAGACCTCTGATCAATCGCGGGGTCTTACGGCCCTTGGTCCACCAAGCCCAACGCTGGTGTTGGCAAATACATGACAGAAACGCTTAAACAGCCTAAAGAATTCCTAAGTATAGGTACAACATCAACAATATCTAAAGCAAAACCTGAATCTGTAACCATCAAGGTTAAACATCAGCAAAAGCTACAAGTCATCTTGCATTCACGACAATGCAAGGCTCCAAAATAATAGCAAGGATACAAACCATCCAATGCTACAACCGAAAATTATCAAGTCCAACAAGAGTTTTTAGAAACAAAAGGTTATAAATAAACTAGGTCATAATAGAAGAGCAACGGTCGCTCATCGGTCACACCTCTCCGTTGGCAGCATCAGCATCCTCTGAGATCTCCAAAGCTTGCCTCACGCTAGAAACAAGCTCATCAAACACATCACGAGCGTCGTAGATCGGGATCTTCCTCTCGACCAAAAGCTCTGCTGCAGCGTCCAAAGACGCTCCATCAGACCCACGGAGACGCTCAATAAGCTCCAAGCTCGCATCGATCTCAGCAAGATCCAGCATGTTATCCTTCGCTGTCCCCTCAAGCCTAGCGAGCGACCTGGCAACCTGTCGGGTCCGGCTAGCAAAGCTACGGTCTGCCTCCTCTTTGGCCCTAGAAACGGCCTCCTCGATCTGGGCGTCCCTAAGACTCTCGGTTTCCAACAGCTTGCTCTTAAGCGAAGTGATCTCCTCCTTGTTCTTCGCATGCCGCGAGGACGCCTTGGACAACTTCCCGCTCAACTCATCCGACCTCTGCTTCGCGGAAGCGACATCGTCCTCAAGGGCTAGGACCTTCTCAGTAAGCTCAGCGTTGGCCCTCCTGGCTTCGCTAACCTCACGGTCACGAGAACGAGAGTCCTCCTCAAAGCAGAAAGCCATGCCATCCAGCTGGGTGGAGAGCTGCGCATACAAAGGAAAGCAAACATAACGCTGGAATAAGTGGAGAAACAATAACAAAGACAAAGAGAGAAAGATAGAGAGATCAAACCTCAGCCACTGTGGCTCTCGCCAGCGCAAGAGCCCTCTCGCCAGAGCCAAGAGTTGAAGAGTGCGCAGCTGCAGCACCATCACTGATCGGATCGCTAACGAACGCCGAAGAAGGACCCACCTTCTGTCGCTTCGGAGGTACCTCATCAGGAGTGCCTCCCGCCTTACCCTCCGATCCAAGGGCCCTCTTCCGCTGTTGCTCACGCCGCCTAGCAATCTCATCAGGAGTGAGGTTAGAACCACGAGACCGCTGAGCTGATGCAATAGGAGTCTTGGGCGTTGTGGATGACGGAGCACCCGTCTGCGAGCCTGCCCTCGCTGAGACTGCGGCGCTCGTCGACGCCGCCTTCGCCGATTCGGCTCGCTGAAAAGCGGAGACTCTAGCAGAGCCTCGTCCAAGGACCTTCCCTGGGAAGATCCGAATGGAGAGCGCTCTCCGGATCCTCTGACAGGTGAAAGACTTCACCCAATCACCATCTCCAGAGGCCAGGGCGCTGTGGATAGCCGCCGCCTCACTCCGGCTCACTGTCTGGGATGCTGGTTTCACTACGAAAACAAAGCTACACATTAGTGCACAAGGCACGAACACTGTGCAAAAGAGGATTTCTCTAAGTATAGAATTACCTCGTCTCTCCCAACTCGTTCTGAGGAGGGGAATGCAATCAGCCTCAACACTCTTTTCGGAGATCTTGACGAAGAAGAACCGGTCCTCGAAGTAGTCATCCTTGCTCGGGAAACCACTAATAAGAGTACGACCCGGAACCGGGGTAACGCAATACCTCAGCTCATCTACACGGCCACGGGGCCTGAAGTCCAGTAGAGAGGACAGTTGCCCGATGCTAATCTCCGCGTTGCATTCCCTGCTCAGCACGTAAATCCCGATGACATGCCTCAACCCTCTGGGGTTGATCTGAGCAAGGGAAACACCGTTCGCCTCTAAGAAACGAAGGAGGAAGCCAGGCACCGGGAACCACAGCAAACAATGCTCGATGAAGTTCTCATACAAGGTAAAGTGTCCTGGAGGCGGAGCGTCAGCCCGCTGAGTGTGGTCGGGAGCAACTAACTGGATCTCATCCGGAATCCCGCACTTTTTTCTGAGAGTCTGCAGCGCCGTCTCATCAGACAAAGTGGATCCCAGGGGGTCCGGACGCGCATTCTTCTTCTTGACCACCGGGTGTCGTTCAACCTCTGCGGAGACATTATCATCACCGTCCTCATCATCGGAGGCAACCGACCTGAACGAAGAAGAGTCCGACGCCAAAGCGTTGGCTGCACCATCGGGGAGCCTTGGATCCTCATCATTGAGGGGAAAAGAGAGTCTGATCCCACCATTAGGGGCCATCAAATCCTCATCACCACTACGCCTCCTCTCCTCCTCAATATCCGCTAAGCTATCGAAGATATCATCATCGCTCTCATCGGGTCCGTGGAGACGACTCCGCGGGACGGTGATTTTGCTACGGCAATGGATTCTAGTTCCGGGATTACTGAATGATGCCGAGGGTGGCATCGCAACCGCACGATCGGTTCGGCCCGGAGAAGCGACCATGCGGTCGGGTTTGCTCGACATCGCGACCGCGCGCTCGGTCCCGGTCGCCAACCCAAGATCGGTCTCATTCGTCTTCGTGACCGTACGATCGGGTCCAAGACCGATCACGGAGTCGGTCCTAGATGATGCGACCGTGGGGGCGGTCTCGCGTGGCAGTGCGGTCACGGGATTGATCTTCAATGACCCGACCGCGGGGTCGGAACAGCTACGCATCGCGACCACACCTTCGGACCCGTCGGGTAGTGCAACCCTAGGGTCGGTTCCGTGTGATGTCGCGACCACATGGTCGGCTTCGGGTGATGTTGCGACCACATGGTCGGTTCTGGACGAGGCCGCAACCACGCGATCGGCATTGGGGGGCGCCGCGACCGCGCCTTCGGTTCGGCGACGAAGCCCGCATTCGGGCTCGGTGTCGCGTGACGACGCAACCGCGTGACCGACATGATCGGTCGGCGCGACCACGGGCTCGAATCCGAGCATCACAACTTTGCGATCAACCGGCTCGAGATTTTGTGTCTCCATCACAAGTGTACCTATGCACAAGTCAATAAAATGAATCAAAGGTCAAAGATTTCCATCTTTTGCCAAGAACACATCTCAAGCTTAAATTCAATCCTTAACAAGCTTCAATGGGAAAACCTCCAAAAGACTATGCAAATCCAAGGCAAATTTCATCAACAATCAAAGCTTAGAAATCAATAGCAACCAAAGATTCAAGGATTCTCCTAAGCAATCCACAATCCAACATAGCAAAGTTTAGTTCCCCATGGAAAAAGCTTAGATTTATGAACTTGGATCTTAAGAAGAAAAAGCTATGGAGATCTAGAGGATAACTCACCAAAGGAGAGAAATAAGCGAAGGATATGCAAGCTCGGGCTCGGTAACAAATCGCGAAGTCTCCGGTCGGGATGAGACGTGGCCGGCGACAGGAGAGAAAGAAGAAGAAATTTTTTTTTTTTTTAGAAGAAAGGAGGAAGAAGGAGAAAGGAAGGAGAAGGAGTTGACCAAGTCAAACTCAATTCCTTTAAGGGAAAAAGATATTTTCTTCTTTCTTTCATCCGACGGGTCCCGCTTCCGTTCAAAATGGCACAACGCCTCTATCCTCCGGGAATCGTTTGGTTTACCCGGGAACGTCATTGACATTGGCAATCGCATCACGAAGTCTTAAAATCTCCTTAAGAAACAAGAAGTCTTAAAATCTTCAATAGAGGAAAATAATCCTTTCTGCTGAATAAAGCAGCAGCTTTGGTAAAATAGGCAAGAAGTCTTGAAACCTTCGAAAACACTTACGAAGTCTTGAAATCTTCACGATGCCTATGGAGTCTTAAAACCTCTTGCGCTATGTCGTTTAGGCAAGGCAATCAAGGAAATTTCATCAAAGCTGAGGCGAACAGAGACAAGTCGAGGTTGGAGTTTTAAAGACGTGAAGCCTCAGGTAAACCCGAAGTAGGCGAATCCAGTACAAGCAATGGCAAGGGATTCATGAAGAATCAGGTTCCTTGTTCGAATCACCTCATCACTATGCGTGGCACTCTTTTCCCTTAAGTAGAGGTTTTGTCCCAAAGGGTTTTCCCTACTAAGGTTTTAACGAGGCCACCATCTAGTGTCTTCCAAGTTCATGTTTCACACTGCTGTATGGACTTGAGGGGGAATACTAAACAAGATGAGTACTTGAAAGTGCTGTACAAAAGAAGAGATGAAAGCTTTGCCTTTAACCATTAATGCTGCTCCTCGACATATCTTCTAGCTCGGCACTGCTATATCATACACTACCGAGCTGGGGGGCTAACTGTTGGGGTCGGTATTCACCCGCTCAACATCAACGTCCAAAGACAAGTCAGCGGAAGAAATGGTCCTCCGGACTCTCGACAAGGCACGGCATGACGGCGCCTAGATCTTCTTGCGGAGCGAAGCATGTGGCAACATAGAGAACCTGGGAGAAGCACGAAGGGACCGGGGCTTCAGCCAGAGGAGAGACCATGGCCTCTCCTTGTCGGACCGAGCCTAGTTTCGGCGTGTCCCGCGACCACGGCCTCGCTCGGACCGAGCCTAGCTTCGGCGTGTCCCGCGACCACAGCCTCGCCCGGACCGAGTCTGGCCTCGGCTCGTATCGCGACCACGGCCTCGCCCCGATGATTGATCACGTCCTCTATCTCATCCAATCTTTAGCCCAGCAGCACGAAGCCCACGTAGATGCAACCGACTCCGCAGAAGCTTAGGAAACGTAGCCGCCTTAGATATAGTATAAATACCTCCTTGTACGAACCCTAAAGGGGATCCGCAATTTTCAATACGCAAACTTGTACTCAAAGCTGTTCTGAGCAATAAACAATCTCTTTACATCTTTCTTGGCCCTAGCTTACCATAGAAATCTCACAAGCTTCCCTAGAACTCTTACAAATTCTAGTTGTGTTGGTTTCGACCCCCACAATGATGTCTCGGGAAAGATGAATGGATGCAATTCACAATCAATTCTCAACGTCTTATAGCTTTGTTCAATTCATTTATTTACCTCTCTACAAACTAACCCAAAAAGGAACCAAAATAACAATGGAGACACCGACAACGTCCATGCACTCGGTCGTGTCCGAATTTGAAGGGACAATAGTAAAGAACGAAGATTCATTCTCTTACTTCATGCTAGTGGCCTTCGAAGAATCTTGTCCAATCGTTTCACCATCCTGTTGTTTCTCTGGCCCATCATCGCACCCCTTGATGTTTTGGCTACAAAAACGCCACTCTCAAGCTCATGATCTTTGTAGCAACGGCGGGTGTCCACGAGTCAAAGATAGAATTAGTGTCTAGAGCCGTTCTGCCAAAGTTCTACATGAATGACTTGAGGATGGATACATGGAGGATTTTCAGCTCATGTAAGAAGAGGACCGTGATAACGAGGATGCCTCTAGTTATGGTGTACTGGTTCGCCAAGGAGCATCGTGAACGGGTTCGGTTTTGTCACCGGCTTGATACGGGAAACTGATATCGATCAATCTGTTTTGAGCCGTGTCGGTAACTTGTTTGATGATCAGAGGCCTCATCTAGGTTTTGGAACCGGCCAAGATGACTTCTGCAACATTCTTCTCGTTATGTCAGGTAATTCTATGAAATTTGACCTTGTAGATCATGAATAAAAATAATCTTAAATATCACATTATTATTCCAAAATACTATCACTAATTTTTGTTTTTGATAATAGTACAAATTATTATGTAAAAATGTTTGTTTACCCTATGTAAATCACAAACAAAATTAAAACATAGGTTTGAGTTCTATTTTTCCAATTTAGGGGTTTAAAAATCATTTTTATTTAGAATGTGTACTATTATTAAAAATCTAAACCAATTGTGCTATTTTCGAAACATAATCTTAAAATTGTGATATTTAGAAAAATCGATCTAATGTTAATCTGTTAAGTTTCATGGACATCCAACCCAAAACCAATTGGCAATTAGTGGTGATGCTCAAATCCCTTATATATTATTCAAGGTCCCTTCCAATTTCTGATGTGAGACTTATCTTACACACATAATCTAGAGATTAAGGCTTCTTGGCCCATTAACCTCTACATATCCCAATATAATCACAATATGGAACTTTATTTTTCAATAAACCTTTCGAGTTTTTGACATACATATAACCTCCATGATATTTAAAAATAATCATATATATGTATGGAGGACAGGCCCGGCTCAAATCAAATATGGGTCTTGTGCAAAAAAAAATATTTAGGACCTTTTCTATAAGTTTTATAAAATTTAGGGCCTTTTTTACAAGTAATTAAAAAATTTAGGATCCTTTTTGCAAAACAATTCAGCTGAAAATTTGGTTCCCACGGTGGGGCCCTGTGCGCTTGCACAGCTGGCACAGGGCCAGAACCGGGCCTGATGGAGGATGTCCCTTTCTATATGACTGACACGTCATCACACTACAGGAAGACATGTGTCCAAAAGAAAACCAAGAGTTAATCACAGCCCTCAAACGTTACGACCTTCTTTTCAACTTCCCTTATAGCTTCAATTATTTATAAGTTTAATATAAAATATTAAACATCAATTTATTAAATCCAATATCTTTTTTAGTATTCAATTCCCTCATAGCTTCATTCTCGTAATTCGAGTAAATTCATTTGTCTTGATATTCGTACTAAAGAAATTGACTTTTGTGAGGAGGATGAAGCACAAATGTTCATGTTGTATATCTTTCGACTTGTTAACATATTATCTTAAACATGTATCCACAATCTCCTCTAAAGAAATATCGTTCTATATTCAATTTCTAGGGATTACTTTCCGTTGTCGATTTCAGTTGAGGAGGAAATATGTGATCCAACACGTTCGGGTTTCGGCATATTTTTGTTTGACTATGTAAATTATTGGGGTTTGAGAAGCTCAGTGGATACGTAATTATTGAGATGAGTAAAATCATGGCATACACATCATCTCAATAATTAACAAAAGTGGTTTTGATCATTATATATTAGAGTACAATACGAAAACACTCTTAAGAAATATCATGTAAGTAGTTTTCTTTGGAATTTTTTTGAGGCTGCATTCGAAAGAATATCAATATAATTGAAATGTTATATAACAAAAACGACACAAGTTTTTACATTTATTTTGAATTTTTAATCCATCTTAAATCTAAGAGTATCACTACAAGAAAACATGCACTTTTCCGACGGACTTCCGTCGGAAGTCCGACTTCCATCAATCCGTCGGAATTCCGTCACAATTTACCGATGGATTTCCGACGGCCACGGAAACTGTCGGAACTCCGTCGGTACTCTGTCACCTTGTACCGACGGATTACCAACGGAACTAAGTCGTCGTAATTTTGTAACGTAATTCCAACGGTTTCCGATGTCGGCAAAGTTTGATAGGTCACTTTGTACCGACGGACTCCGGTATTATATATATGGGTGGAAACTTCTGCATTTCATCAGAACACAAAAATATATTCCATAAAACAAGCAATAGGTTTTTTCAGCATGTCAGAAGATCCCGCATTTAGCGACCATCCTTGGATTTCTGCAGTTAAACACCTAAGTGACACAGGTACAATATTAGGTTTGTTGAATAGCATGAAACGAATGTAGTCTGATTTTGTTAGGGCATTTTTACAAAAAAAATTATACTTTTCCAGCGAGGTTAATGCAGACTCCCAGGGATTGGTTATTGTCCGTTGAATTGGACGTTATTCTTAACTGTTTAAATCATTTGGACATTGTTCGGAAGATGAGATTGAGTTTTATTGTAAAAGAGGTTTTATATGAAAGTTATATGTATAATCGGTTCTATTAAATTAAGTAGGTAATTGCAATTATTGATCAGTACGATTGTACTGATGATGGAGACGGTATGGTTGTCTTAAAGGTAATTGGTAATTATAATTGAGAATATGATTCAATTGATACATTTTGTTACTTGAAACGTTAAATTAATATGTATTGATGTAGGATCCATGTGGGAGGATTGGCGGATATATTCAAAAAGAAGCGTGTGTACACGCTTCTTTTAGCCCTGATATATGAGTTGGCTCAGTCGTTGTATTGAGTAATGTAAGTTTGAAATATGTTTATTTAAGTAAATGAAGTATAGATTACATTATATTTGCCTTTTTTGTAGGTTCAAGTTCTTGTCAAAACTGGGTACACTTACCTCAACATCAAGCTTGAAAACATAGATGCTATCTGGACGAAAGAAAATTGTATTCCTTCAAAGAACAGCGATGAAGATACTTCTAATATTAACGGAGACTCGTATGACGAGGATACTTACTCTGACGAGAGTTATACTGCGTACGGTAGTCTAAAGGATACACCATCGGGAAGTGGGACGAGAAGTAGTAGTTTTGGAATCTTTATGAAGAAAAAATAAATCCATGTGTGTTGGTGTTTTATAAATTATTAATATAAACAGTCTTTTGATTCTGTAATATGAACGGTAAATGTTTTATTTGTCGACCACGTTGTGCGATATGGTTGGTTTATATATAATATCTATACCGGAATAAAGTAAAATATATAAATAACACAATCCGACGGAATTATATAAATAACGGGTTTCCGACGGAATTTGTTATTTATATATTTTATAATATTTTCGCGCAAATAATATATATAAATAACAAATTCCATCGGAAATCCGTCACAATTTACCGATGGATTTTCGACGGCCACGGAAACTGTCGGAACTCCGTCGGTACTTCGTCACCTTGTACCGACGGATTACCGACGGAACTAAGTCGTCGTAATTTTGGAATGGATTTCCGACGGAATCCGTTCTATATAAGCTTCGACATTTCTTCATTTCGTCATAACACAATTCACATTATTAAAAAATTTATAAGAGATGAGTTCATATTTTCGGTCTTGATTAGACGAGCCAATGAGTGATATGGGCTCGAACTTATTAAGGACCGAATACGCTCAAGGTATATGCGAGTTCATGAATTTACCCAGAAATCAAGATGCAGCCAAAAAAGGTCAGGAAATCAAATGTCCATGTTCTAATTGCTGTAATAGAATTAGTGTTGCGGTTCATACTGTTTGGAATCACTTGCATAGATTTAGATTTAGGCCGGGATATAAGGTTTGATTTTTACATGGAGAAACGAATTATGAATATGGTAGTACTAGTAATAATGAGCCTTATTTCGGGGATAGCGTAGGAGAACAAACAACGGAAGTAGATGTTGGTGTAGGTACGGGTCAGATGGTTAACGATGCGTACACAGAAAATATGCAGTCGGGTGTTTATGAGGGAGATGGAGTAGAAGAATCTAATTTAGAATTTCGAAGGTTTTTTTATATGTTAGACGCATCAAAGCAACCACTATACAGCGGTTGTGGGGAAGGTCATTCACCGTTATCGGCTGCTACTAGGATGATGAACATGAAGACTGATTACAATTTGTCTGAAGAATGTGTTGATGCAATAGCTGATTTTGTTAAAGATGTTTTGCCCGCCGATAACTTTGTGGCTAGTCTTGGTTTGCCCTATAAGATAATTGATGTGTGCATCGACAACTGTATGCTATACTGGAGAGAAGATGAGAACCGGAAAAAATGTAAATTTTGTCGTAAACCACGGTTCCAGGACACAAGTGGCAGAGTAAAGATTTCATTCAAATGGATGTGGTATTTACCATTAACAGAGAGGTTGAAGAGGTTGTATCAATCGAAACGCACAACTAAGGCAATGAGATGGCATGCGGAGCATAGCCAAGCTGGAGAGCTTACGCATCCTTCTGACGCGAAAGCGTGGAAACACTTCCAATCAGTATATACGAATTTTGCATATGAACGACGGAATGTATACCTTGGGTTATGTACTGATGGTTTCAACCCATTTGGAAAGCATGGAAGAAAATATTTACTGTGGCCGGTAATTGTAACACCTTACCATTTGCCTCCATCTATGTGCATGCGTCGAGAGTTTTTGTTTCTCTCAATTCTAGTTCCCGGCCCAGATCATCCAAGAAGGTCACTCGATATATTCCTCCAACCATTGATCTATGAGTTACAGATGTTGTGGGAGCATGGTGTTGAGGCATTTGATGTTTCAGTCCAGCAGAATTTCAACATGCGTGCGGTACTTATGTGGACCATAAGCGATTTTCTAGCATATAGTATGTTATCTGGATGGACTACGCATGGAAAATTGGCATGTCCTTATTGCCAAGACAATACTTCAGCATTCCAATTGCAGCACAGAAGGAAGACTTCATGGTTTGATTGCCATATGTGTTTTTTACCGGCAGATCATCCATATCGTCGGTCTAGAAGACATTTTACAAAGAATCAACCAGTGTTACACGGTCCACCTCCTGAGATAGATGGTCGCATCATATTGGGACAGTTAAGAGATTTTGGTGCTGAGCGAACTCCTGATTGTGGGGGTAATGGCCATCACCCCGTAGACGATTGCGGTGAACATCACAATTGACACAAGAAGAGTATTTTTTGGGATTTGCCTTACTGGAAAGACCATCTACTGCGGCATAATCCAGATGTCATGCATGTTGAAAAGAATTTCTTTGACAACATCATGAACACCATTTTAAACGTTCCAGGGAAGACAAAAGACAACTGGAAGTATAGATTAGACTTGCCATTGATTTGTTCAAGGGAATCTCTTCATGTTTTGCCTAACAGTAGATTGCCGATGCCTGCGTACCGGTTAGACGCTGGTCAGAAGGAAGTATTTTTTGAATGGATTAAAAAAATGTTAAATTTCCTGACGGCTACGCATCTAACCTACGTAATTGCGTGGATTCGACAGAAGGGAAGTTTATTGGAATGAAAAGCCATGATTGTTATGTTGTGATGCAGCGTCTTATTCCATTTGCATTTGCTTATCTTCTTCCAAAAGACATTCATCAAGCAATTGGAGATATATTTCGTACTCCCGTGAGTTTCTTACTAATATAATGTTACTATATATGTACTAACTTGTTTACTTTTTGTTTGCAGGAGTTAGGACTTTCTTTCGAGATTTATATTCACGGACACTAACAGTGGACGTGATTTGTAATTTAGAGTCCAACATTCCGGTACTCCTTTGTAATCTGGAGAAGATATTTCCACCGTCTTTTTTTGATGTTACGGAACATCTTCCTATTCACCTCCCACGAGAAGCAGCATTAGGAGGCCATGTTCAATACCGATGGATGTATCTGTTCGAGCGTTACATGTTCCACTTGAAGAAAAAGGTTAAAAATTTGAGCAAGGTGGAGGGATCTATTGTTGCACAGAGCCTAAATGATGAAGTCTCACACTTTGCCAAATATTACTTTCCATCAGAAGTTCGGACTAAGGCTAGACGTCCGACGCGACATGATGATAGAGGTGAGAAAGCAATGTATGTCGTGGTTGTACCCGAGTTGTTTGCCAAAGTTGGTCGAGTAAGTGGAAAAAGAAAGAAACGCAGACTATCAACACAAGAGGTCACACATTTGCATACGTATATCCTCAGAAATTGTGATGAAATTATGGAGTACGAAAGGTATATCAGTTTTTATACAGAATTTTTGGAATTATTTGTCTTAATCTAATAAATATTTTTATGTTACAGCATTTACATGTCCTTAGTCCAAACTTACCATCCTGATAAGACAGAATCTGAACTTGCTGTCTTAAAAGATGAAAAATTCTTGGAGTGGTTGAAATTTTATGTAAGTTTAATATAATTCCTTACTCTTACATTTCCAGATTTTCACGTTTTATATGTTAATGATTTCTTACTTTTATCGTTCATTAGGTTTCCGAAGGTTTAGCAAGTGGTCAAACTCTCCCGACATGGTTAGTGGAGTTTCCTAATGGTTTGCGCACCACCGCGACTTTATATCCAAGGTTTTGCACTAGGGGATATTCGTTTAGGATTCGTGAGAAAGGACGACCGAGGTCAACTTCAGACTATGGTATTTCATCGCAATCAGGTGATACCGTCTACTATGGCATTTAAACAAAATCTTAGAAATCCGGTATCCAGGAATATTGGACTTGAGGTGCATTGTGTTTATGTGCGATTGGTATGATCCATCCAATGGATGTGGGGTTCGAATTGACCCCCTTGGTGTGATTTCGATAAATTCAAGACGGAAACTACAGAAATACGATCCATTTATCCTTGCGTCGCAAGCAAACCAGGTATGAAGTCAATAATAGGTTTTCCAACATGCTCATACGATATGTTTTGTTATTCATGTATATTAACAAAACCAACTATTTAATAATAGGTTTGCTACATTCCATATCCTCAAGTTTCCTATCGTACAGATCCTTGGATCACAGTAACTCCAATTAACTCGAGAGGAAGATTATATGGAGTTCCAGAACATGATGCTCTCCAACCATCGACAAGTATTCAAATGTCACCTGTCGAGGAGATGGATAACATTGACCTTGTTGTTGATATCACACATATCGGCGATGATTTAGTTCATTCGGACGAAGAGGAATCACGTGACGAATTTGATGACGATTCAGACTCCATCCCTAGTGAAGGTTCCTCAGGAGATTCAGAGTAATATTTTATGAATAAATGTTTGCGTATGTGAAATATTGGTGTTTTATATGTGTAATAAGTTTTGAAATATTAGTTTACATAAATTTATACGCAAATCATTACAAATATAAGACAATAAAATATATAAATAACACAATCCGTCGGATTTCTATCGGAATATATTGACGGATTTCCGACGGATTGTGTTATTTTTATACTTTATTTTACTCCGCAGAAATATTATATAAAAATAACATAATCCGTCGGATTTCTGTCGGAATATATTGACGGATTTCCGACGGATTGTATTATTTTATATTTTATTTTCAAAAAATTCTCATCATCACTAAGTTTCAAAATCCTAAATCCCAATATCCCTAAATCCATGAATCCCTAAAATTCTCATAATCCTTAAATTCCTAAAATTTTCAGAATCCCTAAATCCCTAAATCTCTAAATTCATAAGATTCTCATAATCCCTAAATCCCATAATCCCTAAATCCCTAAATTCCCTAAAATTCTCATAATCCCTATATCCCTAAATTACAAAAATTCTCATCATCACTATGTCTCGAAATCCTAAATCCCTAAATCCCTAAAATTATCATAATCTCTAAATCCCTAAAATTCTCATAATCCTTAAATCCTCAATTCCCTAAATAAAATAAAATATATAAATAACACAGTCCGTCGGAAATCCGTCAGAAATTTCCCACGGATTTCCGACGGAATACCCTAATTTTTTATACCGCCAAAACACATAGTTATTATCGAAAAGGCGGCAGAATATGTCAGAATTGGGTATCGTTTTCCGTCGGAATTCCGTCGGAATTCTTAAATAAAACCAGACACTTTGTCTTCTCCGACGAGAAATCTGAAAACAAAAACATTTTACTCAAAATCGCCGGAAATCGGCTCCGTCAAGTCGGAAAATGCTGACCCACTGACGCATCAACACCAATTCTCATACTCCATAAGGAATTCAAGTAACGGATGTAAGTTTGTCATGTTTGAAAATTTGTTAATGGAAATATTTTTTTTAGAGATTTTGGATTCATTAGTTGTTGTTCTAAATTCGGATTTCAGATTCTCATAGTCAAATTAGTTGTTTTAAGATGGGATTTGGTGATTGATTATGATAATTTTATGAATTTAGAAATTTAGGAATTTAGGGATTTAGGAATTTTGGGATTTTGGGATTTTGGGATTATGAGAATTTTAGGGATTTAGGGATTATGTGAATTTTAGGAATTTAGTAATTTAGTTATTTTTCATGTTTAGGAAAGTAATTTCGATTATAAGAAATATTTGTTGTTTTAAGGATTAAAAGATTTTACGAAATAAAGATTTTTAAAAATTTTCGTAATTTTTAGAATTTTATAGACTTAGGGATTCTAATGAATACAAAACATAATTTTTGAAATTGTAGGAATTAAAAACATGCTTTTAGATAATTTTTATGAAATTTTCGTGTGTGTTATGAAATTTAAAAAATAAATACTAATTTGTAAATATCTATATAATTGTCACAAAGTATAAAATACTAAATTACCATCATGTAATTAATATTATATGAATTGGTTTATATGAACTAGATTTGGAAAAGTATTCAAATAAATATATTCATTAAATTATTTATAAATTTTAAATTTAAATTTTAACTATTAATTTTATATACAAATTACGAATCTTGGAAATCGTAGGGATTATTCACGATTTCATCAGAGTTTTGGAGGCGGTGGTTCCAGTAGGTCGGTGGGGGGGGGGGGGGGATTGGTCGGAGTTCTAGACTCCCTTTTTGGATACACAACAACCGTCTCCTAATCGTACAACGACCTCAGCTCCCACAGTAATTAGCATCGAGGATTTCGTATCACAACCCGGAAGGGATCGTTTGCCTTTCCTAGATCCGGACTTGCCTCCCAACACGACATGGTAAGTTTTACTTAAAAATGTTTTCGATTTAGTTAACTTAATAAATATTTTTCCTTAATTTTGGTTAGGTTTCAATTTTCGGAAAACGGGATATCGAGGTCTATCAACACAATGCTTAATTGTTTGATAACTCGACCGTATCCCACATACTCTTCGATGCCGGTAGGCGACCGTGACAGCTTGTTTCGACAATTTGCGGTAATCCCTAAATTATGTAATTTAGCCTATTCGCGGTTTTATTACATTTAAATTTTATATACTAAATCGTTAAAGGTTTTTTTCTTTGCAGCAAGAATTTAATTGGGACAGACAGCTGACCGGTAGAGTTCGACGGGAGTTCGACGCCAAGGCTGGTAGAATGTACTCGCGGAAGATGAACGAGTACAAGGACATGTGGAGACATCGTAAGATCCCTCGGGATATGAAAAACAATCCCGAGTTATGGGCTCAACTAATTGCGTATTGGGAACAGGAGGACACTCAGTCGAGCTCTGCAACCCACTCTACAAACCGAAAGATCGACCGGAAGGGGAAGGGACCAGCGACCCATAACCTCGGAGCGACAAACAAGGCGACTCGTGCAGAAGAACTGGTAAGTTTCTTTATTTAGAAACATTTTTATAATCGCTAACTTATTTGCTTATTTTTCAATGCTAACAGTATGAAAAGCAAGGTACGCGTCCTTCAAATTTGGATTTGATCAGAGATGCGCATACCAACCGAAAGACGGGCGAACTCCAAGATGGACTTGCCCAGCACATCGTGGAAAGTGTTGAGAGGCTCGGTGAGGAGTTCATCCAATCTCAACCGATCGTCGAAGGAACTCCACCGCTCACCGAAGTTCCATTCGAGAAGATAAACGAGCTTACGTATGAGGTTAGTAACGTTTTCAATTATTAACGAATTTAAAATAACTTATAATACTTATATGTTATAACATTTATAGTTTTATTGTATATGGTAGGTTACTCCGAAGAACAAAGGTCGTGTCTTCGGTCTTCCGGAAGACAGTTCCACCTCTTCCGTGTCTTCATTCCGATTTCACGGTGATAGCGGTTTGCTGGCTCAAAACACGGAGCTTCTCGAGCGGATGAACGCAATGGAGGCACAGCGCACAGCAGATGCATAGCGGTTTGAGGCACTACGCGCAGCAGATGCAGAGCGGTTTGAGGCAGAACGGCAGCAGATAGAGAACACATTCGTGGGATGGAAGAGAAGATGAACGAGTTCTTCCGTAATTATCGTCCACAGTAGACTTTTAAATTTTATGTAAAACTTTAAATTTTAAATAACTTTTCAAACTATTTTAATTTATTTTCATATTTAAATTTAATTTAATTAAAAAATTTAATTAATTTTTTAAAAATTTAATTTAATTAATTATAATTAGTTTTTTAAAAATTAAAATTCCAAATGCCGTCGGAAATCCGTCGGTAACAGGCGCCGTCGAAAATCCGTCGGTAACAGCCGCCGTCAGAAATCCGTCGGTTACAGCCGCCGTCGGAAATCCGTCGGTTCCAACACCCGTCGGAAATCCGTCGGTATCTAGTAATCCGTCGGTATTAGGCCGCCGTCGGAAGGTATCAGCCGCCGTCAGAAATCCGTCGGCGGTTGAATTTCTGACGGCTTTCCGACGTATTTCCGTTATACCGATTGCCGTCGGAAATCCGTCAACAGTTTCCGACGGATCTTTAATTCCCGACAAGATAGATCAGACGGTTGAAATCCGTCGGAAACACCCTTGTTCCGACGGATTTTCTACGGTTTAGGCCGTCGGAAAAGTGTCTGTTTTCTTATAGTGTATCTAACATAAGCTCCAACCTTCCACAAATATGATACGTGTTTTCTTATTGTTTCCTTATGAGAGACTTAACTATATCTCTATGTAGCTATGTATTACAAGTGTTATTTATATCTAAACTCATCAACAAGTGTCTATTTTTATCATTTCCTTTTGTTATACAATTAGTTGCTGTGAAATTTTTGAAGCGACCAACACTATTCACGACGGACGCTTTGTGAAGCGACCAACACCAGTCATGGCTCTCGTCACCCTCCTCTGGATGCCATTTGGAATCATCCTCGCCGCGATTGGAATCTTTATTATCTTCGTCCTCCCATTATGGGCCATACCTTACGTCATCGGACTTTGGGGCATCCGAGTCACCGTCAATTGTCAAAGGAAAGCCTCCGCAACCACTAGCAACAAAAAACTGCGGTCTACTCTTTGTGAGTAATCTTAAAACTGTACATAGACGGGATTGTGTTATCTATATGCTCTCGGACACAAGATTCCGTCCATGACCTTCTGGCCCTTATCCATTTCACTGTTTTTCTTGGATAAATTATCCGTTTCGTGGTTACAAAAGATTTTATGTCCAATTCCCTTAGTGTAAATTTCAAGAATCCGAGATGTGGACGCTAAAAAGATAAAGCAAGTTTTGTCTAAAGGAGATTTAGTGATATTTCCGGAAGGAGCATATTGTAATGAGCCGTTCATGCTAAGATTCATCGCTCTTTTCGCTGAGCTAACCATGGAATCATACCCGTGGCGATGAATGGGGGATCTTGTTTGACTGTTGATAGTAATGTTGGATTCTTCCGTGCCACAGCCAGAGGCTGGATTAGTCTGAGCTTTGTTTTCTTTTTTATGAACCCGACACTTGTATACGAGGTTACGTTCTTGGACCAGCTTCCGTTGGAGGAAACATGTTCATCCGGGAAAAGTCCGCATCATGTGGCGAACCATGTTCAGAGAATCTTAGCGGATACGTTAGGTTCAAGTGCACTAACTACACGAGGAAAGATTGGTACAAGCTTCTCACGTGAAACCAGTGTGTCGTAGTCGTTCGTTCAAGATGATTCCAATTAAACATTGTCTGTGTTTAAGAACATATTCATTGTTTATTTATGTTCGAAAATGTTAACATTTTTTAAAAAGAAAATTGTAGTCGTTTAGAAAACTATTTAGTAGGAAAACGCGTGAACTACTATTATTTGATGGTTGGGTAGTGGGATTGATGTATGGGCATCAGCTTTCTTTTTCTTTTCAAAATTTATAAATTTAGTTAATACTATTTTACCAAATTTTTGAACGAGTATTTGAATTTGTAACATACGTGACAAGAAATTCTCAATAGATTACCTTTTAAAAATGTGACAGTTTATCTATGAGAATCGAATAATTTAGCTTATATTTGTGACATTTCAACTACTTTTGTGTCATTATTTTGTTTTTGGCCGTCATTACCTATAACTATTTTAAAACCTTCGAGTTTCACCAATCACCATGACCATAACTATTTGTCAGTGCCTGCTGAACCAACTTTTGAAGTTTTGAAGTTCGACTAATATTTGTTAAGAATAATTATATTTCTCAATGAATTAAGTGTTGGGTTAGTGACAAGCATTAGTTTCATAAAAAAAAGCGAATAGTTTGTCCTTGGTTTGATTTTTGGCAGGAAGAAACTGAGAGACGTACGAGTCGGTCCAGAATCCTTTGGATTATTTAACCATATGTTAAAAAATACTTTTTTTTACTTTTCTAATTAATCCTCGAAAATGAATTTACAGTTATGTAAATATGTAAGAAAACCGAGCCTAAATCGTAACGACACAAATTTAACTATATAAGCGAAAGTACTACTGTATATACGTATCTTATAAATCAAATCACATAATTCTACTATAAACTAATCAAACTAGACCGAAACCAAAACCGATAAATTTTGATACTATAAACTAAATGGTGGTGATTTAATGATAAAATAATCCAGAGAAAGAAAATTAGAAGATATTTTCACCTTCATTTTGCCGGTCCAAAAATATCATATTTTAATTCTATTAAAAAACTAGGTGAATAGACTACTCAACGCTATATTCATCTTTAAAAATTAATGGGATGGTAAAAACCTAGATTACTTCCTAATTATCCATTTTTCTTTTATAGTACAGTGATAATTGGAAGAAGTCAAAACTCAAAAAGTCAAGAAGCTCCTTTCCTTCGTTCATACACATATCATCACACTTTGATTATTATTCGAGTAATCAACCAAAAGTCCATAAAATAAAAAATACAGTATATGAATGCATTTATTGAAGAATTAACATTACAAAAAACTGAAATCTGTAAGAGCTTATAAAAATACATAACGCATTAAACTCATGAACTGAACAAAAAAATAAGAAAAAAATAGTAACATTTTCATTTTAAAAAGAAAAGAGAAGAGATCTCTCTCTCATTGACCTTTGCTCTTCTTCTTCTCCAATCGGACTCTCTCTCTTTCTCGATTCCTGCATTCTCTTCGTGACCTAATCTCGAATTCGATCCATCGAATAATTTCCATCGCCATCAAAATCCGTGTCCGAAGATCTATATCCCCAAAATCAGACAGATCGATTTGGGCGTAATCTGTAACCTCGAATCCACAAAATTGTGTGTAGGGTTTTGGATTGTTGAATCGATTGAGATCGGAGATTGTTTTCAGAAGGATGAAGATGGCGGCCAATGGCCGGTTTTTCACAATCGGGCTCGTCGCGTCATGGTATTCGTCGAATATCGGAGTTTTATTGCTGAACAAATACTTGTTAAGCAACTATGGATTCAAGTACCCGATCTTCCTCACCATGTGTCACATGACGGCTTGTTCTCTTCTCAGCTACGTCGCTATTGCTTGGATGAAGATGGTACCGATGCAAACGATCCGATCTCGGATTCAGCTTCTTAAGATCGCAGCGTTAAGTCTCGTTTTCTGTGTGTCGGTGGTATTCGGGAACATTTCTCTCCGGTTTCTTCCGGTTTCGTTTAACCAAGCGATTGGTGCTACGACGCCGTTTTTCACCGCCGTGTTTGCTTATCTCATAACGTTGAAGAGGGAAGCTTGGTTGACTTACTTCACTCTCGTTCCAGTCGTTACTGGTGTTGTCATTGCTAGTGGGGTAATTGTTTTTAAGCTTCAAAATGTGTTCTTGCTTTTGTATTTTGATTTTGGCTTATTGCATATCGAGATTGGTTCTGATGGGATTTGCAGTATATGTTGAAATGGAGATGAAATGTGTAGCTTTAGGGAGATAGATAGAACATATTTGGATGCTGATATGTACATTTGACCTTAGAAAGACTTTTGGGATTTGCTCTGAGCTTGAAGCTGAACTTTGTATGCTGCACCAAAGGTTTAGTTAGAAGAGAAGTTGTTCTTGAATGTTTCCAGAGTATAGTTTCTGTTGGATGTGTGTGATTTCATTTAGAGCTTCATTTTCTATATTGGCTTGACTCTATATCTGATTTTAGTCGATTTTCGTGTATCGGTCAGGGTGAACCAAGTTTCCATCTGTTTGGATTCCTTATGTGTATTGCAGCTACAGCTGCGAGAGCACTTAAATCAGTGCTTCAAGGAATTTTGCTATCTTCAGAAGGGTAAGAGATCAGATTTGTCACCTAGAATTCTATCTTGCGGAAGTTCGTATTGTTTAGAGAGTGTTGCTGATAATCTATACTGAATTTTGTTTGAAGGGAGAAGCTAAACTCCATGAACCTCCTCCTTTACATGGCTCCCATAGCTGTTGTGTTCCTTCTTCCTGCTACACTTATCATGGAGAAAAACGTTGTTGGCATTACAATTGCACTTGCCAGAGACGATTTTAGAATCGTTTGGTATCTGCTATTCAATTCTGCGCTTGCTTATTTCGTGAACTTGACAAATTTCTTAGTTACAAAACACACCAGCGCTCTGACTCTGCAGGTAAACGGCACAACACATCTCTATAGCGTGTGATCACCTCTTCTACGTTATTAATGAATGATAAAACTTGTCTGTGACAGGTGCTAGGAAACGCCAAAGGTGCAGTAGCAGTGGTGGTTTCGATCCTAATATTCAAGAATCCTGTCTCGGTGACTGGAATGTTAGGTTACTTGCTCACAGTCTGCGGTGTTATCCTATACAGCGAAGCCAAGAAACGAAGCAAATGATTAAAAACCCTACACAGCATTTTCGACCAAACCCTCAGGTAAACCCAAGGCAAGTTTTATTTTGCTGTGTAAGTACAAAACCCTACACGACATTTTCTACCAAAAGCAAAAGGATGTGTAAAGCAACCCTAAAGGATCAGAGTACCCATAAGTAATCATTTTAGAGGACTTCACAAATAAGTGATTTTGTTTACCCTTCTTTCTTCTTTCTTTTTGTTCTTCGAGCTAGCCTTTTTTGGTCCATTCTTTACATCTAGTTTTGTGATATCAACATTTACAACACTGATTAATTAATGGGAAAGGACACTTTATTTTTTCCCACTGTCTATGTATCCAATTTCTGTTCTGCAGTTTTACTGGATTGTGATCTCAAGTCACAAGTTGGATTCATATTTGTTTGCCAAAGATTCTTTGAAAAGGGAACTGAGTCAAAAGGAGGGAGCAAAACAAAGGAAGTCATAGAGACTATATAGCAAAGTCATTTTTCTCTAACAAAATAGGGAGTTGTAGATTAGGGTAACTACATATAGGTCAGAATTACCCTAAGCTACAAAACTAAAATATTCACATTATTAATTTTATGGTCAGAAAGTGTTGAAGTGTGTAAACTCATTGTCTACAAAATTGCCACTTTTTCCGACCAAAAATAAATAAAACAAAATTGCCACTTTTTTTTTCTGGCAGTCAATCAAAATGATAACTAATGAAACTAAATAAACTAATCCAGAATTGAATTTCATTTACACTAAAGTTAGTCTTAACAAACTAAAATTAGTAATTCTTTCAAAAAGTACGCACTAAAATAACACACCTATTTGACATTTTTGCCTTCAATTACATGATTTCCCAGCTCTTATTAAAATAAATGAATTTGTCCATTTTAATTGAGGAGATACATAAAGAACGAAAAAAAAAAATCACAAATGTCACATATAATGATTTTGAACAAGGAGTATTAATTAATAGGAGATTTGGTTTAGTACTTATTTAGCCATATATAGATTTATTTTTAGCTAATCAAAACAAAACAAAAAGAGATTTATTTAGTTTGCTCAAGAAAGAAAAGTACACGTAGTAGACAATATTAAAATTTTCACTCTAGGATGCAACAATAAGAAATGAAAAAAAAAAGTGACTAAACGTTAGTCAGTTTTTAGGCTAAAATTCATAATTATGTCAACTTATTAAAATAAAATCTACTTTTGACCATATTACTTGAAATGTCGATTTATGTCAATGTAATTGAAAGAAATTCTATTTTTTTGACCATTTGACTTGCCAAAAAATTATTATACATGTAATTTGAAGAATTTAATATTTTTTTTGACTATATCACTTAAAATATAGATTTATGGCAATATATTAAAAAATAGTCAACTTTTTGACCATTTTACTTGCCAAATTTTTATTATACATGTAATTTGGAAGAATCTTCTATCTTGTTATGATTTATCAAATGTTCAAGTTTAGGGGTGGATTTTTTCAATTTGAATGCATTTTCTATGACTTTCTTCTTTAAAAAGAGCATCATAAATAACAATAGATTTTCGAAAAATTATATATTGTAAATAGCAATAGATTTTCAAATCATCAATTATTGCGGTTATAACCTAAATGACAAAAGCCTAATTAAAAGATAGTAAACTTTTTTTAATATTCATGTAAATTTGAAAAAACAAAATAGGACACATCAAACTATGAACAGCATATTTTAATGAATAAACAACATATCATATGAAAACATAACAAGGACATTAGACTTCAAATTTTCGCGCACAAATTCATTTGTGTATCTTATACAAAAATATTGCGCATAACTTCACTTGTATATTATGTACCTAAAAAAAAAAAAGGTGATAAACCTAATTAAATAACATATGATATAAATAACTAAAACGTATTTATTTTGAAAAAAATATAGCGAGCAAAATCGTTTGTATACATAAATTTATAAATTTTAGAAAGAGTCCGTAGTAGTAAATAACATGTTAATTTTTTTTTATCTCGCACGCAAATTCAGTTGTGTATCTAATTATAAAATAAAACTAACTTGTATATAAATTATATATATATAGCAATTAAATTAATTAAATAACATACCATATAAATAAATGTCATATTTTTTAAAAAAATGGCGCGCAAACTCATGTTTATTTATATCTGATTAGAAAAAAATCTTCCACGCAAATTTACTTTATATAAATTAATTATATAAAAAATAAGAACTCATGGAAATTAGCCTAATTTAATTAAATATCTTGCCTATCTTCTTAATTATCTAAGATAAAACATAAACATTTAATACAATTGAAAATTAAATCTATTTAACAAGCTTTTGTTTAAATCTATTCAACACAATAAAAAGTTTCCAAAAAAGTGAACCAGCATAACCGGGTTATATAATAAATCAAATCGGCCTAGTATTCTCAGAAATCGAGATAAAACTCCGTCCGGAGCGGTCGGAAACGCCAAAATCAGAGATAAACGAGAACAAAAAAAAAATCGCGATCTAAAAGCTTCTTCTTCAGCCACACTGTGCGCATATCAGATCGCTCTATCTAATTGCAGGTAAAACGTTTCACGTTTTCCTCTTCTTTTCCGACCACATCAGTATTATTGTCTCTATGATGCGATTCGTGTTTCGTGCGATTCCCAATTTCGCGTTCGGTTTCTCGATTTTTCCCCGAGGGAAATCGCGATCTTGGTGTCGCAAAATCGTTTCTTTTGCTGTTGTTAGGGTAAAAGAGGACTCGATCTAGTGTTTTGAGCTAAACCTAAATTGCAGAAATGTTGCATTTCCAAAATCATTGTTATATAAGCTTAAATCTGAAATTGATGTGTTTGTCTGATTATGTTTGTGAAAAAATGTCCGAATAAATATGGTATTATTAGAGAATCTATATGCATTTTGCAATTGATAAGTCTTGTATATGTTTCAAAGTAAATCATCTGCAATTGTTGTTTAGGGTAATCTAGTGGTTTCATTTGAGTTTATGTTTTTAAGATTAGTTCTAGATTCAGCTTAAGGAAACAAATGATGTAATTAACTTTTCCTGAGAAATGTTTGGATACTGTTTTAGGCTGCGTTTAACAATCCGTGGAATCGCGAAATGAATTATACATTCCGCGGTTCTGCGGGATTTTTACCAATTAGAGCCTTAAATGTGATCTTGTTTTGGAAAGGAACTTATGATTTTTTTTGTACATATGTAGTGAAGAATTATGAAGCCGAAAGCGGCGTGGGATCCTGAATTCCATCGAATATTTGTGGATTTATGCGTCGAGCAAAAGCTGCTAGAGAATAAACCTGGAACGCAACATATATTGGACCCGTTTCAAGAGAGGACGGGGACAAGGTTTAACAAAAAGCAGCTTAAGAATCATTGGGACACAATGGTCAAGCAATGGAAAATATGGCGTAGACTTGTTCAATGCAGCGACATGAAATGGGATCCCGAGACTAACTCGTTCGGTGCCACTGATGAAGACTGGTCCAACTATTTACAGGTACAATATAACTCTTTGTGTGAAATTTCGTTGTTGTTTAACGTGTAATAACATGAAATTGGATTTTTGTTACAGATGAATCCTGATGCAGGACAGTACCGGTTAGGTCCTCCATTGTTTCTCAAGAAACTAGAGATAATCTTTGAAGGTTGTAATATTGATGGTAGAGACGACGAAGGTGGTTCGAGTAAATGCAAGAGGAAGCGAAGAAGCAGACATTATGAGGAAGAAGCTGATATTGGAGACGACGATATGCAAAGTGCGTCTAATTTCTCGACTCCTCAGTCGAAAGGATATTGGTCACCGTCCACACACGAGCTGTTTCTCGACTTGTTGATTCAAGAGACTTACAAAGGAAACAGACCTGACACACATTATCCTAAAGAAAGCTGGAAAACGATTCTCGAGACGATTAATCAAAGCACTGGAAGAAGTTATACGAGACCGCAACTGAAAAATCATTGGGATTGTACGAGGAAAGCTTGGAAGATTTGGTGTCAAGTTGTTGGTGCTAGTATCATGAAATGGGATCCGAATACTCGTACTTTCAGCGCAACTGAGGACGATTGGAGAACTTACTTAAAGGTAAAACCGCTAAACTCGGAATCTTTTCAATCATTCGGTTAAATATTGCACATTTGGCACAAGATTGGATCTTTTCTTGATTTATTTACAGGAAAACCCTAGAGCTGCACAGTTTCGAAGGAAACAAGTTCCTCATGCGGACAAACTAGCGATAATCTTCGAAGGAGTTATCGAACCTGGAAAAGCATATTTCCGTCCTTACCGCAAGAAAGTACGCGAACTGTCTGAATCGCCGCAGCTACATGACCCAACTCCATTATCAACACTCTACACAAACGAACCAGTCACAGGAAGTGAAAACGGAGACGAAGACGATGACGATGATGATGATGATAACGACGACGATGATGAGCCTTCTCATCGCAGGAGATTTAACAATGTTGGTTTTGCAGAGTCTCGGTTACAAGATGTTGAGATTGTAACTCCGGTGTGTCACCGGTTTGGTACCGAGAGGATGAAGGAGAGTCCAGTGAGTTTGCAGATGTCGGGAAAGCAATGCGAGTATACGATTGGTGAATGTATCGAGTGTTTGGACGCCATGGAAGAGCTTGAGCAAGGAAGTGATCTTTACTTGTTTGCGTTGGATTTGTTTCTGAAGAAAGAGTACAGAGAGATCTTCTTGCAGCTGAAGAAATCAAGTTTGAGAATTTCTTGGTTACTCAGACTTCAATCTGGTGGTGGTCCTACTGTTACTGCCTAAGATCCTCTTATTATCCAAATAAACTTATGCTAATGTGTGATTAAGCAAAAAACTTTGTTTATATCTCTTTTTATTTTTTGGTAATATCTATTATGTTGGGGTAACCTATATAGCTAGAACAATGCAACTCTTTTCATCAATGTGAGATATTATTAATCTTTTGTTTCCAAATCTATTAGCTTTTCAGAATCTATATAATCAGAATGAAGTTGCTGTACATATAAATTATACTGCTTTTGTTTTAAATATCAGAATTCCTAGTTTAAAGCTAGCCCGAACCATTTCGAAGCATTTGCATAGTAGAGAATTTAGGTCCGGATATTATTTATGGTCTGGACTTGGTGAAGATTATAATGTGGTTGGGGTAGGAATTAGTTCATAATGCTGTCTCAACTACATCATATTCTTCATTATGATCAGACCATACATTATATTCGGACATTAATCCTCTATTATGCAAATGCTTCCAAACGGTTCTAGTTAGCTTTAAACTAGTGGAGTTCTGACATTTAAGACAAGGACAGTATAACTTACCTCTACTGTTTAGAACTAAGTCTTGGTTTCTTGTGAAACTGATGAATTGTTCGACCCCTTCCGAAAAATTCGTTTGATAGCGCGAATCGATCCACTCTCAGGATGAGTTCCACATTTTTTTTTTTTTTTGTCTCTTTTTCTATGTTTCTTTTCTCTTTTTTTAACATTTGTTCCGGTGATTTGTGAAAATGGGGTGAGGGTTAGTTGCTTATATAGGCAAAATTCTTGTGACTAATTTACAACTCACATATTTGTGGCTGTTTTATCACTAATTTGTGACTCCTTTGAGGAGTTAGGAAAAGTAGATACGCTAAGAAGAAAAATAAGAATTGTTTGGTTACTTTTGATCTAAGAAGACTTTCTCAAATCATTTTACATTTTTTTTTCATTTTTTCTTGTGTAAAGAAACAAATATTTATGATTGGAAGTTTGGGACACTAATGAAATTTCGAAACATTTCTTTTCATTTCAAAATAGTTTACTTTATATGAAAACTGCTAAATTTATTACTTAGAGCTTGATTGGTACACCCGCTACCACCCGCAAACGCAGCGTTTGATGGCGGTAGCGGTTTCTAGCGTTTAACAACAATTATGAAAAAAGCTTTCTACCACTCTGTACCATTCCAAATCGCTCTAAACTAAAAGCGGCTTTTCTCGAGCGTTTGCGGTTGCGGGTGGTTGCGAATGAATTTATTTTTTATTAAAATATAAAGTAAAATCTACTTAAAAATCAGAAAATATATAATAAATTTTTAAAAATCAAGATTTGAATATTATAATTATGAAATATATAAATAATTTGACATTTTTAATTAGTAACCTATTATAATTTTATATTTATAAAATCTTCTCACCAAAACTCTTAATAAATTACAATCACAGATATATATAAATCTAACAAACTAAAATTATAAAATGTAACATTAATCTAAAAAAAAAACTATTTCTCCATTAAATTCATAACTTTAATCCAAAATAATAATAATAATAATAATAATAATAATAATAATAATAATAATAATATTAATAATAATAATAATAATAATAATAATAGTAATAATAATAATAATAATAATAATAATAATAATAATAATAATAATAATAATAATAATAAACAACGTAAGTATCATATACATGATTTTTCAGTATTTAAATTTATTGAATTAATAATTTTTATATTTTGTTGTAATAATATGATTTTTGATATTTTTATAATTATTTAATGTGTTTATATAGTTAATTTATTACTTAACTGCTATTGCACCCGCTATCAACCAGTCGTAAATATCCCACAAACACACCAATTTTTAACCGCTGCACCAGTCGTTCAAATCGTTCAGAAACGCTTGAAACCGCAGCTGTCCGTTTTTGCAAACTCCCGCAACCATTGGTACACCAGTCAAGCTCTTAGTTCACATTTAATATTAAGAACTTCATTGGTTCAATTTATTTGTTTTATGCTAGCCATATTTATTTTGTTTTTTCATCTACTTAATTTATATACGTTCACAATTGCCGATTCTGCACCACACCAAGTTTTTGTTAGAGCATGATTATGGGTGGTAAATAAGAGTAAATATAAGAGATTTTTAATATTATGAAATTCTTATATTTACCCAAACTATTTTTGGGTATCTAAATAGAGATAATTGTCGTGTCTACCATTTACTCGAAATGAGCTTTCAGTTTCTACCATTACTTAAAACATCTTTCATTTGTCTACCGGTATCAACTTTTTGGATGAGTGAAAAGACAAAATTAACATTGCCATAATGGAGCTGATTTTGTGGACAATATTATCCAACCCCGATTGTTACCTACCACCGTTACCATCGCCGTCTCCGACTTCTTCACCACCGTTGTATCCGACGTCGTCGGTCTCCGGTGCAGACCTTTTGTTCACCGTCGTAATCTCCGACTTTGTCTGTCTCCGGTGCAGACGTTTTGTTCACTGTCGTAATCTCTGACGTCGACTGTCTCCGGTGCAAACGTCTGTTTACCGCTGTTATTTTAACATCAGCTAGTCTCCGGCGCAGACGTCCGTTCACCGCCGTTGTCTCCGACGTCGGCTTGTCTCCGATATAGACGTTTGTTCACCGCCGTTGTCTCCGGCGTCGGTTTGTCTCCGGTGCAGACGTTTGTTCACCATCATTGTCTCTGACGAGGTCTTTGGTGCAGACGTCGGTTCACCGCCGTTGTGTTCGGTGCAGAAGTTTGTTCACTGTCGTTGTCCCTGACATCGGTTTGTCTCCGCCGTAGACATCTGTTTACCGCTATTGTCTCCGATATCGGTTTGTCTTCGGTGCAGATGTTTGTTCACCGTCGTTGCTTCCGACGTCATCTTGTCTCCACCGTCCTCCGACGTAGATGTAGGCTTTACCACCATCGTCTTTACCGCTGCCGTCGTCACCATGAAGAAAAAGCTTATTCTTCATATTCTCCATTAAAGCTACAAAAAGAAAAGAGAAGAGAAGTGGTGATGGGCAAAATAGTAATTTGAAGTAAGAGAGAGAAGAAAAAGACAAAAATGGTAGGCAAATGAAAGGAGTTTAAGGAAATAGTATTTCCTTATATACCATTTGCAAAAAATGGTAGGGAATTTAATTTTTTCATCTAAATATAGAATCTATATTACCCATATTTAATGGGTAAATATAACAACATCTCTCTATATCTCTCCTCTTTCTCTCTCTATTCATCAATCCCAATACAATTAATATTATAAAATTCATATATTACCTCAATCATATTTATCACCTATAAACATGCTCTAACTAGCAATGAGATGTCTCAATCCTATGTCTCACTTAACTTTCCCTCTTGGTTGGAACAAGTTTTTGTAGATGAAAGTGGGTGATCCTCTGTTTTTTGCTTTCCTATTCATTTTTTGTTGTAACTTTATTGGTTTGGTATATATTTTTTTTTTGTGCTAAAAGATATATATCATATAGTGAAACTAGATCTTACAAGGAAGCAAAATCTATAAGCTATACATCCTTGGCAAAAAAAGATTAAAAAAAAAATATAACTCTATTAGTTTGGTATTGATGACCCTTTTGGATCACAATGTGATCGATGCTTGAACTGTATCCACTACTCGTGATTCCTCTTTTGGAGTTGCTGATGTAGCCAAAGTGAAATATACAAGTAGATGAAAAAAGAAAAAAGAAAAAATCGTACCACACCAGGTTTATCAAAATTGAGCGTTAAGATTCTCGTTGGTTTTTTCTCTTTCTTCGTCTAACCACTTAACCTTCTACCTTTTCGTCTCTAGCTAATAGTATCGCCACACACGAGAGGTGAAAACAAGTATAGGATTGGTCCGAAAAATCAATTAAACAAATAGCGTTAAAACTTTAAAGTACGTTCAAACTAGTTATACATAGTTTCAAAAAAAAAAAACTAGTTATACATGGCACTAAAAAAATTATTCAACCTAAAAAGGAGAAATATCCCAAACAGAATTCATTTGCTTTATTTGGCTGTACATAAACAAACAAGGTCTTTTAGTCCACCACACAATCGTTTCACGTGGTTAATGAGACATTTATGAAGAAAAAGTAAGATGGAAACCGAATAATGAAAGAAAGGTTGCTCTCATAAAAATAAGAAATATACAACCAAAAATAAAAATGGTTTAGTCGGCTAATCTAGCTTCAGATTTCTAGTGTAAAATCTTAAGAAACAAGCTCTACTAAAAAAATTAAAATGGTGAATTAATTGTTAATTCAAGGTGTATATTATCTTTGTTACTAGTAACACCAACAAAGAAGAAGAAGAATTTACCCCAAAAAAAAAAAAAAAAAATTACCAAGAAAGAAGTTGTTAGTTTGCCTTTAACAAAAAAAAGAAGTTGTTAGTTTGGTTTTGAAGAATTTGATGGAAGAAAGTACTAAAGGGAGTTTCTAAAAAAGACAAAAGAAAAAACTACTAATGGGAAATAAATACATTCAGGAAATGGATGTGTATATTTAAGGGATCAATTGCTCATATACCTTTTTAGGTTGAAGCAAATTCAATACTAACCTTCTCTATTCTCTCTACCCTCCTTTATTAAACAAGACAAGTTGTTGTGAGGGTACGTCGGTAGTTGATAATTGATCCTCATGCTCAGAGAGAGAGAATGAGGGAGAGTTGTCTACTAGAATGACATTTGGAGCTAGAAGAGAGGCTTTAGGCTTTAGAAGTGGATGTGTATATTTAAGGGTATGTTGATTTATTCTGTTTTTGGCAATATTTTTTAGGTGAGTAGATTGAAAGCTAGATTATTGATCTCTAATACTCTTTTTGTTCATAATTATAAATTATAAGATATTTAAGGTTTTTACACTCCAATTAAGAAGTTACTAAATTTTTTTAGTTTTTGAAATAAAACATCACTTTATATTTACCCAACACATTTCAACCAATAAAAAACCAATATGCATAATTCAAAGAGTCAAAAACATTTAAAAAATCAATTAATTTTGTATTGGTAAGTGAGAACATCCTATATTTGTTTACAAAAAAAAAAGCTCTTAAAACATCTAATATTTATGAACAAATGGAGTATATCGGATATCCACTAATAATATGAATCCATTATTCTATGTCGTAATTTGTTTTACCATTCAATAATATAATTTTTTGTTTCACAAATAAACTTGCGAACTAACTTATCATGTACATAACACGGATCACTATCTAGTATTCAGGAAATGGATGCGTATATTTAAGGGTATGCCGGTAGTTGATAATTGATCCTCATGCTCAGAGAGAGAGAGAGTGAGGGAGAGTTGTCTACTTGAAAGACATTTGGAGCTACAAGAGAGGCTTTAGGATGAAACATATTTTGTTTGTGATTACCATTTTTTTGGATTTGGCTTTGTCTGGGATAAGCATTGATGTTTACAGCAAGAACGATTTCCCGGACGGTTTCGTCTTTGGCTCCGGCGTTTCTGCCTTTCAGGTTTGGAAATTCCAACTAATTTCTATTGTCCTTTTTTTTTCCTTGTCTACCAAAGATCATTAGAGTACATGTCAACTGGTCAATTGTCATTTTGATTATATTTACAAAAGTTTGAATGAGTTGAAAATGAAAATGGTGGGTTTTCTTTGGTATGTGAAAGTGGGAAGGAGCCGTTGATGAAGATGGAAGGACGCCTAGCATATGGGATACATCCCTTCACTCTAGTAAGTTGATCAACTTCAAATCCATAAAGTACCTAGTAATTGGATGTATTGAGGTTTAAGGTTTTACTCTACTTAACGATGCAGGTAATGAAGGTACCGGAGATGGGTATCATAAATATAAGGTTGGTCAGTCCATGTATTTTCCTCTGTGATTTGTTTGGTTGGTTTCTCAAAATTTGAATAATATATAGCTAATGTGACTGATAATGGTGTAGGAAGATGTAAGGCTCATGTATGACATGGGTTTAGATGCGTTCCGACTCTCTATCTCGTGGTCGCGGCTTATACCAAGTGGAAGAGGTCCTATGAATAGAAAAGGATTACGGTTCTACAAAAACCTCATATATGAGCTCAAAAGACATGGTAAAGATTATCACATTTGGTGTGATTATCACTACAAGAAAACAGGTGGTTTTGCGACGGAAATAAATCCTCGCAGATTTGCATCCTAGTTGCGACAATTTTGCGACTAACAGTCTTAATAACTCGCAAAACCGTCGCAAATTTGCGTAGGAACTTTGCGACGAGTTTGCGCCGACGTATATTTTACGACGGTTTTGCGTAGAGTTGTACATATAGATGCAAAACCGTCGCAACATTTGCGTCGAATTTGCGACGATTTAAGAGTTGCGGGGGCTTTGCGACGAAAGTAGGTTGAACACGTTTTAATTGATTCTTACTTGTTTATGAGTGTAATATTTTAGCTGCAAATCAGTCGCAAAAGTGTGGGAAAATAATCGTAAATTAGTCGCAAACTGAAATGAATTTCTATAAAAACCATGAATGTATGATCATAAATGAAAACAACAAAGAAAACAGAAAAAAAAAAATTCTTAATCATCAATTAGTATGTCTTATCATGAAATATACACGATTCGAGGATGGATGTACAATTGTCGTGATCCAGAAACCGGCGAAGTGACAAGAGAATTTAGAGAAGGGGTTGACCAGTTTTTGAACCAGGCGGTAAACAACCAAATGGCACATGCTGGAATCACCTATATCGGTAACGTACAGATTTGTCCTTGCGTGAAATGCAAAAACTTGACACCACATGATACTTAAACTGTTTGGAAACATTTATTTACAAAGGGGTTTTTACCTAACTACTATGTTTGGTTTTCGTATGGGGAGGATTTTGTTGTCAATGTTCCGGGTAGTTCAAGTACGAGTTATCGTGGGAATATAGAAGGAGGTAGTAATTATGAGGATAATAATTATCAGTATGGTCATGATAATTTTAATGAGTCTTCGTATGGAAATACTGATGGGAATAGGTTTAATGACATGGTTAATGATGCATTTCAAGAAACTACTGCTGCGTTTAGTGATAATACTTTTGAAGAACCAAACCCGAGTGCTAAAATTTTTTATGATATGTTAGATGTTGCTAACGAACCTATCTACGAAGGATGTAGAGAAGGGCTATCAAAATTGTCCCTAGCATCTAGGATGATGACAATTAAAAGCGAAGATAACTTTAGTGAAAATTGCATGGATAAATGGGGTGAATTGTTTAAAGAGTATTTACCAGAGGGTAATAACTCTGCAGAGAGTTACTATGAGATACAAAGATTGGTAGCAAGTCTTGGATTACCGTCTGAGATGATTGATGTCTGCATTGATAATTGTATGATTTTTTGGAAAGATGATGGTCAGCTGCAGGAATGTCGTTTTTGCTCTAATCCAAGATATAAGAAGACTAGTGGTCGAACGAAAGTCCCGTTCAAGCGTATGTGGTATCTTCCAATAACAGATAGGCTGTAGCGATTATATCAATCAGAGCAGACAGCAGGGGTAATGAGGTGGCATGCAGAACATGATTGTAAGGAAGGGGTCATCGCCCATCCATCAGATGCAAAGTCATGGAAACAATTTCGCACGGTACATCCGGACTTTGCTGTAGAACATAGAAATGTGTATTTAGGTCATTGCACTAATGGGTTTAGTCCTTTTGGTATGTCTGGTCGGCAGTATTCGTTGTGGCCAGTCATAGTGACGCCATATAATCTCCCGCCAGAAATGTGTATGCATAGAGAATTTTTATTTCTCAGCATTTTGGTTCCAGGGCCTAAGCATCCAAAAAGAACACTTGATGTATTCCTACAGCCTCTTATACATGAACTAAAGCAGTTGTGGCATGTTGGTGTACGCACGTTTGATTCGTCGAGCCGTCAAAACTTCAACATGAAGGCTGTCCTTATGTGGACGATAAGCGACTTTCCGGCGTATAGCATGCTATCTGGATGGACAACGCATGGAAAGTTATCATTTCCTTATTGTTTAGATAAGACTGAATCATTTTAATTGTCAGCTGGAGGGAAAGCTTGCTGGTTTGACTGCCATCGTCGTTTTCTTCCAAGGAGTCATCCATATAGAAAGAGTAGGATGTTGTTCCGAAAAAGAGTTGTTAAAACTTCCCCCTTGGTTTACCTCTCAGGTGAGGAGTTAGAAGAACAAATGGATGGATATGGTGCAGAAAAAACTGTAAAAGTTGGGGGTAATTGGCAAAGTAATCCAGCAAATATGCATGTTGGGTATGGGGTGTACCATAATTGGCATAAGAAAAGTATATTTTGGGAGTTACCGTACTGGAAGGATCAAATCTTGAGGCACAACTTGGATGTCATGCATGTGTAGAAAAATTTCTTCGAGAATATTATACACACATTGTTGAATGTTGCAGGTAAAACAAAAGACAATCGGAAATCTCGTCTCGATCTCGATGCTTTATGCATAAGGCCAGAGTTACATTTAACAGGGGATGGTAGGGCACCGATTCCCAGTTTTCGACTATCACCTGCTGCAAAAAATGCTTTGATAAACTGGGTTAAGGACTGGGTGAAATTTCCAGATGGATACGTGTCCACTTTTTCAAGGTGTGTTGAACAAGGGGGCAAATTTTCTGGGATGAAGAGCCACAATTGTCATGTGTTCATGCAACGACTACTCCCTTTCGCCTTTCAAGAGCTTTTACCGCAAAATGTCCACGACACAATAGCAGGTGTTACGTTTATTCTTGGTTATTGATATATACATTAAATTATATTTTGTAAGTGTATTAGTTAATTATTAACTTACTCCGGACCGGATTGCCATTTCAGGTACTAGAGCATTTTTCAGAGACTTATGTGCTAGAACCTTAATGAAGGACGAAATCTTGAAGTTGAATTCAGACATACCACTCACTATTTGCAACTTAGAGAAGATATTTCCACCTTCCTTTTTCGATGTGATGGAACATCTGGTTGTACACTTACCTCATGAGTTAGATTTGGGTAGACCAGTCCAATTTCGATGGATGTACCCCTTCGAAAGGTTCTTCAAACATCTGAAGATGAAGGCGAAAAATCTCGCAAGAGTTGAGGGATCAATCATTGCTGGAAGTTTGACAGAGGAGACATCAAACTTCTCTACTTACTACTTTAGCCAAACCGTGAAAACTAAGAAAAACCGTCGTAGACGATACGACGATGGTGGGGTTGGCCGAACATATCACTTAGAGGGTGTACCAGATGTTTTCTCTGATGTTGGTCGAATGGGTGGAAAAGTGAAGGAAACAACGTGGTGTGATTTCAAGCATATGCAAGCTGCCCATACGTATATATTACTAAATTGTAACTACTTTCAGTCATATGAGATATATATATATATATATATATATATATATATATACAACTAATTAACGGGTGTACGTACATGCAAAATGTTAGAAGGACAAATACGAGAAGCTTTTCCTGATCTAAATGATGCAGAAATCCAATCTTTCCTAGAATGTGATTTTGCTGGCTGGATGCGGGAGAAGGTAAGAAACATGCATGATTTATATTAATATATGTATATATACATGTATATTTATATATACTAATTAATTATTTCATTTTGAGAATAGGTGGCGAAGAGATCTCGGCATAGTTGGCCTTTATGGGTACATGAGTTTGTTTTGGGGCCTATTGCAAGAATAAAAACAAGTAAGATGTATTGTACTCGCGGCTTTATTTTCACACATTTGAACATGGTCAAAATAAAGCCACTGCAAATTATGGTATTCATGTCCCTGGCGATACAAACTTTTATGGTTTTTTGAAAGAAATCATCGAGATTGAGTATGCTGGTGTGTTGAACTTGAAAGTGTATTATTTCGTTGTGATTGGTTTGATCCATCCATTGGTGTCGGGGTTAGAACCAGCAAATTTGGAGTTGTTGACGTAAAAGGAAATAGGAGCTACACCAACAAGTTTGAGCCATTTGTTTTAGCATCCCAAGCAGAGCAAGTAGTCTTCATTCCTTACCCACGCACTCGTGCACGACGGGATCAAGATTGACTACCTGTGATAAAAGTTAACCCAAGGCGTCGAATTGTCGGTGGGTTAGCAGCTGATGCTGATGATCAACCTCCAGTGCAACCTGCCAGAACCGAAGAAGTTTCAATCCCAACGGAGGTAAACACTGATTTGACAAGAATTGACCCGCTCCACAGTGGTCTTGATGTGATATTCGAGGATTCGGATGAAAACGAAGATGAATTTGATGAAGACGACGATGATGAAGATCATGAGGAGGAAGATGAGGAGGAAAATGAAGGGGGAGTAGGAACTTATATTGCGATGTAATTTTTTTTTAATTAAAATATTGATATTTGCGACGATTTTGCGAGAAAACCGTCGCAAAACAGTCGCAAATTTTGCGGCGGTTTTGCGACGGTTTCCTCGCAAAATCGTCGCAAACCCTTAACCCTCAATACACAAGACAATACAAGAAAATTTGTATTGCTATATACTCACTCCTTAGTTTAATCTCACAAAAAGAAGATTTTAAGAACATGTAACCCAAAAAATATATGTTCAGGGTTTAGGGTTTAGGTTTTGCGACAAATTTGCGAGGGAGTCGTCGTAAAACCGTCGCAACTGTGGATTGTTTGCGACGGTTTTGCGACGACTCCCTCGCAAATTTGTCGCAAAACCTAAACCTTAAACCCTGAACATATAATTTTTGAGTTACCTGTTCTTAACATCCTTTATTGGTTATTTTAACTAAAGAGTCAATAGTATAAGCAATAAAAACTTTCTTATTGAAATTATTATAACATCAATCTATCAACTGTGAGAAACATAAGTATATACATCATACACTTAGACAATGAATATGATAAATCTATCATTTACACCGATTTGTTGATTTTCTTCATTTATTGTCCGTCTTTGTTCGCTTTATGCACAAGGGACCCAAAAACAAGTATATTTAGCATTTTGTATTCCTAAAATTGGTCCAGAAAACTCGAAACCCTAAACAAACCCTAAACCCCATTTGCGGCGATTTTGCGAGAGAACCTTTATTGCGACGATTAGCGCAGTTAAATGAATTAAATACAGTATTTAATTACCTTATTTGCGACGATTTTGCGACGGATGTGGCGGTGAAAACAAAGTTTTGCGACGGTTTTGCGACGGATATTCTCCTATATAAGCACGAGCCCAGATTCGTGAACAGTCGTACATTCCTCTCTCCCATCTCGCAAAACCGTTTCCTCTCTCTACAAATTCCGATTTCAAGGTACAAAACATTTGCGGTACGGTGGAAGTATGTTCCCGAGGAGACGAAGGTCCGGTGGTACAAAACATTTGCGGTAATTATATAACTTTTTTTTCTTAATTTTTAAATTTATATTAACTTTTTTTTTCTTGTTTTTTTAGCAAAAGTATTACTGGGACCCCGCGATCAACGGCTATGTTCGGGAACATTTTGATGCAAAAGCGAACGGTCGCCTCAACGACCAAATTGGACGGTGGAAAGACAAGTGGGAGGAAAACCCAGATCCGAAAGTGTGTATGCCACGCTGGTTTAACCCGGCCATTTGGGCTGGTCTTGTCGAGTTTTAGGAGAAGGAGAGTAGCAAGAAAAAATCGGCCCAGTGTTCTTCCGCTCGATTGACGCCGGTTAACGGTGACCAGCCGTCAAACCATTGTGCGGGACAGAGATCTTTTGAGGAGAACGCGCGACAGATTATAAGTTTTTATTGTTTTTTGTTTTACGTATTACAAAAATAACATTTTAAATTATATTTTTATTTTTAGTCATTAAAAAAAGGAGCTCCCGCTACGATGCCAGAGGTTTGGGACAAGACGCACCGCAAGGCAGATGGATCATGGATTGATCAACGTGTCGGGAAGCTCCACGACGATGTGCTTAGCCGGGTCGAGGAACTCTCATCCCAGCCTACTCCCGATGGTCAGCCTACTCAGGTGACACCATTTGAGGTCAACCGCCTCGCCGCTGAGGTAAGAAAATATTTTAATTTTTAAATTTATTTTTTATTAGTAATTTTAATTACATTATAGTCTTAACCCTTTATTTTTATTAAAATTATTATATTACTAAAATGTTTTCAAATTTAACCTCCTCCTTTTTTTTCCTAGATGGCTCCAAAAAACCGTAAGGGGAAGATGGCATTTGCTGGATCTATCCGGATGAATGAACATGGAGTTCCGTTTTGTCCCGTTTCCAGCTATGCTACTGATCCAACGATGCAAAAGGAGCTCCTTCAAACGAAAAAACAAGTCAAGAAAGATGCAAAGATGATCAAGATGTTGCAAGCTAGCGATACGGCCTACGCTAACATGTTCGAGCTGTTAGCGCAGACAAACCCCCTCTTAAACGAGTTGTTGAGGGAGAAGAGAGAAGCGGCAGCAAAGCAAGTGAGAGCGATAGAAGAGGAAGACGAAGACGAGGAATCGATCGAATCACAAATTAATTTCGATTAGATTTTATTTCGGTTTTATTTTTATGTTTTTAAACTTTAAAACTTTTATGTAATTTTAATTATTCTCGAATGGTTTTAGTTTTTATATTTAAATATTTTAAAATTAATAATTATTTTAATTTGTATTTTTTTTTTAATCAGATCGACATTCCCTCGCAATTTCGTCGCAAATCAATTACTCGCAAATCCATCGCAAATAAAGTGTCGCAAAATCGTCGCAACATTTCGCCGCAAAGTCGTAGCAAATATACTGTCGCAAAATAAATTGGTCGCAAAATCGTCGCAAATAATTGCTCCGCAACATCGATACAAACGCGGCGCAAAAAAGCGTCGAATTCAAATCGGCGCTAAAACGTCGCAAAGTGTTTGCCACAAGTACGTCGCTAAATTTGCGGCGAATTTGCGACGTTTTTCAAATTTGCGACGATTTTGAGTTTGCGACGAGCCAGTCGCGACAAACTCAAAATCGCCGCAAATTTCTGTTTGCGACGATTTTGCGACCAATACCGCCGTCGCAAACGGGGGTCCTTTCTTGTAGTGTATGTCTTGGGAAGAGGCATGAATTTTGAGTTTGTTATTTGGTATGAACAGGAATTGAACCACATGTTACCCTGTATCACGATGATCTCCCTCAGGTTCTTGAAGATGAATACGGAGGATGGATTGACCGTAAAATCATATAAACCCCAACATTTTCTTGCAATTCAAATTCTCTAAGTGAAGTGTGTGCGCTTGAATCATATTATATGATCTTCTCTTTCGCAGCGATGACTTCACGACTTTTGCAGACGTTTGCTTCAGAGAGTTTGGGGAGTCAGTGAAGTTTTGGTCGACAATTAACGAGCCGAATATGCTATCAAGGGGAGGTTATGACATGGGATTTCTCCCGCCTTATCATGGTTCTCCTCCATATGGGGTGGTCAACTGCTCTAGAGGAAACTCTTCGACCGAGCCATATATTGTACTCCATAACATGTTGCTCGCACACGCAACCACCGCGAGACTGTATCAGCAAAAGTATAAGGTAAGCTTACACACACACATTTATCTCTTGAATGTTGGATCTTGAATGTAAATGGATCACAATTCATCAAGTGTCTTCGTAAAGTAACACATGCTCTGATTTTCATTTGCTGTTTCATGCTTAGGGCTATATAAAGCTCTATTTTATTTCGTCTAAAAGCTCTGCTCTTAACAAACTTATGTAAATTTCTTTTTGTTGAATAATCAATTTAACATTTCAACAAGAAAAAAAGAATATAGTAAATGGATTTTCTTATAAAAATATTTCCAAAAGTCTATAGTTGTTGTGTGTTTGCGTGTCTTGTTGATAAGAACAACTTTCTGAAACATTTTGCTTTTGCGTTGAATATTTGTTCAACATTTGGAAGAAGAAAGGTTATTTAGTCGACATCTGTTGGAGAAAGAACATTCGATCGCTAAAAGCCCGCCTAACTGAACATTAACCGAAATAATACATATTTGATTGATGGTAAGAAACAGAGTCGTTGGATAGGAGAGAAACAAACAAACAAGTTGGCTTAAAAAAGAGTAAACGTGAAAACACACCAAACTGAACCGGAATCTTGACCAGTCCATTCTTCCTGATTCTTCATGCATGTTCGGAAAGGCCTATAACAATCAAAAACAAGTTTGTCCATTTATTTTTACCATGACGGGTGAATTATTTTTACCGGTGAATCTAACTCTGTTTTATCATGTAAATTAACAAGATTGTTAGACCTTTAAGACACTTTTTAGCATCTATCGTTGTTTGTTTTCACAAGAAATCGATCTTCGGTATGTACGGAGGTTTGTTTCTCATCACTACTCTCCTTTGTGTATTTTTATATCGCATGAAACTTTTAAATAGGCAGATTGGACTTCCAATCAAAGCTAGTCCATAAAGACATCTATGTTTTCTTTCTTGCATTTTAATAGAAAACCCTTCTTCGAAAAAAAAAAAATGATTAACACCAAATTACCCTTTCAAACAAAACGAGTTACAAGTAGTTATATGAACAAGTATTTCAATAGTTCATGTGCATTTGTTTCGTGGTGTTATATACTGTAATATCTATGCATATCTGATTTTCTTCTTTACAAAGACGTTCGTCATTATTTTTGTTTGTGTATACTGTTTAATTTTGTGTACTGTTTATCAATTTGTTTGGAGAAAAACTTTTTTTAAATTTGTGGTAAATAAAGTAAGGGGACCAAAATGTTTGGAAATTGAATATTCAACATTTCATGGGTTCGACGTGAAAAACACTTTGGTAGGAAGACTAGTTTATAGTAAGTCAAGTTGAGTGGATTTGTGTTTGTGGAGTACGTACAAAGATGAGCATGAAACCATGTTATCATCACAATTTTCATTTTCTCTTTCTCTCTCTCTCTCTTTCATTATTGATTTTCAAGAAAGTTGAATCAATTTAGAGAAAGATGAAAGGCTTTTGGAACTCAACGAGTATCATTCCTTTTACTCCTTCTTTTCTCTTCTTATTATTCATCTATAATTTTGATGTTTTGTTTGCGGCTCCTACTAGTCACTCGTGTCGTCCTGAGCAAAGGGATGCACTTCTCGAGTTCAAGAACGAGTTTCAGATTGGGGAACCTAATTGTACATGTTCTGATGCTCCTCTGAAGACGAAGTCATGGACAAATAATAGCGACTGTTGTAATTGGGAGGGTATTACATGCAATTCCAAGTCCGGGGAAGTGATCGAGCTAGACCTTAGTTGCAGCTGCCTCCATGGGCGGTTTCGTTCCAATAGCAGTCTTCAAAACCTTCATTTTCTAACCTTTCTAGACCTTTCCTATAATGATATTAGTGGTCAAATCCCATCTTTTATTGGAAACCTTTCTCATCTCACCACTCTCTACCTTTCTGGAAATCATTTTTCGGGTCGGATTCCGTCTTCCATTGGAAACCTTTCTCATCTCACCACTCTCTACCTTTATGGAAATCATTTTTCGGGTCGGATTCCGTCTTCCATTGGAAACCTTTATAACCTCACCTCTCTCGACCTTTCTAATAACAATTTCATCGGTGAAATCCCATCTTCTTTTGGCAATCTAAATCCCATCTTCTTTCTCGAACTTTCTGATAACAATTTCATCGGTGAAATCCCATCTTCTTTTGGCAATATATCTAAGCTACAAGTGTTAAACCTTGGCAACAACAACTTCAAAGGTCCAATCCCGAGCTCCATTTCCAAATTAACCAGCCTTGAAGCACTTGACCTTTCCCATCTCAACACCGAAAGCCCAGTTGACTTTAGTATCTTCTCTCATCTCAAGTCGTTGGAAGAACTTGACCTATCCCATTTGAACACCACCACTGCGATTAACTTGAATGAATTCTTATCATATGTCAAGAGCCTCGATGTATTGGATCTCTCAGGCAACCAAGTTTCATCCACAAACAAGAGTTCCCTTTCAGATCTTCCTTCGCAATCGATGACAATTTTGTTCTTGTCAGGCTGCGGTATCACCGATTTTCCGGAGTTCCTAAGAACCCAACAATTTATGTTGACTCTAGACATTTCCAACAACAAAATCAAAGGTCAAGTGCCAGGCTGGTTATGGACGCTACCAAATCTGGACTACGTGAATCTTTCAAACAACACTTTCACCGGCTTTGAAAACTCAAAGAGACCTGGGATATCCTCTGTAACGTATTTGTTTGGCTCCAACAACAATTTCACCGGCAACATTCCATCTTTCATATGTGCGTCGCCCTCTCTATTCGCTCTTGATTTATCAAACAACAACTTCAACGGTTCACTCTCTCGTTGTACGGGGAATCTCAAGCCTACTATTCGGGTTCTAAACCTTCGTCATAATCGTCTTGGTGGAAGTCTTCCAGAGAATGTATTTGAAAGTCTGAGGTCGCTGGACGTCGGTCATAACCAACTTGTGGGAAAGCTTCCAAGATCTTTGATCCGTTTCTCTAGTCTTGAAGTTCTAAACATGGAAAGCAACCGAATCAACGACACGTTTCCGATCTGGTTGAGTTCTCTACAAAAGTTGAAAGTTCTTGTCTTACGCTCCAACGCATTCCATGGACCGATACATCAAGCCTCATTCCCTCAGTTGCAAATCATCGACATTTCCCATAATCACTTCAATGGAACTTTGGCATCAGACTATTTTGTCAAGTGGAGTGCTATGTCATCACTTGAGACAAATGAAGAAGATCAGTCAAATGAAAAGTACATGGGAGATAGCTATTACCATGATTCAATGGTTTTGATGAATAAAGGTGTAGAGATGGAGCTAGTACGTATTCTCAAAATCTACACAGCACTCGACTTTTCGGGGAACAAATTTGAGGGAGATATTCCAAAGTCCATCGGTCTACTAAAAGAGCTTCATGTGCTTAACTTGTCAAACAATGCTTTCACTGGCCACATCCCTTCATCAATGGGGAATCTCAGAGCTCTTGAGTCGCTCGACGTTTCCCAAAACCAACTTTCAGGAGCAATTCCACAAGAGCTAGGGAGTCTCTCGTTCCTTGCCTACATGAACTTCTCTCATAACAACCTTACAGGTCTAGTACCAGGAGGCACTCAGTTTGGAAGGCAAAACTGCTCTTCCTTTGAGGATAACTTGGGACTTTTTGGACCTTCTCTTGATGACGACTGCAGAAATGTTCACCCGCCAGCTTCAAAGCAACCGTATGAAAAGCCGGAATCAGAGGAAGAGGTGATGAGTTGGACAGCAGCTGCAATAGGAGTCATACCTGGTGTTGTCTTGGGATTGACGATTGGATACATACTTTCTTGCTACAAACCACATTTGTTCATGAACCCTTTTGGTCGAAACAATCGTTGAAGCAGAAACATCACAACTTGCTTGAGAGGTAATGTTCTGTCTTTTAAATTAACAAACACTGAAAAAATAAAGAAAAACAAATAGAATGAAATTACATGGACAAACTTGTTTTTGATTTTTTTTATAGGCTTTTTCGAACCTGCCTGAAGTATCTGGAAGAAGAAATATGGATTGCTCAAGATTTCGGCTATTGGTTATGGTTTAGCTTGGTGTGTTTTCTCTTTTACTTTATTTTTAGCCAACTTGTTTGTTTTTCTGTAATCGAATAACTCTGTTCCTACCCTCTAAAGTAGTGTAATTCAAGAAAATAGGTATTTATTTCTTTCCCATGTTCTAAACATCAACCACAACAATGGACCAAGCTATTCGTGTACTTAATTATTTATAGTATTAAATTATTTAAAATTGCAAATTTTTCAGTATACAATGACAAATCTTTATACTAGAGACCTTCCAGTTCCACTAGAAGGATAGGGGAATCATCCAGCTTCCTCCATGGACCAGCTTCATCACAAGCTTGAACCACAAAGCTGACTCCTTTCACGTCCGATTCTACCACTAGCTCCGATACGTAATACGCTGGTACGTGAGCGATTCCGAGGAACACTGTCTCGCTTATCGGTTTCTCGAGAACCTTTCTCCATCTTTGTTAAGTCGATTTCACAATCTCTGCATACACATTGTATCTTGTTGGGAACACAGAATTATCTTCAAGGTGTTCTTGTTTCCATTCTAGCTTAACCCTGAGGATTTTGGAACCGGAATTACTCGGTACAAGCTCTACGTTATGAGCTTCGATGACATACGGTGACGCTGGAGGTAAAGACTCGGGTTTTTGTTGGTGCTGGAGTTGATCTTTGATTAAGATGTGGCCGAGCAATGCAACGTATTCTGGTTTCTTTGTCGAGTTCTCTGGTCTATAGCAAAAGGCAGAGATTTCAGTCAATGTGTGGCCATCCATGACAAGGCTCGTCTCGTGTACTGTCCACTCGGATACAGTCTGCGATGATGTAGCGAGACAATGCAAGAACGTGTCATTGGATTTGCAGATGGGTTCTTGTGGGGCAACGAGTATGGATTTAGTCTCGTGTGATGGAGATGAAAAAGAAAGCATAATTCCAAGTTTAGATGTTTCATCTGATTTCACCTGCACAAACTCCAAAATCCTCCATTAGCAAAAACAACAAGGTCTCATAATTTGATGTATCCAGAAGCAGAGAGACTTACAGAGTAGGAAACTGTGATAGGAGAAGAAAAAAGCTGGACATGGGGTTTGAAGAGCCTTGTTGTAAAACACGTATCTCCCTCGAGTCTTCCTTTAAAAGAGATGTTACCTCCTCCGTTATAAGATGCCACTCGAGCACTGACAAATTCATGTACTTTCCGTTAGCTAATCAAGAAAATGCCTCAAACAATTTTTTCCTTTTTTGACCATTCAGAAATAAATATGAAGATAGGATCAGAACTCACTCAACATTGACCTGGATGATATCTTTGTTGTCTTCATTGAACTCTAGGAGAGGCTGGCGTAAAGAACACAACAAATGCAAAGATCAGATCAAGAAGTTAACGTTATGTATTATCGAGGATAAGAGGATGGTTGAACCTGAAGACTTTGGCAAGAAATGTTGTACCAAGGAGCATCTGACAATTGACGACCTTCGAGTGAAACATGGTAACCAAAGCCCTGAATAAAAGAGAGAAAAGAGTTTCAGAACATTACTGAACATAATCATAACCAAGTAATCAATGCATACTTTACCATGGTGTTAGTGTTACAGGATAAGAACAAAGACTTGATTCAATCTCACCTTACCTGATTGAAATCCGAGTAAAAAGGCAGGACTTGTGGATAATTTTGAACTATTCCCCATGACTTCTCAACAAGTGACCACCACCTAAAGAGAAAACACATGAATGATATAATAAGATCCAGCATTTCCTTGAACAAAAAAGATTTAAGCTCAAACGCCATATTTTACAAGCATACGGGGAAAAGAAGTATTACTTATTCTGAGCCGTATGGAAATTAGGTGGTTTTTACCTCTCTATCTCTTGTGTGGTATAGGATAAGCAGAATGGGTCTGTTGGTATAACCTGTTTTGCATCGTGGATGGTTCCTTCGACTAGCTCACAAGAGGACGAGATCGCAACTCACAGAGCCATCAATTTCTTTTTAGGCTGGTTTATTGACCACAATCATCTTGGAAAAAAAAAATTGTGTTTTATTTCATATTCTTCTTGTGCCAAAGCATTTTTCGTGTATGGATTCCAGGGTTTTGCATCCGCTTGTGTTTGGGGACTACCCTGATGTGATGAAGAGAATCGCGGGCAAGAGATTGCCGAGTTTTTCACAAGAAGAATCAAACCTCATTAAAGACTCATCCGACTTCTTGGGACTTATACACTACACAACAATGTCCATCAAACACTTATCCAGTTGGCGTCACGGAGATTTTAATTCAGACTTGAATGCTTTGATAACCCGTACGCTTTTGTGATATTTTGTGTGTTTTTAATATAACCATATTCATAGCTGATTCTTTCTTTCATTTTCTGGTATAGCCTATGGGAATTCTACACTAGTCAAGGTGTGTTCCAAACACTGCCAAATTCATAACCCACTTTCCTCACCCTAAACACTGTTTTAAGTCTTTTGAGTTTTTTTTTTCTTCATATATCCAAATTAGTTTGATGTGGTTCCATGGGGTCTTGGTGGAGTTTTGGAATAAATAAATCACAACTATGGCAATCCTCCCGTCTACATTCTTGAAAACGGTATTTCTCTCTCTCTCTCTCTCTCTCTCTCTCTCTCTTGTTCTTTATGTTGTTCCAAAACATTCAGGATCTTGAGAATTTCTCTCTAAATACACGATCAGGTCAACCAACCAACCACCTTTCATCGCTTAACGACGTGGGAAGAGTTGAATATCTTCAAGCTTATATCGCTGCCGTGCTCAATTCAGTGAAGTGTGTAATATGCCCTTTGAAAAGATTTGCCTGAAATTGTACGTAAACACAATAACACTAACCGGTAACAATTTTATCATGCAGAAATGGGTCAGATACAAGAGGCTACTTCCAATGGTCGTTCATGGATTTGCTCGAGATTATCGATGTCAATTACACATATGGATTATACTACGGGCCTGTTCTTTTGATAAACGCCGCCACAAGAGTCGGCGACTCAAAATTCAAAGGGAAAGTGAAAATTAGAGAGATGAATTGAGTCGCTACTTTGTTCTTGCTGGGCAAACAAAAGAGAGAAAGGTGTCGCTGCTTTTTTTAACGTCTCCGGTGTCGCCGGATTCCTTTCAATTTTTTGGTCGCCGTGTTTTTTACCTTTCCATCTGGCGATGGTGGAGAAGAAAATTGTTAAGAAATTTCAGTCGCCTACCTCAATCGCCTACAACTTGAAATTGTAACTATTATTCAAGTTTTCAATCAATAAAAGCTCGTTACTCATAAAAGTCATATTTTGTTTATTGTTTTCTCTAAATCAGAGAGAAACATTTCTTACTATGTTTCTTTGCTTTCTTATCTATTGGGATCAAATCCTAACAATTTCCTTCCACTTTTTCCCAGTTGCAAAGAAGCAGTTGGAGACATCGCGGCTAATAAGATTCTCCAGTTGAATCCGGATAGCACCGGAATCCAAACGCTGGTTTCTAACAGATTTCTGTCATTAATGCATCCTGAAAGAAGAGTAACCCATATGGGTTTAGCATTGTCAAGTTTCTCAGAGTTTATCAGGTCAAGAGCTTCTTCGACTCTCCCTGCACGTGCAAGAAGATCGATCAAACAAATGTAGTGTTTTTGGCTCGGTTGGATATTATATTTGTTTATCATGGCGTTGAACCAATGTCGGCCCTGTACTATTTGACCCGAGTGGCTCAGAGCAGAGAGAAGGGACGCAAACGTGGCGTGGTCGGGCTCTATGTTTGATTCCGCCATTTTAACAAACATCGATACAACTTCTTGACTGTTTCCATGGATTCCGTAACAAGAGATCATCGTGTTCCAACAAACCAAGTCTTTCCTTCCTATCTGTTGAAATATCCCTCTTGAACTCGAAACCGTGCTGCATTTTGAATACATGTTGATATGGTCAAATTTCCCTTTTGTCTTACTCTCTCAAATTAAGAGATCGAGTGTAGTACTTGGGGTATCGAATCCACAGGGAATCAGATTGCACAATAGATTAATAGTTTTCAAATAATGCTAAGCAGAATAAAGTAAGTAAAAGCGATTGCAGAAATAGTAAACAAGATGATTGTAAAGCTTTAAATTCAATAAAAGAGAAGTGCTAGGCCTTAGGGAATTCGCAAGAATAAATCCAAGTTGAAGAATAAATTTACTAATGGGATTGATGAAGTGCAAATCTAGAACTCAAAACACTGTTGTAAAGTAAATCAACTGTCGTTGCAAATACTATCTGTGTTTAAACCCTAGAAGACCAACTGTCGTTGCGAAATCAGATTAATTTAAACAAGCAATAAAATCAGGTTTGATTGTTCACAAAGATCCAAAGCCAACTGTCGTTGCGAATCAGATCTTTGCTCACCTATGATTCAATTCAGGTAATTCAATAATGTGTCGCATCTACTAAACAACCTAGGATGTCTAATTCAGGCCTAAATCAGAATTCAAAGCAATCAAGGTGAAGAATATAAATATGATGCAAATCCCAAAAGTAAATAAATCAACAACTCTTAATTAACCTTTGAAAAATCCCTAAAACCTAACTAGGGAATTACTCAGATATAGTAATGAATAATAAATCCTTAGTATAAAAATCTCTAAGTAAAATAAAGCATAGCCTAAACAATGACTTAAAAGTACTATATATAGGGTACAAACACGTCTGGGCCCAATTGCAAACATCTGAGCTTTTCTGGCGCGAAAACGGAAATTTTCCAAAAAATATTATTCTGTCGCATTTTGGTCGCGTCGAGCGACAGGGATAGTGCGTCGCTCGACAGAGCATTTTTCTTCGCGTTGAGCTACACAGAGTGCTTGTCGCTCGATAGAGCTTCAGATTTTGCATTCCGACTTCACGACTTTGACTGCTCGTTCCATTCTGCTCCAAATTGCTCCAGTAAACACCAATTGAGTCCAAACGTCCTTGTACCTGCAATGACTCTAAAACACAAGCAAAACACTACAAATACTCTGTATAAAAGGACTTATATCATGGTCTAAACTGGGTAAAAATCATGATATATCACATGTCCATCAGCGCAGTTGCGGTTAGTTACTCGATCAAGAACGTGCCTTTTCAAGATGTAACAATGTATCGATCTACCAGTCTTTAATGACCCGACTTGTGAACATGCCACAAGCACCCCAACAAGAGTCACTAAATCTGGTTGAAACCCAAGGCTCTGCATCTTAACTATTGCTTCAAATGCTTTGCTAACAAACCCATTTTGAGCAAATCCCGAGATCAACGAGACTGCGGTTTTATACATCAACCTATCGAAAATCCTAAAAGCAATCTCTATAAACCCAACCTTTGCATATATATCAACTAAGGTGGTTTCAACTACAACATTCATAGAAGAATTGTTCTGATCAATTTTCGGATCCCGAGATCAGCAGAAGCTTCTTAGAGACCCAACATCACAACTCTATCCCTACCAAATCCTTTATTTTGCATTCCTCTATAAAACTCAACTGCTTTCAACGACTTACCAGCCTGTGCAAACCCTGTCACCATTGTTGTCCAGCAAATAAGATCTCTTTTCGTCATTTTTCCAAAGAAAATCTCCGCTTCGTCGATCTTTCTACACTTCGTGTACAGATTCACTACAGATGAACAAACAAAGTCATCATTTTTATACCCACATTGCATTGCTTTACTCCAAACTTCCTCTCCTTTCTCTAAAACCATAGCATTTAAGCACGCCTTGATCGTCATAGTGAACGCTGAGCTATCTGGATGAATCTTTTCAGCTATCATCTGATCATAAAGGTGAAGAACTTCATATGGGTTGTTTCCACGGGAATACGCCACAATCATGGAGTTGTAAACAGAAACACTCCTCTGAGGCAATTCGTCGAACAACTTGCGGGCATGAAAAATTTCTCCAATTCGGATACATGAAGCAACGAGATCTCCGCTAATGGAGCTTCCATGACGTAAATTACCGGTCGTGATTACGAAAGCTTGGACCTGAATGATTTTTCGGCGGAATTTACTAGCGGATAGCAGAAATTTGAGGCGTCTCGGACATAACATGCGGAAAGATGTTGTCTGTTACCTCCCAAACCAGAACCAGACCGAATCTTTCAAACCAATTAGAACCAAACGAAGTCAATGATTAACGACACGTAGGAATCCCAAGTCGTCAACTCTCCTGATGTGTTTAATTAATTAAAAGATGTGATTAAATTAATTAAATTAGTTTAATTAAATTAAACTAGTTTCTTGAAGCGAAAAAACGATTTTTAGTTTTTCTCTAAATAAAGACAAAATTGGTTAACCGAGTCGTTTTCTTCTTCCATGGGGGTGATGATGACAAAGAGGAAAACAATGATGATGTTCATGGCGAAAAAAACCCTAATTTCTATTTGCTTCCTAGAAAATCACAAACAATATTGTTTGTGACAACAGGGCCTAATCCGACGGCCATATCCATCGGAAAGCCGTCGGAATATGCCTTATTCCGACGGATATGGTCCGCCGGTTCTATCTCGTCGGAAATCCTCGTTCCGTTGGTAATCCGTCGATCCACTCCGACGGAATTCCGGCGAAACACGGATAACCGGAATCCATTGACAATCCGTCGTAATACCGTCGGAGAATAGATCGCCGACAGATTTTCGACGGTCTATGACACCGACGGCAATCCGACGGTCTACGACACCGACGGGAGTCCGACGGATTTGGGAAACCGACGGATTTCCGACGGTCTACGACACTGACGTCATTCCGACGGTCTATGACACCGACGGCATTCCGACGGTCTATGACACCGACGGCAATCCGACGGATTTCGAATTTTATTTTAAAAAATAAATTTTAAATGAATATTTAAATTAAATTAAAAATTAATTTTAAATTAATATTTAAATTAAAAAAAATTGAAATTAAAAATTAAAATGAAAATAAAATTGTTTTAAAACCAAGTAAAAGTTATACATAAAAATTTAAAAGTCTATTGTGGACGATAATTACGGAAGAACTCCTCCATCCGGTCTTCCATCCCACGAATGTGTAGGAATTTGCACAGGTTTTTACCGGTTTAATCTCTATTAAACAACCTAGCGAAAGTTCCTTTGCCTAGGATCTAGGGTTTGTAAACAATTAATCTGAAAAGAACGGATCTCGAAGATACCTGGAGTTTATGCAGCGGAATTGAATCAGGGATTCGAGATCTATAGCGCCCCAAGCGTTGCGCCTCTACTGTTAGTCCACACGCACACAAACAGGAATCCGCAGGGTCGCTAGAGCCTGGAATCGGATCTTTCAGGGAATTTATGTTTCAGAGGCGGCTCTGGACTAAAAGCTTCTTCTCCAGGTCGTGCCTCATATCATATATATAGGCCTTGGAGAAAACCTAATTAATCCCTGAACCGATTTAGAATTAATTAAGTCGTTAAACCGAAATCCCTATTCCGGTTAAAGCCTGGTGTCGATCGACGCCTCTCCTAAAACATGATTCTTATGTGTATCTAATACACATCATTTGGATCATTACATTAATGATCATTCCCACATAAAGTAAATCCAGTTTGCTTAGGTGTGTGACCCTGTAGGATCATATAATACTAGTAATGAGTTCATAACTCATAGATCATCAGCGGCTTCTAGCAAAACGTAATGACCACCTAGTATCATATGAATGTCTGATCTCGACAATACAACTATCACTAGAGTGAATACAAGTGTCATTTCAGGACATTCCCAACAATCTCCCACTTGTACTGGAATCATCTATTCCCATAATCCCTTCGTCTCTATATCTCGACATGGCATAAGGCAAGATCCGTGTCATCCTTATTACAGCCATTATCATGTTCATCGAACTCCGATTTATACTGACCAAAACAAACGACTGACAATCACCTCGTTTGAGCGCGGCCACGCATTTCTCAGTATCAAATCTTCGATGGGCCCTGAGATATTTATCTCCTGTTATATAGGAGGGACAAATCCCATCTTGTTCCATCCCTGTTGCTTCACACACTTCATGATACGCCCAATCAATGCCTTTATAGTCACCTGTTACGGATAACGTTTGACACAGTCAAAGCGGACCAATTCATATGCAAGAAATCATGATGAACTCAGGTCTAAGGACTATACTCTATAGTCGTAACGAGAACCTCTCATGACACTTATATAACTATCTTGTAGAGTTCTCATTAGCGGGTCATGTCCGATCATATGTTCTCTAACATATATTTATGTGATTGACTTTAATACTCTTATTAATGACTCCATGAAACTTAGTCATCAGTCACCTCACATGCCAGTCTCACGCGGTTGTCAGTGTCCCACTTTAACAACCTTGACCAGGGACAAACATAATCTATGTCATTTATCACTTTATAGGGTTTCATGATCAAGTCCTCAACTTGATGACCTATAAAATGCCATAAATTACTCTTGGGACTATTATTCAATTATCCAATAATCAAATAATAAATGAAATAATTTCATTATGACATAACCTAATTATGCCTACATGAATATCATAACACAACTAAATCCTTTACAACTCCCACTAGAATTAAGATCACATCTTAATATATCCAATACCTACAGCAGGAGGGTGAAACTCATGCTTAGGTCGTGGGAGAGGCTGCGGTGATCTGCTTGGAACCCTTTCCAACAAACCGCAGGTTGTGGTGCTCTGTTTGGAACCCTTTCCAACAAACAGCACTACAGTATAGACACAAGACATAACCCGGTTCCGACCGGAAATCGTCTTTGTCCGTCTAACCACTCTTCATCAGAAACCATTATTTCCTCAGTTCACCAAGCTTCTATCCTCAGTATTCCCAAATACTTGAGAATATTCTTGGTAACTATCCAGTGACTTTCACATGGATCATATTGGTATCTACTCGTCATGATTAAAACACAAGCAATATCTGGACGAGTGCAGGTCATGGCATTCATGATAGATTCCTCTGCATACGCCTGGGAATCCTATTCAAGAAAAAACCTTTCTTGCTCAGCCAGTGTCCAGGGACACTGCGTCTTGCCAAGATTAATGCCATCAGACATTGGTATGAAGCCCTTCTTGGAATCATGCATATTGAATCTGTCCAAGACTTTATCACCATAAGAATCTTGACATGATCCAATTAGCCTAACCAATCTATCTCTATAGATTCCTATTCCAAGAATTCACGCGGCTACTCCCATGCCTTTCATTGAAAAATAATTTCCGAGCCAAGTCTCTAAAGACTAAAGCAACGGAACGTTATTTCTGAGAATAAGTATGTCATCTACATACATAATGAGAAATGCAACTACACTCCCACTAGTCTTCTTGTAAACACTTGGTTCCTCTTCGTTCCTGATGAAGTCAAACCTTTTGACATCTTTATCAAAACGAAGATTCCAACTCCGTCATGCTTGCTTCAATCCATACATGGATCGATTAAGCTTGCATTCTTTCCCAGCATTATTTGGATATGTGAAACCTTAGGTTGCATCACGTACACATCCTCTTTCAGAATTCCAATTAAGGAAAAAACTGTTTTTCACATCCATCTGCCAAATCTCATCACCATGATCAATGGCTGTTGCTAGTATAATCTGAATGGCTTTAAGCATAGCGAATGGGAACAGGTTTCATCATAGTCAATACCATGATTTGCTTGAAACCTTTAGCCACCAGCTAAGCTTTGAATATCTGGATATTCCCATCTCGGATCTAGCGGCTCCTAGCCACTTTTCGGAGTCCGGGCCCAACATTGCTTCTTCAAAATTCGTAGGCTCGTCATTGTCTATGATCAACAAGTCATGACAATCGGTCACAAGAAATCCATATCTCTCGTGATCGTTACGAATCCTTTCGGATCTACGAACTTCAGGCACCACAGGTGCAAGTTCTACAACCCTTTGCAGACCCAGCTACTACTCTTCCTTAACAGGTCGAGCAGTCTCCTGTGATTCTCGAACATTTTCGAGATACACTTTACTCCCACTGTTTTTCTTGGAAAGACAATCTCTCGCAAGAAAACATAGTTCTTAGCAACAAACATTTTGTTATCAGAACATGTGTAGAAGTAATAAGCCTTGGTTTCCTTAGGATAACCATTCAAAGTAGCATTTATCGAATTTGGATGCGAGCTTGTTAAATGTTTTACACAAGCCTCATAACCCCAAATTTTAGTAAAGACAAACTTGGAATATTTCCAAACCACATCTCATATGGAGTCTTTGCAATTGATTTTGTTGGAACCCTATTTAGTGTAAACTCAGACATTTCTAGAGTGTATTTCTAAAAGGATTATGGAAGATCTGTGTGACTCATCATTGATCGAATCTTATCCAATAAGGTCCGATTCCACCTCTTGGAAAACCCATTCCAAAGGGGCGTTCCAGGAGGAGTGAGCTGTGAAACAATTTCACACTCTCTCAGATGATCACTTAACTTTTGACTTTAAGTATTCTCTTTTGCGATCTAATCGAAGAACTCTAATACTTTTATCAATTTGATTATGTACTTCATTTTGGAATTCCTTGAAAAATTTTCAAAAAGAGGATTCCTACTTGTGACTCATTAGATAGACATCCCCATGCCCACTCTAGTCACCAGTATAGGTAATGAAGTCTTGAATCCTAGTTTTCTCTAGCATTGGTGCCTATCGGGCCGCACACATCTGTATGTATAAAGCCCAATAAGTCATTGGCCCATTCTTTTATTTGATAAAATGGGCCTTAATCGTTTTGCCCAATAAGCAGGATTCAAATATCTCACATGATTCACAACCATGTGAGCCCAAAAGCCCATCACTATGGAACTTCTGAATCCTCTGTGGCCCAAACGATAATGCTGGAGAACCGATTTGTGTTTATGTCATAGACAGATATATATATTGGTTTAATACATAAAACCCATTCTCTAATGGGATGCTACCATATAAAATATCATTTAGATCAAAAGAGCAACATTTGTCTTTTATCAAAATAAAATCATTCAAAATCTTACAAGAAAATGAAATGACATTTTTGCTCATAGCAATTATTTAGTTTCTAAAACCAAGTCTGAAGGCGACAACAAATGGAAACTTCCTACAGCTAATGCAGCAACCCATGCTTCATTCCTGTTGAGTATCTCCATTCGTCCCTTCTTCAACGTTCTACTGTTGCTCAGGCCCTGAATAAGGAGTGTCATACATCTCCATTATTTCCTTGGAATCTTCCATGTATTTCTTGCATTTTCTCCTCCAATGCCTTGGTTCCCCATAGTAGCTGCAAGCATCATCATCAGATGGGCCAGACTTGGGTTTAGTGAGAAACTCAGGCTTATCCTGATTCACAATCTGGACGGCCTTTCTCTCACCCTTGTCTTTACCAGGTTTCACAAACCTTTTGCCCTTCTTGATATTGAGCTCAGCTGTCTTGAGCATATCATGCAGTTCAGTCAATGTCTTCGTCAAGACATTCTTGATGTAGTACTTGATGAACTCATCATAGCTCGTCGGCAGGGACTGCAGAATGATGTCAGTAGCCAACTCTTGGCTAATAGGACAATCCAGTCTCCTCAGGTTATCAATATAACCCATCATCTTCACGACATGAGGACTTACTGGAGCATCCTTTGGCAGCTTGCACTCAAATAGAGATTTAACCGACTGGTATCTCTCAGTTCGAGTCTGCTCCTGAAACATAGCTTTCAGGCTAGTGACTATCTCGATAGGCGATTCCACGTTCTCATATTGCCCCTGCAATTCAGAGTTCATGGTATCCCTCATCAGACGGCTCACTTCGACCACATCATAATAATGCTTATTCCAAGCATCATATACTGCATGTAAAGTATTGGACCTTAGTTTCTCGGGGAGAGCTTTCTCAAGGACATAGTCCTTTCTCTCTTGCTTGAGAACAATTCTCAAGTTCCGATACCAATCAAGGAAGTTGGATCCATTTAACTTGTCCTTCTCAAGGACGGATCTCAACGAGAAAGAGTTCTGATTAGACATAACTGTAATAAGAAAAGGAAAAATCAGTTATGATATTCAGAAAATGAGAAATCTTAACAATTAAGAAAACTCGCATTATATTCAAAACAATGTTTCCTCAAATGAATATAATGATCCAAGATCCATGTTTCACTAAAATCCGAGCGAGCCACTGGTTGTTACTCGAATTATAGCTATACAGGTAAGCAACACTTTGCTAATCATATCCAATATGACTCTTGGTTGTGGATAAAACATCTTATGTTCTAACCACCTGATGTCTCTGGGCCCAGAACTTCTGATAGCCCATTCAAGTAAACCAATCTCTTCTGTCATATAATAATTGATGCCATGCACTGCAAGCCCATCAACTCAATTACCTACTGCCTCACTCATGTTACTACAGATACCTTGCACTGCAAGCCTATCACATAATGAAATGAGCATTAACAGCTGACAAGATCGGAAAGACATCCAGAACACTTGATATTTAGTCGAGGAACTGAACATTTAATCCTCAATGCATATCATATATGCATTCAGGAACCCAATCTCATTAAATCCGGTTCGGTTATTTGATTTCAGGTTCACTAACCATCAATCAGTGTAAGCTGTCGATCGAAAACCGATCACAGTTCATCGAAAACCGATCAATCCAATTGAACCGGATTCGATAACCGACAGAACCAATACAATAACCGGTTAGTGTCGATCGACACTACATTAGCATCGATCGACATTGATCAAACCAGATCCAATTCTCGATAACCGGTCAATCCAATTGAACCGGATCGATAACCGGTCAATCTAATTGAACCGGGCTGATAACCAGTCGGTGTCGATCGACACAACCTTTGTGTCGGGCGACACCAACCAGACCGCAGCAAATCAAAATTTGCCGGTTTAATCGATCTGTTAACCAAGCGCGATAACCGATTCAAAATCTTATTGAACCGGTTAACCAATCGCCTAGTCGTGTCGATCGACGCAACTTTTGTGTCGATCGACACCAACTTGATATCGATTAATATATCAAACTGACGGCAATTGAAAGAGCGTGTCGATCGACGCCCCTAAACGGTGTCGATCGACACCAACCTCTCTGGAAAAATACAAGTTACTTTGGCCTGTGTCGATCGACACAGCCAAAAAACCCTTATTCCGAATTTTAACCAAAAACGTTTTAGGTCAAAATTCAATCTCATAAGCATCCTCTAATGAATTCAACTAATTCGATTTCATGCTTTAGATTCAGATTAGTTAAACCCTAAGGCTCTGATACCACTGTTGGAATTTGCACAGGTTTTTACCGGTTTAATCTCTATTAAACAACCTAGCGAAAGTTCCTTTGCCTAGGATCTAGGGTTTGTAAACAATTAATCTGAAATGAGTTCATAACTCATAGATCATCAGCGGCTTCTAGCAAAACGTAATGACCACCTAGTATCATATGAATGTCTGATCTCGACAATACAACTATCACTAGAGTGAATACAAATGTGATTTCAGGACATTCCCAACAGAATGCGCTGTGCATCTGCTAAGCGATGTTCCTCCAACTCGTTCATCCGCTTTGCATCCTCTTCGCGTTGTGCCTCCATTGCTTTCATCCGCTCGAGAAGCTCAGCGTTTTGTGCCTGCAACCCGTTATCACCGTGAAATCGGAATGAAGACACAGAAGAGCTGGAACTGTCCTCCGGAAGACCGAAGACACGACCTTTGTTCTTCCGAGTAACCTACCATATAAAATAAAACTATAAATGTTAAAACGTATAAGTATTAGAAGTTATTTTAAATTCGTTACTACTTGAAATCATTACTAACCTCATACGTAAGCTCGTTGATCTTCTCGAATGGAACTTCGGTGAGCGGTGGAGTTCCTTCAACGATCGGTTGGGATAAGAGGTAGTCCTCACCGAGCCTCTCCACGCTTTCCACGATTTCACGAGCAAGTGGATCTTGAATTTCACCAGTCTTGCGGTTCGTATGCGCATCTCTGATCAACTCCAGATTTGAAGGACGCGTACCTTTCTTTTGGTACTATTAGCATTGAAAAGTAAACAAATACGTTACCGATTATAAAAATAATTATTGTAATAAAGAAACTTACCAGTTGTTCTGCACGAGTCGCCTTGCTCGTCGCTCCGAGGTTATGGGTCGCTGGTCCCTTCCCCTTCCGGTTGCTGTTTCGGTTCGAAGACTGGGTGGCAGAGGTCGCCTTAGTTGCCTCCTGTTCCCAATACGCAATGAGTTGAGCCCATAACTCGGGACTGTTTTTCATATCCCGAGGAATCTTACGCTTTAGCCACAGGTCCTCCACTCGTTCATCTTCCGCGAGTACAATCTACCAGCCTTGGTGTCGATCTCCCGTCGAACCCTACCGGTCATATGTTGTCCCAATTAAAATCTTGCTGGAAAGAAAAAAACCTTTAACGATTTAGTAATTATAATTTTAATGTAATAAAACTGCAAATTGTGTAAATTACAAAATTTAGAAATTACCGCAAATTGCCGAAACCAGCTGTCACGGTCGGCTACCGGCATCGTCAAGTATGTGGGATACGGTCGCGTTATCAAACTATTAAGCATAGTGTTGATAGACGTCGATATCCCGTTTCCCGAAAATTGAAACCTAACCAAAATTAAGGAAACATATTTATTAACTTACCTAAATCGAAAACATTTTTAAATAAAACTTATCATGTCGTGTTGGGAGGCAACTCCGGATCTAGGAAAGGCAAACGATCCCTTCCGGGTTGTGATACGAAATCCTCGATGCTCATTATTGTGGGAGCTGAGGTTGTAGGATTAGCAGACGGGTGTTGCGTATCCAAATTGGGAGTGTCGGGGATCTCAGACTGACTAGAACACCGACCCCCCCCCCCCCCCTGTTGGAACTACCGCCTCCAAAACTATGCTGAAATCGTCCATAATCCCTACGAATTCCAAGATTTTTAGGAATTTTGAGATTTACCGATTTAGGGATATAGAGATTTAGGAATTTAGGTATTTAGGGTTTAGGGAATTTGGGGATTTTGAAATTTAGGGTTTAGGGTTTTTGAAATTTATGGATTTAGGGATTTTGGGATTTTGGAAATTTGGAAATTTGGGATTTAGAAATTTAGAGTTGTGAAGAAGATTAATGATTTTACTAAAAAAAATTTTACTTGTCAACAAGATTAATGATTTTACAAAAAATTCATTAACAATTTTTTTTTATGAAGAACAAACTTTAAAATCATCACAAACTTACATTGGGATGATGAATTCGTGATGGAGGATGTGATTCCGGCGGTTTGTGTGGGTTTTCCGGCGGTGTGAATAGGTTTTCCGGCGGTGGAAGTTTTTTTTTTCGTTTTCTCCGTTGTGGTTTCGGGAAGAAGGAGAGACTGATTTATACAAGGTTTCCGACGGAATTTCGACGGGCTTAGGTGTTCCGACGGAATTCCGACGGATTGTACCGCCTTTTCGATGATCACGAGGAGTTAGGCGGGAGAAAAATTAGGGTATTCCGTCGGAAATCCGTCGGTATAAACCTTGTGTTTATCTTTCACCAAAACAAAACTTTAACCAAATTGTATGATTTTTTAAAGCAGAAGATAAGGTTATAATGTGGTTTAAAACAAATTATAAAGTTTATTAAAGTTGATTATATGATTTAATAATGGTTTTTAAAGGTAATTATAAGGATTTGAAAGTATATGATATGGTTTTAAAGTTGATTATAAGGGGTTTTAAAGGTAATTAAAAGAAACTTACCAGTTGTTCTGCACGAGTCGCCTTGCTCGTCGCTCCGAGGTTATGGGTCGCTGGTCCCTTCCCCTTCCGGTTGCTGTTTCGGTTCGAAGACTGGGTGGCAGAGGTCGCCTTAGTTGCCTCCTATTCCCAATACGCAATGAGTTGAGCCCATAACTCGGGACTGTTTTTCATATCCCGAGGAATCTTACGCTTTAGCCACAGGTCCTCCACTCGTTCATCTTCCGCGAGTACAATCTACCAGCCTTGGTGTCGATCTCCCGTCGAACCCTACCGGTCATATGTTGTCCCAATTAAAATCTTGCTGGAAAGAAAAAAACCTTTAACGATTTAGTAATTATAATTTTAATGTAATGAAACTGCAAATTGTGTAAATTACAAAATTTAGAAATTACCGCAAATTGCCGAAACCAGCTGTCACGGTCGGCTACCGGCATCGTCAAGTATGTGGGATACGGTCGCGTTATCAAACTATTAAGCATAGTGTTGATAGACGTCGATATCCCGTTTCCCGAAAATTGAAACCTAACCAAAATTAAGGAAACATATTTATTAACTTAACTAAATCGAAAACATTTTTAAATAAAACTTACCATGTCGTGTTGGGAGGCAACTCCGGATCTAGGAAAGGCAAACGATCCCTTCCGGGTTGTGATACGAAATCCTCGATGCTCATTACTGTGGGAGCTGAGGTTGTAGGATTAGCAGACGGGTGTTGCGTATCCAAGTTGGGAGTGTCGGGGATCTCAGACTGACTAGAACTCCGACCCCCCCCCCCCCCCCTGTTGGAACTACCGCCTCCAAAACTATGCTGAAATCGTCCATAATCCCTACGAATTCCAAGATTTTTAGGAATTTTGAGATTTACCGATTTAGGGATATAGAGATTTAGGAATTTAGGTATTTAGGGTTTAGCGAATTTGGGGATTTTGAAATTTAGGGTTTAGGGTTTTTGAAATTTATGAATTTTGGGATTTTGGGATTTTGGGATTTTGGAAATTTGGAAATTTGGGATTTAGAAATTTAGAGTTGTGAAGAAGATTAATGATTTTACTAAAAAAAATTTTACTTGTCAACAAAATTAATGATTTTACAAAAAAATCATTAATGATTTACTTGTGTTTTACTTGTAAGATGTTTTACTTGTGAATAAGATTAATGATTTAACAAAAAAAATTAAAAAATTTTTTAATTTTTATAAACTTAGAATATTTTTAAATTTTTTTAAAAAAATTCTTAATATTTATAAATTTTTAAAATTTAAAATTTGTTTTTAATAATTCTTAATATTTATAATTTTATAATATTTTTAAAATTTGTTTTTAAAATTTCTTAATATTTATAAATTTATAATAATTTTAAACTTTTTTCCCCAAATTCGTAAAATTTATAAATTTATAATATTTTTAAAATTTTCTTTTAACAATTCTTAATATTAAAATCCTAAAATTCAATAAATCCCTAATTCCCTAAATTTATATATCCCTAAATTCCTAAAATTCTTTAAAAACCTAAATCCCTAAAATTCAATACATTCCTAAATCTCTAAATCAAGAACAAATTATGTTTATCAAAAACAATTTTTTTTATGAAGAACAATTTTTTTTTATGAAGAACACAATTTTTTTTTTTGAAGAACAAACTTTAAAATCATCACAAACTTACATTGGGATGATGAATTCGTGATGGAGGATGTGATTCCGGCGGTTTGTGTGGGTTTTCCGGTCGTGTGAATCGGTTTTCCGGCGGTGGAAGTTTTTTTTCTTCGTTTTCTCCGTTGTGGTTTCGGGAAGAAGGAGAGACTGATTTATACAAGGTTTCCGACGGAATTTCGACGGGCTTAGGTGTTCCGACGGATTGTACCGCCTTTTCGATGATCACGAGGAGTTAGGCGGGAGACTTTTCGATGATCCCCCCGTAACAAACTCACCGTTCCCCGGGTTAGTCTTGGTGGGATTGACGAGGGTGATGATGGTGCTGGTGACTTAGTAGATGCTGAGGATGCGAGGAGATCCAGTGGTGATGAGGACCTGATGGCTCGCCATGGGGGATTTGGACTTTCCTTCCCCCTTAATGACGAGGATCCGAGGCTTCCAGAGGGAGCAGCCGATGCCGCCGCGTCACTCGACTCCGTCGGTATAAACCTTGTGTTTATCTTTCACCAAAACAAAACTTTAACCAAATTGTATGATTTTTTAAAGCAGAAGATAAGGTTATAATGTGGTTTAAAACAAATTATAAGGTTTATTAAAGTTGATTATATGATTTAATAATGGTTTTTAAAGGTAATTATAAGGATTTGAAAGTATATGATATGGTTTTAAAGTTGATTATAAGAGGTTTTAAAGGTAATTTAAAGAATTTTTAAACGATTTCACAATGTTTTAAAGTTGATTATAAGGTTTATTAAAGGTTTTTCTAAAATAGATTATAAAAATTTAAAGACATATAGTATAAGGTTATAACCAACTACTATTTTTCAAATTGATGATGTTATTTTTGAACAATTATCATATATTTTACAAAAATCTTATAATTTTTTTAAAAAACCTTATAATCAACTTTTAAACCTTATCATATACTTTAAATAAAATCATAAGAAAACCAAATCCGTCGGACATCCGTCGGATATTTTAGATGGATTTCCGACGGATTTCGTTTTAATTAATTTAAATTAATTAAAAACCAAATCCGTCGGAAATCCGTCTTAAATTTCCGACGGATGTCCGACGGATTTGGTTTTCTTATGATTTAATTTTATAATTTTTTTCTTGTATTTGTAAAATAAAATTTGCAATCTAAAAATTATAGTACATTGTACGTAGTTAAAACTTGTACCGTTGGATTTATTTTACTAATATAATGTAAAACACTAACATATAAGAATTAATTTTTCCTTCCTACAAAATCGGTAACTTCTACGCCCATCCCGACTCCCCGATGGTTTATCCTGTAGTCGACGGTAAAAACTATTTATATATTTTAGTTTATTATTTTTGGAATGATTTGCGTATAAATTTATGTAAATAAGTATTTCGAATCGTATTACACATATAAAACACCAATATTTCACAATCCCTAATAGGAAATATAACACATGACCACATTATACGATCGTACAATAGATACTAGGACATTATTTAACATGAAAGCAACAAAAAGCTGTTATCATAAAATTATTCTTAATCATGGACGAGTTGGCTGTTCATTCTTCATCGGAGTTTGAAACTGTTTCATATTCGTACCCAGTAGTTCCTCCATCTTCCTCCTCGATGGTCGATGCTTCCATTGGTTGGTATTCAGCAATCATCGAATTAGCACCGATTATCTGTTTGGAAAATGAATTTAGTTAAGCATTCCCATGAATATTTATAAACGTATGGTGTATATACCTTAACAATATTCCGCTCTGTGATGTTCAGGTACTTTGGGTTCCTATCAAAACGGCAAACGGTAACATTCTTCAGGATGACCACCGCACCTACACCAGTGGTGAGTCTGTACTCGTCCTTCTTGAAGATGTTATGGTGCATGGTTCCCTCGATTTTTCCTGATAAATCTTTTAAGGTTACTAGCAGATCTCCCTGGTCATTGGGGGTTAAACTAGAGAGCATAGCCACAATCTGATAATAAATTAAATTATATACTTGTCAGATAAATTGTATGTCTAAATGTTAATAAAATAGGTCGAACACGTAAGCCTTTTTTACTTTCAAAAATTGTGAATGCGGGGATTGAATTTCTGTAACCTGGGTTCAGAATGGTGTGCTCCTATTGTTATAAGAACCTACATGTATGAAGTATAGATTTAGTATTTGTCAGCTACAATCATTATTGTAAAAGTAAAAGCGGTAATTATATATATATATATATATATACCTTCACGGATTATGATCGATAGTAGAAGTCCACCGAGGACTACTAAAATCCTGGTCGGCCTGTGGTGCCTCATTAATGACCTCACGAATAAAATCTCGTGTTGGGCGTGGCTGAAAACTTTCACCTTGCATCACCTTTGCATCATGAGACCTCTTTCGAAATAGGCCTCGCCGTACCACTTTGCCAGGTCCCGGTATTACGGGCGTTTGGTTCTGGGATTGTTGATTTGGATGGAATGAAATTGTCGGTTCAGTATCAGTAACATTTAAGTTATTGTAAGGAGGGCTTAAAGGAACAAGAGTTGTGGTTGGAGGGTTTTGACCGGGGGCTTGGTTTTGCATATAGTAATTCCACATATCTCTGTTTGCCATTACGAAATTGAATTTTTCTGTGTTATGAATTTGTGTTGAAATGTTGTTATGTTCGCATTACAAAATGTGCAACCTTATGTAGAACGGATATCCGTCGGATTTCCGTCGAAAAACTGTCAAAACACTCCGACATAACACCCCACCAATCCCATCGGCCACTGCACTTGATTTGTTAACCACTCAAACTTTGCCAACATCGGAAACCGTCGGCAATCCGTCGGAAATCTGTTACATAATTCTGACAACATAGATCCGTCAGAAATCCATTGGTACAGCTGACCAATCAAACTTTGCCGACATCGGAAACTCTTCAAGCCATCGGAAATCCATTGATAAAGCTGATCAATCAAACTTTGCCGACATCGTGTAGTCTGAATTCCATCGGTAATACGGACGGAATACCAACGGTTTATACATATAACTTCGACTATAAATACACATGATGGAGTGTATATCTTCTACACCTCTCAATAAAATAAAAAATATGTCTTCTAGGGATCCTAATGAAGACGCAAAAAAAAACATCTGATGCAAATTTTTTTTATGTTCCAAAATACTCGTGGGAAATCGAATCTCATTGCGACGAATTCACTCAACAGATTCCCACTTACTCGTGGGAATTTGATACGTGCTCACCAATCGATGAAGAAGATTCCACATCAATAGTAGTACCTGACAGCCAGTGCTTGCCAAACATCCAGAACATTTATGATAGGCAGCCACAATGTCCTGATCATGAGCGGGTTATCGAAGCCGAACAACCATGTCAATTAATGAAAAAGTCAGATACTTACGGTGCAAGTACTTCAAACGTATGTAAGGATCAATACTATGGTTATGAATTCGCCCAAAGCCCTGAAAAGCCAAACTTAAATTTAGATGTTGATGCCATCAAAAGTGAATTGTGCGACGGATTTATAGATTCTCCACCAAAGGATCATTACAATGATTTCGAATTCGCCCAAAGCCCAAACAAGGCAAACATAAATCTAGATGTTGATGCAATCAAAAGCAAATTGTGCGACGGATTTGTGGATTCTCCACAAAAGAAAAAAAAAAAGAAAGAACATCACTAAATGGTTCTAACAAATGGTAAGTTCGGAGTGGAAACCGACATATGATTGTAAAATGAGGAGTTTATTATGTTCTTCTACCATAACCGTTGTGTGTTAAATATGTGCAAGTCTCTAATGTACCTGTTTAAGAATGTGTTTTAAATTTTATGTTTCATTAAATGTAATGTTTTATTGGAGTTGCAATGATTAAGCTTCCTTTATTTGATTTTTATTTGCATGTTGTAATACTCATATTCTCGTCCACAATCGGTTTTGTTAATGAAATGAAAAATATTATAGGGAACACACAAATGTGAGAGAACAACATGAAAAAGCAAACATTTATTCAGAAATTATTATTCTGAATCTCCAGAGGAACCTTCACTAGGGATGGAGTCTGAATCGTCGTCAAATTCTCCACGTGTTTCCTCTTCGTCCGAATGCACTAGATCATCCCCGACATGTGTGACATCAACGACAAGGTCAATGTTATCCATCTCCTCAACAAGTGACATTTGTACACTTGTCGATGGTTGTAGAGCATCATGTTCTGGAACTCCATAGATTTTTCCTCTCGGGTTTATTTGAGTTACTGTTATCCACGGATCTGTACGGTAGGCAACTCGAGGATATGGAATGTAGCAAACCTATTAAAAATTAGTGGACATTGTTAATATACATAAACAACACACCTTAAATACGAGTACATAGGTAAACATATTAGTGTATTGATACCTGGTCTGCTTGAGACGCAAGGATAAATGGATCGTAATACTGTAGTTTCTGGCTTGAATTTATCGAAATAACACCAAGAGGGTCAACTCGAACCCCTCGACCATTGGATGGATCATACCAATCGCACATAAACACAATGCACCTCAAGTTCAACATTCCTGGATAGCGGATTTTCAAGATTTCTTTTAAAATCCCATAGTACATGGTATCGCCGGATTGCGCCGAAATACCATAGTCCGCAGTTGACCTTTGACATCCTTCCTCGCGGATCCTGAACGAATATCCCCTAGTGCAAAACTGGGGATGTGAAGTCGCGGTGCTGCGTAAACCATGAACAAACTCCACTAACCATGTCGGGAGTGATTGACAACTTGCTATACTTTCGGAAACCTACAAACAATATAAGTAAGATATAAGTAACATATGAACGTGACAACATGGAAAAGGAAGAGTAAGTAATTATATTAAACTTACATAACATTTCAACCACTCTTCAAATTCTTCGTCTTTCAAGATAGCAAGTTCCGCATCTGTCTTATCAGAATGGTAATCATGTGCGAGAGACATGTAGATCCTGTAACATAACCGTCGTTAGTAGATGAAGGCAAATAATTCTATAAATTTAGTATAATAACTGATATACCTTTCGTACTCCAAAATTTCGTCACAGTTTCTTAGGATATACGAATGCAAATGTGTGACCTCTTGAGGTGATAGTCTGCGTTTCTTTCCTTTTCCACTTGCTCGACCAACTTGGGAAAACAACTCGGGAACAACCACGACATAGACAGCTTTCTCACCTCTATCATCATGTCGGGCAGGACGTCTCGCCTTAGTAGGAACTCGCGATGGAAAGTAATATTCGGCAAAGTTTGAGACTTCCTCGTTTAGGCTCTGTGCGACAATAGATCCCTCAACCTTGCTCAAATTTTTAACCTTTTTCTTTAGGTGGACCATGTAACGCTCGAACGGATACATCCATCGGTATTGAACAGGGCCTCCTAAGGCTGCTTCTCATGGGAGGTGAATAAGAAGATGTTCCATAACGTCAAAAAAAGACGGTGGAAATATCTTCTCAAGATTACAAAGGAGAACCCGGATATTGGCCTCCAAGTTACGTACCCCGTGGACGGTAAGCGTTCTTGAACATAAATCTCGAAAGAATGCACCAACTCCTACAAACGCAAATTAAACAAGTTAGCAAATATATAGTAATAATATGGTAGTAAGAAACAAATGAGAGTAAGAAATATACCTCCAATTGCTTGGTGGATAGGTTCTGGAAGGAGATATGCAAATATAAATGGAAGAAGACGCTGCATCACGACATGACAATCATGACTCTTCATTCCTATAAACTTCCTTTTCGTCGAATACACGCAATTACGTAGATTAGATGCGTAGCCGTCTGGAAATTTTACACATTTTTTGAACCATTCAAAAAATACTTCTTTCTGCCCAGCGTCTAACCGGTACACAGGCATCGGCAATCTACCATTCGAAACATGAAGAGATGGCCTCGAACAAATCAATGGTAAGTCGAATCTAGACTTCCAGTTGTCTTTGGTCTTTCCTGGGACGTTTAATATGGTGTTCATGATGTTGTCAAAGAAATTCTTTTCAACATGCATGACATCTAGATTATGACGCAATAGATGGTCTTTCCAATAAGACAACTCCCAGAAAATAATTTTCTTCTACCAATTGTGATATTCCCCACAACCGTCGACGGGCTGATGGCCATTACCCCCACATTCAGGAGTCCGCTCTGCACCAAAATCTCGTAACTGTTCCAATATGATGCGACCATCTATCTCAGGAGGTGGACCATGTAACACTTGTACATTCTTCCTGAAATGTCTTTTAGACCGACGATATGGATGATTTGCCGGTAAAAAATACCTATGGCAATCAAAGCATGAAGTCTTCCTTCCGTGCTGCAGTTGGATTGATGAAGTATTATCTTGGCAATAAGGACATGCCAATCTTCCATGCGTTGACCATCCAGATAACATACCGTATGCCGGAAAATCGCTTATGGTCCACATAAGAACCGCATGCATGTTGAAATTCTGCTGGACTGAAACATCAAAAGCCAGAACACCATGCTCCCACAACATCTGTAACTCACAGATCAATGGTTGGAGGAATATATCGAGCGACCGTTTTGGATAATCTGGCACGGGAACTAGAATTGAGAGAAACAGGAATTCTCACCGCATGCACATAGATGGAGGCAAATTGTAAGGTGTCACGATGACCGGCCACAATGAATATTTCCTTTCATGCTTGCCAAACGGGTTGAAACCATCGGTGGATAAGCCTATGTATACATTCCGTCGTTTATAGGCAAAATCTGGATACACGGATTGAAAGTGTTTCCACGCTTCCGCGTCAGAAGGATGCTTGATATCTCCATCTTGACTATGCTTTGCATGCCATCTCATAGCCTTAGCTGTGCGTTCTGATTCGTACAGCCTCTCATACCTCTCCGTTAAGGGTAAATACCACATCCATTTGAATGGAATCTTCACCCTACCACTTATGTCCTAGAACCGTGGTTTGCGGCAAAATTTACATTTATTACGGTTCTCGTCTTCTCTCCAGTATATCATACAGTTGTTGATGCACACATCTATAACCTGGTAGGGCAAACCAAGACCGGCAACAAGTTTTTGGACCTCGTAGTATGATCCGAGGGCTAGATTATCTTCTGGCAAAACATCTTTCACGAACTCGGTGAATGCATCAACACATTCTTCGGACAAATTATAATCAGTCTTCAGGTTCATCATCCTAGTAGCAGAAGATAGCGGTGAATGACCATCCCTACAACCGCTGTATAGTGGTTGCTTTGATGCGTCTAACATATCGAAAAACTTTCGAGATTCTAAATTAGGTTCTTCAACCCTATCACCCTCATAACCACCCGACTGGAAATTATCTCTAACTATCGCAACCGTACTTACCCCAACATCTACTTCCGCTGTAGGTTCCTCTACGCTATCCGGAAAATAAGGTGCATTACTACTACTACTACTACCATATTCATAATTCCTTTCTCAATGTAAATACCAAACCTTATATCCCGCCCTAAATCCATATCTATATTAGTGGTTCCAAACAGTAGGAACAGCAACACTAATTCTATTACAACAATTAGAACAAGGACATTTGATATCCTGACCTTTGTTGGCCGCCTCTTGATTTCTAGGTAACTGCATGAACTCGCAAATACCTTGAGCGTATTTGGTCGTTAATAAGTTAGACCCCTCTTCCATCATTGGCTCGTCCATCCATGACCGAAAATATGAAGAACTCATCTCTTATAAATTTTTAGATAATGTGAATTGTGTTTTTTTTATAATGTGAATTGTGTTACGATGAAATGATGAAATGGCATAGCTTATATAGAACGGATTCCGTCGGAAATCCGTCACAAACCTCCGACATAACGCCCCACAAATCTCATCGGCCACCGGTAACGATATGGTAGCCAATCAGACTTTACCAACATCGGATCCGTCGGAAATCCGTCGGAATCCGTCGGTAAATTCCGACGTCTAGGAAACCGTCGGTATTCCGTCGGTAAATTGTGACGGAAATCTGACGGATTTCCAACACTTTCCGTAGCCGTCGGAAATCCGTCGAGAAATTGTGACGGAAATCCGACTGATTGACGGAAGTCGGACTTCCGTCGGACGACCGTCGGAAATTTCTGACGGATATTCTGTCCGTCGGAATAGCACCTGTTTTCTTGTAGTGAATGATTTCCAACGGATTTGGTAGATTAAATACTCTCTAGGGTTCCCGCCACATCTCTGAAACGACCTACTTGCAAACAATGGAACAACTTTATTCAAAGATCAAACGTTCGCCATAAGCACTTACGTAAAGGTGCAAAGTAGTCTTTGGTTGTAGCGTTGAAGGAACATAGGGTTTGTTCAATGAGCATCAATCTCAACGTTTCTCCTCCATCTGCAAAATTTAAGGGTGCACTTGGCCTAAAGGATCCCTATTCTAATTCAGAAGAACAAGTCGATATAGCTCATGTTTTTCACTGCGACGATTTGTTGTTATGCACCACTGAAGACAATAGGTTTGTGGAAGGTTTTTTATGCCATGAATCCCAAATGTTGGATATTACGTTACAACGAAGTCTCTTTGAAGGAAAATACTTATCACCTTACTCGAGATTATCATAATATATTTTTACTCTGTTTTGATTTTACAAGAGAGACATTTAGACTATAGGGAACTACATGTTCTTTATGGAACCAAGCACTATAGGGAACTGTGGTCTTAAAGTTGAGATCGTGAGCAAGTTCACGTACGAGAGTTCTTGAACCCAGAAGTGGAACTACAGAATCTAGATCTCCACTGTTATTTCGACAAGCTAGGTGTTTAGCTACGGAATACATGAGAAGAAGGCGATATAAAATGGAGCTTTTAAAAGAATTTTTACCTGAAGACCCAAACATGAATTTTGTTCAATTCTCTTAAGAATCGGTAGCATGTCGATGTACCCGTCCATGCTACTGTAATTTAAGTGGCTGTGACATAGGAAAAATGAACACAGCTAATACTAGTCAGTATAGAGATTAGAGATACATCAACTCCAGTGTGATAATTGATAAAGAGTTTCGCCATGCTGCTTCAACTCGCTCTCTTCACGGCTTCTCGTCTGTTCACGCAATCTTCTACTAAATGGGACAATTTGGTCAGGTTTGGTTCTGGAAGGAGGAGGAGGTTGAGATTGAGATTCCAAGCTATAATCGGGTTCGTTATTCTACCACCGGGTGCTCGAACCTTACGAGTATTGTCTAAGTAAGCTGTGTAAGGAACATTTTCCTCACCTTCCCAGTTTCCAAATTTGGGAATATTAGAACGCTGTTGCAGCCACAATACAGTGAATAATCAAATTCCAATCAGTTCAACAACACACAAAACTTCCAATAGAAACAAATAACACTAATCAAAATTTCATTGTCATTAAGAATCAAAACCAATTTCTTTCCCTAATCAAAATTGCAAATTTGATACAAATAGGGATAAATAAGAAATTCATGAAAGTAAACTAAAGCTAATATATATAGTTTTGAAGAAGATGATGAAGCATGAATTAGATAATTAACCAGGATAAACTACTTAAATACATAAAATTTGGATTGGATTGACCTAGTTTGGATCCTGGTGTGCATGAGGGTATTTGAAATTGGTGTACAAGGTTGATGTATAATCTTTGATACATTTTTATCTTCACTTCGGGCTACTCCTCATTACTCTGATTATGGACTCATGCATACGGTAAAATAATACTACCTAATTGATGACAGAGAATTTTGAATATATTAGAACTTTTAAATTTGAACTATTAAGCATAGAATATCGATGACAAAAAAACATAGAATATAGAAAAAGGCATTTGCCTTGGGCCCCAAATAATTTAGAAATTTTAGGGCCGATTTTCCAAATATTAGTGATAGTATAGTGGTTATATAAAATTTGATTAGTCTACCATAATATCTCCACTTGAGTTTGAAACTCTAAATTTTCCTAAAAATTTTTCTTCAGTGTTATTATTTGTGTTTTCCCGAGTATTATTGTTTATTTATTAAAACTCTAAGATCTATATTCTTCTTTCATGTGTTAGTCTTCATCCGATTTTGATTTCACGTGTTTTTTTCTTCCAATTCTTTTGTATTTTCTATTTCAAATAAATTCCTCCTATTAATTATATTATGTTAGTGGTGTGATTTTTTTTTCTAATTTTTCTATCGATTTTGTTTCTAATTTTTCTATCGTTTTTGATTTTGGTATACTCATGTCTCTTTATGACAAACACCAACTGCTCATTTAGTGTTCCCATTATATTAATATTACTCATTGTTTCATGTTTCTTTTGATTTTGCTGAATGATTAAACCTATTTTATAAGAAAGGAAAATAACTTGGCTATCATATATATAGAAAAAGAGTTAGTTCGACAATCTGTTTATGATCAGCTTGATCAAAGAGTTCATAGAAAAAGAATTTATTTTTACCATATATATTTATTTTTTTTATTAATATTTTAGACTTTTCTTGTTAGTTTTAGACTTTATTGATCATTGTTTTTCAATAAATTAATTTTATAGTTTAGAATTACCGTTAAAAACATTATTAAAAAGGGCTTCGTTTTTAAGTTCCACTCGGACCTCTATAAGTTTTGGCACGGCACTGCTGATTCAACTGTTACACTTTGAAAGCCTAGCATTTTTTTTTTGTCGACTTTCTTTTTTGGTCGACGAGAGCCTAGTATTCTATTTGTTCAGTTGAAACTTTCGTTTAGTAGTATACATTATTGATTTTAAACAAAAACCGATCTATGTATACTATATTGGATTTTTTTTTTTTTTTTTTTGTCAACTACTATATTGGATTTATTATTTCTATTTGAGGAAAGTAATTTGTAGCTTTTCGAAATATCAAACTAGTAAAAAACTTTAATTGGAGAGGTAGTGGGATTTAATGAGCTTTAGCCACTTTGAGAAAATATCTTCTACCGACACAGATACTAAATATGTAAAACAAATCATTACTTCTGTAATTAAAGCAAATCCAAATAATACAAGGACTAGTTTAAGATTGTAATCGATATTAGGGGGTGATTGGTTCGCCTATAGCTGTAGAATTTTTGCAGTAAGTGTTTTGGCTGTATCTGTAATGCCCTGACTGCCTCTCTCATGGGCCCCCATCCACTCACAGGCTTGTGGGCCCACCGTGTCTGACGGTCGGTGCGTTAGTCTGGGAGGCTCAGTAGTCTTTTTTACTAACCCTGCAAGTCACCACGTGGTCTCTTCCCGTGTTTTATCTTCACTCAAACGATACTGGAAATGACTTCCCAGTAGGTCACCCATCATGAAACTACTCCAGCTCAAGCACGCTTAACTCTAGAGTTCTCTCAAGACCTATGACCGAAAAGATAAGTGCACTTTGGTGACATAGGTAGCCAAATTAATTCCTTTTTAAGCCTCTCAGCATATACCGCATATACCACATATGCCCTGAAACCGGGGTGTCACAGTAGATGTACTTTCTTTTTTTTGCTGTAAAATTTTTTTGGTGTAGATTTTTTTTGGTGTAAATTTAGAAGTTGCAGCTGTAAGTTTTTAGATAGTTACAGCTTCTAAATCTATAACAAAAAAATCTGCAGCAAAAAAAAATATACAGCTACAATCAAATAGTAATTTTTACAATCCAAAAATAAAGCTTTAGGTTTTTAACAAGTTGCAGCTAGGAAAAAAAATTATTTTTTGGATTGTAACTTTGAAAAGAAAGCTATATCATGATTGGTAAAAATTAGAAATAAAGCTTTAGTTTTAGGAAGAAAGGGATAAATGATTGGTAAAAATTTTGTAATTATTTTTAAAATAAGACTGTTGACTAAAGTTAAAACCCAACCAATCACCCCTTAAAACTTGATCCAGTTTGATCGAAATAAATTTGGTTTTATATTCTCTACACAGAAAAAAAAAATTGGAAAAAAATAAAATAAAGGAAATATATTCTATAGAAAAAAAAATACCAAATGTGAAACTATTAAAAGAATTGAATTTTTCAAATACAACCAACAAAGTAATCTCCTAAACTAATTCGCGCCAGTTAGGCCATGACCAAAATACACACTCTCTCTTCCTTTTACTCAATCCAATATTAGATTCCTCTCTCTCCAAAAGATCTAATTTTATCCACAAAAACACTCTCTTTTTTCCTTTTACAATCATTTTAATAATAATCATACTCTTAGCGGTTGAACCTATGACCTTCTGCTTAGGAAACAGGCACTCTATCCACTGAGCTACGGGCGCTTTTAACGCTGGAAATATACGAAACTATTATATAATCATAGATGTATGACAATTAAGTCTATATAATATTGTCAACCAGTGTGTGGACCAGTAAAAAGACGATAGAATAAATTTGTCGTATTCCGAATATTATTATTAATCAATTTTTTCTGACAAAAAATGATTCGCAAGAAGCCTAGTGGTATCATTCACTTGTCTCCAATCCAAATACGCCAAATTTCCTTTCATTCCAAAAAATAAATAGAAACCTTTCCTTTCTTCTTCTGTTGATCAGTGCCTAAATCAACAGTGACTCTCTCTCTCTCTCTCTCTCTCTCTCTCTCTCTCTCTCTCTCTATAATACTACTACTCTTCACAATCTCTCTCTATCTCTCAAGTGGGTCTCTTCAACTTCTGAGTCAGTCTTCCTCTCTCTGCTCTGATCACATCTCTGGTTTGACGACCGACCAACTTTTGCAGATTCTTCAAAGCTTGAGTCTTTTTCATATTCCAAGGGTCGGTTTTTTTATGCTTCAAATCTCTCATCCAAATCAGGTTCTTGATTCTCTCAGTATACGATTCTTGATTTTTTGTTTTTACCCTTTGATTCCTAAATATTAAATCATATATATATATATATATATACAAAATTCTTCCTTCTTTTCCTTAGTTCATACCACAAATCCATCTTGTACAAAAAAAAAAAGAAATGGACTTTTTTGAGCTCTGTTCGTAGTTAAAACTTTTTCTTCTTCTTTTTGTTTTAGCTATGGAGACTCTGCATCCACTGTCTCATGTACCTATCTCTAACCACCGGTTCGATGTTCAAGAGATGATGAGTAGTAGTATATGGACTAAAGAAGAGAACAAGATGTTCGAACGAGCTCTTGCGATTTACGCCGAAGATTCGCCTGATCGTTGGTTCAAAGTTGCTTCTTTGATCCCTGGAAAGACTGTCTTAGATGTTATGAAGCAATACAGTAAGCTCGAAGAAGACGTTTTCGATATCGAAGCAGGACGTGTTCCCATTCCTGGTTACCCTTCAGCTTCTTCTCCTTTCGGGTTTGATCCCGATACATGTCGGAAACGGCCTATTGGAGCCAGAGGAGCTGATCAAGATCGGAAGAAAGGAATCCCTTGGACAGAGGAAGAACATAGGTTTCAAGAGAATATTTCTTTCTAGACAAGTCACTCTTTCTAGGTTTCTTGTTACCGAAGTCAGTCCTCTGTTTTTAGTTAGGGTTTAATTTGCTCTGTTTTTTGGTTTTTTTTTTTGCAGGAGATTTTTATTAGGGCTTCTTAAGTATGGGAAAGGAGATTGGAGAAACATATCGAGAAATTTCGTAGTGTCAAAAACTCCCACACAAGTAGCAAGCCACGCACAAAAGTATTACCAGAGACAGTTGTCTGGAGCCAAAGATAAACGCCGGCCAAGCATCCATGACACTACAACCGTCAATCTTCTAAACGCTAATCTCAACCGTTCCTTTTACGATCATAGAGATATACTCCCGGATTTAGGGCTTATCGACAAGGATAATGCCAAGGAAGGAGTAATGTTCTTGGGTCATAATCTATCGGATCAAAACATGTTTTCTCCATCACAATCTTTCTTCAATGCCGCCGTTAACTTCGCCGGAGTAAATGCCTTTGTTGCCGGAGCTTAAGGTAACATATAACCACCAAACTCAGCGTTCTAAAGAAGATGAGTTTTGAAATGTAACTAGGGCATTACAAGCAAAATACTAGTTTATATTTGTATGTTTTGAAAAAAAAAAAAAAAACTTTTTTTTGTCTTTCATGAATGTGACAGTGTATGTATGTGTTTGTGTCTACTAAATACGTATTATATCACAATATCTATGTTTTCTTTTTTCCATTAGTGTTGATTAAAATAATGAAGAAGAAAAACTTGATTAGTTTTAAAACCAGGTATTATTTTTTCCGGTAATAGAAATATACCCAAATGGTATAACCATTGAGGAGACGCATGAGTACTTAAAAAGATTAGATGAACAAGTACATATAAATTAACAAACAAATAAAAACAATACATAGATATATTCTTTTAAAAATATAGAAATTATATTTGGAAGAGATGGCCCTTATAGTTGTGAATACATAAATGAGAATGTGGTGGTGGAAGGTATGAACAATTTGATTTGAGTATAAAATAGAGGCTCAGTCTGCTTTCCACTTCTGACCAAGAATCTCATTCTTCTCATCTATTACACCAACCCCTTTGCCTCCCCAAATATATGTATTAACTTACATTAAGAAAATGATTGTAAGTCTTGTATCACGATGCTCAATATTTTTAGGGCTATTTTTTTTTTTTTTTTGGAATTACCGAGATGTTTTGGGCAAAACTCGTAACCCCCAGACCCGAAACTACAACATCTACTATTAGTTTTGTCTCAAGTGCCACTCGAACCAACGATTTTTAGTTTTAAGTTTTGCCTGAAATCTTTATCAGTTGAACTGTTGAACTAATTTTTCTTAGAATAAAAATTAAGATTCATTTAGCATTTGAAATGTCGTCTAGCCCAAACATTAATCTTTATAGGTCAAGATTATGTCTTGTACTCATGTATCATGATGCTCAATAGTTTGACAGCTATTTTTTGTTAGAAGAAGAAAATTAATTTTCACTTAGCATATTCAATTTCTGGCACCAACAATTTTTAGGTCTATAAAGTTATGAACTCCTTAAGATTATTTTTCGTCCGACTCATTGTAAAAGATTCTCCTTTTTGTGAAAATAGGAGAAAACAGATATGAATGAATTTTAATTTTAACACATTTGTTGTCCCAACCAAAACACTAGAGAATAAAATGCGCAAGACATTCCAAGTATTTAACTTTCTGAGTATAGTCAGCAAACTTATCGTTTAAATCCAGGCCCGGCTCAGTTGAAATATGGGTCTTGCACCAAAAAAAAAATTTGCCAAAATTTAGAGCATTTTTGTAAGTTTTATAAAATTTAGGATCTTTTTTATAAATAATTAAAAAATTTAGAGTCTTTTTGCAAAAAAAATTAACTGAAAATGTGGGTCCCACGCGTGGGGCCCTATGCACATGCACAGCCCGCACAGCATGAGAACCGGGCCTGTTTAAATCACGAACAAACTTAAAACATATGTCCACTTTCAACTTCTAGAAAAATAGTGAAGATAATATATTATTTTTTTCAAGAAAAAGAAAATGCTTTTTTTTTTATGCGAATATAAACGCTAAAATACTACTTAGGTAATGTAGATCGCTCGAGGTATATGGAATTTTGTTGGTCACATAATTTTACAATTTGAAATCACACTACAAAATTCTAATGGTATATTCACTGTAGCAGTATGCTGCATGATAAGTAAACATATACTTACATTAAAAAAAATGAATCATCTGAAAAAGTTATATTTTTCTAAATAGCGACAGAGTAAAGTTTGAGATTTTTCTTTTTGATTATTGGAATCGATTTAGAATAACCAAAATTTAAGCTAATTTTCAAAAGTCCATAGAAAACATTTATTAATGCTCAAGCAAAACAATGAAGTCGTTTTTAATGGTGATTCTCAAAAATGCCACCATTTTTTGAAAATTTCCAAAAATGCTATTTTTGTTCAAAAATCTAAAAATACCACAAAATTAAAAGAGGAAATTGCTAATAATGACATAAAACTTGATTTGAAATGCAAAAGTATCCCCCTCATCTCATGTTTAGCAAAAGTAACTCAAAGGGGTAGTGAAATTACAAATACAACCTTAATGAGCAAAAAACAAACGGAATGCATAATGACCTTTTTAGCCTTTTGACGTCTACACCGGAAGTCTACACAGTAGACATCAAATGACGTATACTTTAAGACTGGAAAAAAAGTCTACATCGTAATTAAATCTTATATTTAAATTTATAAATTGAAAAAAAATATTTTTGTAAAACTTTCTTCATCATAATTAAACTATAACAAATTGTGAAGTATGAAAAATAAATCTTCACAAAATTGATTCAAATTACAACAAAAAGACAAATAGTTTTGAAAATGAATGGATGAGTGAGTTACATATGGTCTACACAGTAGACATCAAATGACGTCTACTTTAAGACTGGAAAAGAAGTCTACGTCGTAATTAAATCTTATATTTAAATTTATAAATTGAAAAAAAATATTTTTGTAAAACTTTCTTCATCATAATTAAACTATAACAAATTGTGAAGTATGGAAAATAAATTTTCACAAAATTGATTCAAATTACAACAAAGAGACAAATACCATGGTCAAATGAATGAATGAGTGAGTTAAATATGTAGACTTCATATGAAGTCTACATAAACGTGAAATTTTAACCTAACCGGATAATTTAACCCTCTATATATAACAAGTTAACTAGAAACCAACCCTAATTTTGTTAAAAATAACTGCAACCACACACACTCTCTCTCCAACGACGGTTTTATATTCCTTTCGCGTCGAAGATCTTCATCATTAGTCGTCGTTAACCACCGCCGTCTCTCCTTTACCGAGTTTCTCTAGTTGTAATTGACGTAACTCCTCTTCATCTTTTATCCCTTGACTCATATTATTCTTTGTCATAAACTATTTCTCTTCATTTGGTTTTGTTGTGGTATATGCAGATCTTGGCCACCGTCGTTCTCATATTTATTTTGTTCCAACTAGTAAGGTTTCAGATCTGACTTTCATTTTTATTATTTTTACTTTGTTTCTTGTGGTATATGCAGATCTGGGGCACCGTCGTCTCTCCTTTAAGTCAGTTTTTGTAGTTGTAAGTGACGTAACTCCTCTTCATCTTTTATCCCTTGCCTCTTATCCTTCTTTGGTATAAACTATTCCTCTTCATTTGGTTTTTTGTGGTATATGCAGAGCATATGTATTTTGTCACAACTGGTAAGGTTTCAGATCTGAGTTTCATTTTTATCCTATTTACCTTATTTCTTGTTTAAAATCTATTTATTTCATTTTGTTTCAGATCACAGGTGCATTCATTGTTGCAGATCTGCTTCACACCGTCGTTAACAAATTTATTCAGATCTTACTGGCAATTTTATCGTTTTTATCTTCAAATTTGTTTTTAATCTGTCCATTTACATCTATTTGACCCATTTACCTGTTGATATATTTATTTCAGATCTTCATTGTTGCAGATCTGAGTCACACTTCCTTCCGTCACAAGTAAGATTTGTGTGTTTTGTTTTGTTATTGTTGATAGTGTGATGCTGAAATCGTAAAAAACAGTCTACAATATTAATGTATTTGTCCAGAGAAATGTACAATGCAACCTACGTAAGAAGTCTGCAACGTAGACCTCACTTGCAGACTTCACTAGACGTCTAGTATTTATTGTGTGTGTTTTTTCTTTATATGGTACTTAGTTCTTAATGTATTACGTAATCAGGTATGGGGCAATATAGCTACACACAACCGTCTAGTAGTTCCGCAAGGAGTGTGAGTTCAACTGCTCGTCGTAGCGCAGCATGAACTTCTGGATTTCCCAAGTTGTGTAAGTGTGGTTTGGTAGGAGTTCTTTCAACCTCCACCTCAATAGATAATCCGGGTCGGAGATTCTATGGATGTGAAAACCATGCTGTACGGTTTGTCTTATTGTCATTTAAATTCAAATTTGTTGGTTTTGTTTGTGATTCACGTTTTAATATTGTCTTGTGTTGGATTATGTCTTCTGTCTTTCTATAGGATGGTCTTTTCCATATATTGAAGTTGTGGGATGAGGCTGTTATGGAAGAATTCGAAAAGATGAGGCAGGTGGTGGATGAGCAGGCATCTTTAATTTGTCAGTTAACATTTAATCAACGGCACGCCATAACATATTGTGGCTGTGGTGCTAGGTCAGATTTGGAGACGATTCGAAGTAACCTTCAGAAAACAGAGATGGAGTTAACTCGACTAAAGCTTCTTGTGAAGAAGCGTTGCAGAGGCGTCGACGTTAAGGACCTTGTGATGATGTGTTTAATTATTGTATGTGTGATGAGTTTGTTATATGTTTGTGGACAAGTTCTTAGTTTCTCTTATCCATTAATGTTGTATAATATTGAAATTAGGATTGTAATATGTGGAACAAAGCTTCTGGTCTTTTGCCTCTTTATGGGTTATCATACGTGTTCATATTATAATGTTGGTCTCTGTTTTAGGTGGATCTGACGTTTGGTTAAGAGATGCATTTTGCGGATTTTAGTAGAACTATGATATATTTTGGTTTTTATGTATTTTGGATTCCAAGGGTTTTTATGTATTTCCGATTCACACAACATCTACAATTACATAACAAACAACAAACCACTAAACCCATACGAACTACGAAGTAACATACTAGATAGCAAACTTGTACAAAACGACAATTGCCACAACAAACAGAACCATGTTCTTTAAACTCTGAAGCTGCATCTTGCAATCTTTAATTTCCTTTTCAATACCATCTAGCTCCTTCTTAAAATTCCTTATCACGACTTCACAAGTCTTTGTCTCCATTGTCAGATTTTCCATGGTTGATTCTGAAACTGCTAAACCCTTCTCTAAACTCAATGAAGTTCTTTCAAGATCACCAAGCTTTGGCTTCATTTCTTCAATTTCTTCAAGCATAGATTCATCTGTCCGTTTGAACAAGTGAAACTGATTTTTCTACAACATACAAGAACATTTTCAATCGAATATGAAAATGTACTCAAACATATTATGAAACTAAATTTTTTTACCAAATCTCCATTTGGACAAGCATGAAATCGCCTCCCTGGGTTCATCGACGTCCTTGAAGTCAATAGTCTTACATGTTCACCACATCTACAGTGAGTCGTAATCCCTTTTCCTCGGTCACTCATCGTTGTCTCGCCGATTTTCCCCAAATTCTTCTCTCTTTGAAATTGGCAAAGAAGGAACAAAATAAGAACCCTAATTGCGACACTCAATTTTATCCCCAAATCGCAAAACTATGTCGTTTTAGACAAACAGATCCAACCCAATTTGCCACGTGTTGTACACGTTAACAAGATATTTGGCAAACATTTGTAGACTTCATATGAAGTCTACAACGGCGTAAAAGAATGAAATTAATTACATTTTAGTGGCCTCAAATTTTTTGTTTGCTTGTGGACTTCAAATATCGAGGACCGGCACTATTTATGTGTCATGTATGTTCACACTACATTGGGAAAAATTATTTGGCAGGTGAAAAGAGTACAATTTACAAAGTGACAGTCCTGAGTCAGAACTTTTACACGTATGATTCAAACTGAGAACATTTAATGCCCGCTTTATTCAGAACTTTTACACGTGTAAACTTTTTCTCCTTTTAAACTCGGAACATTTATTGTCTTTGACTTCCCAAACACTATGTAGACTGCAACTGAAGTCTGCAACGTAATTAAAGCGTTTTTTTAAATTTATAAATTGAAAAAAAAATACTTTTGTAAAACTTTCATATTCATAATTAAACTATAATCATTTGTGAAGTATGAAAAATAAAATTTCACAACATTGAATGAAATTATAGAAAAAGACAAATTGCATTAGAAATGAAATGAATGAATAACATGTTGTATACTAGAGTATACATGAATACCAAACGCTTATACTCCATCACAATTTAGTTAGCTATTGAAACGATTTGTTTTTGTAATTGGGTACATATAAGTTGTATGAGTTTATGCTTGTAGTGGGTTTATGTTTTGGTATTCATATAGATAGTTTAAGGTTTATAGTAATTGTAGTTGTAATGTAGGGTTTGATTTAAGGTTCATAATTCCTACATTAACACGTTTAAAAACATAAACCTTGCACAAAATTGATAAATTGTTAATATATTACATGTTTGAATGTTTGATAAAAGTTTTTATTTAAGTATTTGAATAATCCTTTGAAAATAACAAATTTAGGGTTTCGAATTGTAGATTTCAATCGAAATCTACTTTAGGGTCGTAGACTTCATTTATAGTCTACATAGAGTTAGGGTTTTGATTTAGAGTATAGGGTTTCGGGTTGTAGACTTCATTTGCAGTCTAAATGAACAGGAAATTTTTTCTTGTTCGGCTAAATATACAATAAAATCTACGGACTAAACCGCGGAATCCTCCTTCCTATGTTGTCTCATAGTAAACCAATTGTGTACTTTAATCCTCCTTCCCACGTTGTTATTTTCGAATAGAAGGTATTTAATTCTCTTTATCTCTGAAATATCTTCGATTCGAGCTCGGGTCTCACTGTTTACGGAGTTATTCTCAATGCTACCTTAATCTCTTCCTCTGAGAAATAATGTCTTCCCTCTTATGTTGTTTGGATTCGAGATCTGGTCTCGATTGGGCCAAAATGGATTTAAAATCTCGGTTTTCCTTGCGTTTATATATTTTTCGGATCTTGTCGTTTTATTTCTTCTACAGATCTTGTCGTTCCATTTCTTCTACAGATCTCGTCATTTCATTTCTTCTACAGATCTTGTCGTTTAAATTATTATTCAGACATGAAATAAACATATCTTCATATCTATTCAAAACCACTATATGTGACACAATTATACCTTTAGATCTAGGTCTTTTTGTTACTTTTTATTATACTTTTTCATGGCTATTACCAAATTCACCCTTATCAAATTTGATAATTATATAGGTTAATACTTGTTTCAAATGTAAACATCTTTTGCAGACTACTTGTTCAGAGTTGTAATTTACTTTAATGTTTGAGTAATTGTTGTTACTCACCACGTTTTTATACCAAGGGTCTTGAGCCCGAACCGGATAAGAGCATTGGATACTATAGCGGTTATACGAAAGTCATGAATGCTATTACGGTTCCTGGTGTTTTCCTTCCTGACGAATTGGATGATATCAGAAAGTCGTCCTTGGGATTGTTCCTGAGGTTACATGAAATGCATTTTGGTTGGGCATCTAGGCTAGTCCATCATATACTAACTTTACAATGCGAGAAGGAACAGGAGATATGGAGTCTCATTGGTGTTAACCCGATAAGGTTCTCTCTCCATGAGTTTGAACATATCACATGTTTGAATTGTGATTATGTTGAAGACCTTGGTCAACCTACTGTAGCGATTACGGAAGCCATGGACGCTTTCTGGAACCTCCTTGGACTGAGTGTTGATCAGGCTCCTTCTCTTGATGATTTAGTTGTTGTTCTTAATGTTTATGGCGAATGGGACAGAGTGGACCGTATGAGGCTGGGTTATCTTGCCATCTATGTTGCCTATGTTAAAGGCAAAAGAGGTTCAACAAAAATCTCCATTCTGATGGCTAGGTTTGTTATGAATGAAGATGCTTTTCTAAAGTATCCCCATGGAAGACTAGCTTTCAAGAATCTCATGGACTGTATATATCATTTCCAGTCTGCATTCAAATGATTCACTTGCATTTGATGTGTTAACTAGGTCCTGTTAAGTATGAGGCTGCCAGAATGAAATCAAAACGTCAACCTATAAAATATGTAGGTCCAAGCCAAAAGAGAAAGCTTCATGAGGGTGCAAGTATTGATGGAGAAGACCAAATGTCGCTAGTGAAGACCTTACAAGGTCTTATTGATGCATCCTACAACAAATTGAGTAGCAAGATGGACGATGGTTTCAATAGGTGGGATGAAAAGTTTGACAAGATATCTGAAAGGGTCTCTGCTCTTGAGGGGTCCAACTATGCTGTTAAAAAGGGAAGGAAGGAGGAGGTGAGATCTACTGCTCATGCTGAGGGAGGGGTACAAACTGATAAGCCAGTGATAGAGGCAGCTCCTCAGCCGAATGCACAACAATGCGATGCTCCTAATGTAGGGGTTAGTAACGCACCCTTGTATTCCACACGCTTTAGCCAGAGGATAGCAGACATAGCAAAGAAGCCTAAGTCTAAGTCTAAGTGATGAATTTACAGGCATCTAAGATCATATATTGTTGTGTTCTCAGACTGTTTGATTGTTTGTGTATTGTTTGAAGACTATGCTTTTTTATTTAGATTGTTGTTACATACATTGGGGGTTGGTTGCTGTTTAAAGACTATGCTATAATATATAACATAATACTTGTTTAATTCTACATACAATTTGCTTACACAACAAAATTTTTTAACTTTCTTCCTCCATTACTTGCAGAGTAAGTTTCAGAACAACCAAGACGTACAGATGGAGGAACTTCAAGATGAGAGTGATCTGATAAGTGAGAGTGTCAATGGGGCTGAGGCAAGTGTTCAGGTTGTTGAAAAGCCAAAACAGGATGTGTTGGAGAAACAGAAAAATATACATATTGAGAAGAATGATGCGGCTTTGCTTATGGCACGGAATAAGGTCCAAAGAAAGAGGAATCTTGCTAACACACAGAAAACGCCATACAAAGGGGATGTAACTGCACAGAGGATCATTCCAAATGAATTTCCAACAGGAAAAGGATATGATCCTTTTGCTCATGTTGATCAGAAAAAGGTGCAAGAGCTAGAGGATTTGTTGAGAGATGAACCGTAAGTATTTTTCTCTCTTTCTAATATGACTTCCATTATTCACAACTTGAAAATTCACTTATGATTGTGTTGTATATAGGCAAGGAGAAGAGCTGGTGCCTAACACCCGTGCCAATTGGTTCTATCTCTGGAGAACCCCAACTGAATGGCTCAAGGACTCTGTAAGTATCTCCAATTCCTGGAAGACTGTAGTTGTACACTTCATGTGTAGACGTCACTTGACAGTGCAGACTTAATTTGTTATTTTTTTCCTGTTTCATCATATGGATGCTGCAATAAAACTACTTAGGCTACGTTTCCACAACCATCCAGAGTGGTTTAGGAGCGACAAAATCTGTTTCATTGATACAGTCTTACCCATGTTGTGGACCAGTAAATACGAAGATTTTAAATCCTTCCCGGCAAATCCCGATGGGTCTGGTAAGTTGTTGCCTGCTGGAGCAGCGACACACTACACAGGTGAAGAACCATCATATTGTAGGTCAGACAAGATATGGGGGCAGCAAGTGGATGACATCTACATGCCAATGAACATCAAAAAGAGTCATTGGATTGGTCTGTGGATTTTAATTCCAACGCATAAGATTGGTCTGTGGATTTCAAGATTGTTGTGTGGGATAGTTCTGAGCTTACTACCCCTGTCAAACAAATGAAAGAGTTAGTAGAGCCAAAAGCCGTAATGGTGCCTTATCTTATTCGGGAGACTTGTCCTGAGCAGGAAAGGCCCTTTTGGGATCGTAAAACCTTTTACGATCGAGCGGCAGAAAGTGCCACAACAGAAGGACGGTTCGAGTTGTGGTGTATTTTGTTTGAAGGTCATTGAATGTCATGCTCTGGGTCTTCCATTTAGCGTGATGAAGAACTTTGATATCAATGCAGCCAGGGACAAGTTTGCGGCCGAGATATACGACGAGACAAGACAGGATGGCACAGAAACTCGAAATTGGGATCACTTAGACTTCTACGAGCCGAGATGGTACTTCGGTTCAGTAATTCGTACCTTTCTTATCCCGTTAAAAACTATTAAGGATTCTTGCATATTTTTGTACATGTAAGATAAACTCATATCCTTAGCATCTCGGGATAATTTGTACTTTTGTGAAGATAGGTTAGTAAATGCACAAACTCAGATCCTTGGCATCTCGAGATAAGTTAGTACTTTTGTGAAGATAGGTTATTAACGGCTGATTTAATATTTGTTAAAACATTTTAGACTTCTATGGTAGATTTCTCTTGTAGAATTCTACTTAAGAATGTTTCACTTTTGATAAGGATAATGATAATGTCTTACCTTTTAGTATAAACATATACAAAATAAACACACAAGATTACTAGATTTGGCCCTGGTTCGAATTTAAGCAGAAACAATTAACATTTTTTTTTACACAAATTTTTAACTACCTTATATCACCTAGGTTGAGCATAGATTCGTGCATAAGTTGGAAATTATTATAATTTTTTTTTTCTAAAATAATTGAACACACAGTTGAGCATGAACAAAAGTTTAGTTTTAAACTAAAATGTAATAACTTCAGCTTCAGAACAAGTAAAGATGGTAGTAACAAACACAGAAGTTTAGTAGAGAAGTTGTCTATTTAAGACGTCTACTACAGAAGTCTACACCTGAAGTCTACTACAGCCGATTTAATGATGTAAAACATTGATTAAGTAGTGAACACAGTCTGGTTTGAAGTACCTTAACTTAGGCAATGCGGACGCGTATGACCCATTTGATGGCAGTTTGAACACTTGTAGGGGTTGTGAAGCTTGTGCGGTTTTGTTCCTTTCCTCCTTGACAGTTCTCGGTAAGATTGCCATCTAGACTTCTTCTTCCTACCTTTTTTAGGTTGCACCTCAGGAGGTAAACATGGTACCTCAGGATACGGTAACGCATCGTTTTTGGGGAAAATATTTTGGTAGTATGCCGCATACAAATACTCCCTACCGTATGATAGACAAAGCGCTGTAGCCACATCTGCACCACTTATTATCGAAGCTAGCATGTGAGCAAGGTATCCTTTCGATTTGAAAAAAATACCACAAGAACATTTCTTGTGAAGCAAGTCAACAAGATAATTTCGTGTTCCTCCCTTTATAATGAACTGGTTATCGTCTATCCGTTCCACTGTCATTGGACCCGCGTAATGGTCACGAGTTGCCAAACAAGTATTCAACTCCCTGACTAAAGCGTGTGGTTAGCTTGGAAGCATCGTCTCGTCTTTTATAAAACCATCTTACAAGCTTGATTCTGATAAAATCAAGAAGGTATGCTACGGGAAATCCTCGTGCGACCTTAAGCGCTGTGTTGATCGATTCGGCAATGTTGCTAGTCTTGATGTTGTACCTAAGTCCGTTACAATATACTCGTGACCAAAGTTTTGGATCCGCGTCTTCCAAGTATTTTGCAATGGCCGGTGATGCTGTGCGTAGCGCGTCCATGTATCGATCATAAGCTTCTCCCGTATATGCATACGTGATATATTAGGATTTTAGCCTCTTTTACTTATTGTTTTCTATTGTTTTTCGAGTCTTTACCGTTCTTTTTGTGTCTTCTCAGGTTCTAGAAGGATCTCAAGTATGGATTGGAGTCATTGGGGGTCATTGGAGCAAAAGGGACGAATCTTGAGAAAAGATGGCGTTTTTCATAATCGAGCACCTGCTCGGTCTGGAGCGAGCACCTGCTCGCCCGAAGACTCGAAGATCCAAGAGTCCCTAGAAACGGGACCGACCGGTCCGGACTTGAAGAATCGAGGCCATGCTCCCTGGAAACTGGACCGACCGGTCCAACCCATGGAAAGGCCGAGACTCGCGAAAGAAAGGGGACCGACCGGTCCCATGAAAAACTCACGCTGAAACATTCTGAAACATACCACTTTTTAGACACGTTTTGTTCTAAGCTTTTGGAGACTTTTTCCATTTGTTTACACTTTGCTTTTGGATTACTTTGAAGATTTGGAAGATCATTCCACATTTCTATTGAGAAGAATTCTAATCCCTATTCTCTTTTATATTATGAATTCTCTTTATACTTTTGTTGTGTTTGATTCCATCATGCTTGAGTAGTCCATTAGCTAGATTAGGGGATTTCAATGGTGATTTAGGATTGATTAGTGACTGAGCCAAATAGGATAGATTATCATATGTCTTCATCAAATGGGATTCGTAATGCTTAGGCTAGCGTGGCCGCCTAGTCTATGATTTCAAGTTAACTTATTCACGACAGTGCTCTAGGTTGCTAGATAAACCATTGGTGAGCAATTGGTGTGTAACCAACGACAGTTGATTGTTACCATCGATTGTGAACAAATTGAACCAATATGTTAATGCTTGTCAACATCTCTGAATTCAAACGACAGTTTAGGCATTTAGGTTGTTAGATAAAGATATTGATGCATCACAACAGTGGGGCAATATTACATTTATGTTTGAGTTCTAGACCGCGCTTAAATTGAATCCGGAATAGTTGCTCAGTCCTTAGTTCAAAATCACCGGCGAATGACCTTGATCTAGTGCTTGTTTTAATTGAATTTCTTATCGTTTAATTTGTTGTCTCGTTCATTGTTTCATTATAATCAAAAACCCATATTTTATCTTAGCTTTAATTTAAAATCTATAATTTCAAAGTGTAACCTTGGTCTCTGTGGATTCGATACCCTTTATACTACTGCGATTGTCTGTGCACTTGCAGTATTATTTTGGGTTAAAACTTTTAGACATCAATACGCAGCACCTTTGACCAAGTACATTAGGTCTTTTCCACCAAAAATTTGGGCAATGTTACACTGGAGATGGTAATAACATATGCCACGTGTTGCCCATGGGAAAACCTTCGCGCATGCATTGATAATAGATTGATGCCTATCCGAAACTATGACCAACGGGTAGCCATACGATATACATAAACGCAATTTCTTGAAAAACCATTCCCACGACTCATTATTCTCACTATCGACAACCCCAAAGGCCAAAGGAAATATTTGGAAATTAGCGTCTTGCGCAGCTGCCACTAACAAAGTCCCTTCGTATTTCCCGCTCAAATGTGTCCCATCAACAACAATTACTCGTCGAAGATACTTAAATTCGGCTATTGAAGCTCCGAATGCTATGAATAGATATTTAAATCTATTTGTAGCATTCATTTCAAGACCGGTCACTGTCCCCGGATTAGCTTTCGCGATGTGATGCAAGTATGATGGAAGAAGCCGATATCCATCTTTCAGTGACCCCCTAACCAATGTTTGTGCATATTTAAGAGCTCTATATGCGGTGGTATAATCTAAAGTCATCCCAAACATCGTTTTCATTGCATCCTTGATGTGCTCCGGGGTAATTCCGTTAATGACTCCAACTCGCTATATAAATAGATGACCAACGTATTTCGGTGTGGAGTGTTTACGGTGAGCCACTCGATCTGCCGTGGAACACGTATGAACGTTCACATACTTTGTCACCCAAAACCGGTTTGCTTCGTTCTTTACACTCGCTCTTACCTTCCACTCGCACCCTTTCACACGACACAACGCCACAAAAAGCATTGTCGTAGACTTATACACCTTGAAAATAAATCTTAGCATCAAAGCCGTCAACCGCAATTCCTTAAGTAGCTCATCCTTCGTACTAAAACTCTGTTTCACGAATATGTTATCGGACCATGTTGGATTTGAACTACCTCTACCGCCCAAATTATTTGCATTCACACCAAAAGATGTATCTTCTTCGTCCTCGTCTTTGATTTTTCCATACTCACTGTAGTCGTCGTTACTACTGGGTTCATCTTCTTCTTTAACACCATCCACACCACCAAATGCCTCGTCTTTAACATCATCTCTAAACTCATCTCCAACATCATTATCCTCGTCCTCATCCTCGGATTCTACCACATCTTCATTACTACCGTCATCCTCACAATCAGCATCATCCACCACGGGCCGACTCGACACACAAAGACGTAATACTTTTGTTCTACTTAGCTCAATCAAACTTTGGACTTGTCTATCATTTTTAACGTGCATAGGAGGTATATCTCGAGCCATCTGTTGCAACATTGATGGAGGAAGTAAGTAAGTGAGCTCCACCACCTCTAATTTTTTATCAATGTCATAATCATCATGTGCAATTTCAACAAGTTCCTCATGTTTAAAACCATCACTCAAAAAAAACATTCTCCCACCTCTTCGATTGTCAACCTCAAAATGCCAAATACTATCTTCCATAATCCAACCTCCATAAACAATAGGTAACTGAACAATCATCTGTAAAATACAAACAAGGATATGCTATTAGTACAAATTGGAAAACAGACTTCAAATGCAGTCTACATTGAGTAGACTTCAAATGCAGTCTTCAAATGCAGTCTATAATGGGTTATTTTTGCAATTAAGGCAAATCGGTATGTAGACTGCAAATGAAGTCTACAAGTGTTGTAGACTTTATTTGCAGTCTACAAAGGTTACTTTTGCATTTGACCAAAGGTTACTTTTGCATTTGACCAAAACGTTGACTTTTTGGTGTAGACTTCATTTGCAGTCTACATAAAAGTGCAAGTTACTTTTGCATTTGATCAAATATTCACTGTTTAAAAAGTAGACTTCATTTGCAGTCTACATAAGAAAGTAGACTTCATTTGTAGACTACATAAGGAAAGTAGACTTCATTTGCAGTCTACGCCAAAAAAAAAACAGGTTACTTTTGGATTTGACTTTTGTTGACTTTTCAAATTAGACTGCAAATGAAGTCTACATAAAATGTAGGCTTAGTTTTGCATTTGACCAAAAAATTTGTACTCTTTTTTGTAGAGTGGAAATGAAGTCTACAAAAGATATGTACTTTCCGGTCAATTTTTCGAAAGATTGGTCAAACACAAAACTAACCTCACTTTTCAGAGTAGACTGCAAATGAAGTCTACAAAAAAAAGTTCAAATCCAAAAGTGACCTGTTTGTAGACTGCATTTGAAGTCTACTTCAAGTAGACTTCAAATGCAGTCTACTTTTTACGGTCAATGGTTTGGTCAAATGCAAAAGTAACCTGATTTTTCCGCTCCCTACACACGAAGTCTACTATATTTTTTATTGTTGTCAAAGAAAACTGTGTACACTTAAAATGCAGTCTACTTAACCTTTTTTACAAATAATAGTCAAATGCAAATCTAACTCATAGTTGACTTATAGACTTCAAATGCAGTCTACATTTACGAACCAGATCTGAAATTTTCGAAAATCAAAAATCGTTACCTTTTTCACTCGTTCGACTTCGTATTCACGTTCTTAACCACCGAAACTATCAATTTCACCGAAAAAACAACTTCAACCGTTTTATTTGGAAGAATTACGGGAAAACATGAAGTTATGAGTGAAAATTTTGAAAGAACGAAAATAAGAGAGATTTAGATAAAATTGGGGAGAAAATTAATGATGTCTACGTTATGAGCTCACTTATTATGCATTTACGTAACAAAAAATCAGTTGGTGTAGCATTTAGAGCTTCAATTTGGTTGTTCATGGTGGTTGGAAAAATTGAAGAAAATGGCATTTTCGTAAATAAGTTGATGTTTTTGGTGTTTTAGTCTTTTGATAAGTTTCTGATTTTAAAAAAAAATAATAATAAACTAAAGATAATGGCATTTTCGTGAATATGAGAAGAAGAGAGAGAGAGATTTGTAAGAAAGTAGTGAATAGTAAAGAGGAGGAAAAGTGGGTTAGTTTTGCATTTGACCAAAAGAAATGGGTTAGTTGAGAAATCGTCTCAAATTAAAATGAAGTTTTAACAATTAAAACTCAACTCTAAACCCCAAACTTAAACCATACCTCCTAAAACTATACCCTACTTTAAGAATAGTTAATCCAAACCCAAAAATTTTAATTGCAAACCTATTGAAAATCAATTTTTACATTTGTGATATTTTTGGAACTATTGAAAAAATGGTATTTTAAAAATGGTGGCATATTAGGGAATTCCTCTTCTTTTTAATCTGGATCAACAAAACAAATTTTTAGTAAATCGAAATCACTCGACTAGAAATGATTAGCATATCTAAAGGTAAAAAAATCGTCCCAAAAGCTAAACTTACAATTAAGCAACTGAATCATAAAAAATATTCAATTTTAAACAATGTTTTTAAAACCGGACCGACGACTGAACCGGCAAAGATTTCAGGTCATGGGTCAATGTGGTCCAACCGGGTCGAACCGGGTTTAAAAGTTTTTTTATAGATACCAGTATAAACAATTTTCTATAACTATTATATCTAAATATAAATTATATCCTTCAAATATATATATTTAGATTTTTCAATCATGAATAAAAATACATAAATTAAATATATATATATATATATATATTGTTTTAAAAAGAATTAAAGTGTAACAATTTAAAATCATTAAATATTTTATTTAAAAAATTGATCAAACAATGGATGAGAGGTAAAAACAAACAAAAAGCATTATGAAATGAAATAAAATACAAACCAAATTAAATTCCAGAAACGAGTACTTTCAAATGTGATCTCATCAAATTCAGTTATTCAAGTAAAAGACAAGTTTGAAAATGAATAGTAAAATTTATAAATCAAAAATTTTAGAAACTTTAAATTAATGAAGAAAATAATGAATGAAATCAATAAGATTCCTTAGCTCGGTCAGCTCAGTTTCGGTCTTTTTCTTTTATTTATGTAAGTAACTTAGCTCCATTTTGGGTAACCAATAGGGATAATTTCATATAATCCAATGTTTAGTTGTAAAAAAAAAAAAAAAAAAAAATGTCAAACCCGGGTCAACCCAAACCGGTTAGGTCTCCGGTTCGCGGTTGAACCCGGTCCGACCCCTGGTCTGGTCCGGGTTTCAAAACAATGATTTTAAAGAGTTTGGATTGATTGAATTCCTTCTTTTTTTTAGTCGAAGGATTGATTGAATTCCTTATCTTCTATTTCTGATGAATCTTGATCATCAATTGTGATAATGCTATTGCGATTGCTAGTCCTATTTCGGTGGATGAGCAGGCATCTTTAATTTGTCAGTTAACATTTAATCAACGGCACGCCATAACATATTGTGGCTGTGGTGCTAGGTCAGATTTGGAGACGATTCGAAGTAACCTTCAGAAAACAGAGATGGAGTTAACTCGACTAAAGCTTCTTGTGAAGAAGCGTTGCAGAGGCGTCGACGTTAAGGACCTTGTGATGATGTGTTTAATTATTGTATGTGTGATGAGTTTGTTATATGTTTGTGGACAAGTTCTTAGTTTCTCTTATCCATTAATGTTGTATAATATTGAAATTAGGATTGTAATATGTGGAACAAAGCTTCTGGTCTTTTGCCTCTTTATGGGTTGTCATACGTGTTCATATTATAATGTTGGTCTCTGTTTTAGGTAGATCTGACGTTTGGTTAAGAGATGCATTTTGCGGATTTTAGTAGAACTATGATATATTTTGGTTTTTATGTATTTTGGATTCCAAGGGTTTTTATGTATTTCCGATTCACACAACATCTACAATTACATAACAAACAACAAACCACTAAACCCATACGAACTACGAAGTAACATACTAGATAGCAAACTTGTACAAAACGACAATTACCACAACAAACAGAACCATGTTCTTTAAACTCTGAAGCTGCATCTTGCAATCTTTAATTTCCTTTTCAATACCATCTAGCTCCTTCTTAAAATTCCTCATCACGACTTCACAAGTCTTTGTCTCCATTGTCAGATTTTCCATGGTTGATTCTGAAACTGCTAAACCCTTCTCTAAACTCAATGAAGTTCTTTCAAGATCACCAAGCTTTGGTTTCATTTCTTCAATTTCTTCAAGCATAGATTCATCTGTCCGTTTGAACAAGTGAAACTGATTTTTCTACAACATACAAGAACATTTTCAATCGAATATGAAAATGTACTCAAACATATTATGAAACTAAATTTTTTTACCTCATCTCCATTTGGACAAGCATGAAATCGCCTCCCTGGGTTCATCGACGTCCTTGAAGTCAATAGTCTTACATGTTCACCACATCTACAGTGAGTCGTAATCCCTTTTCCTCGGTCACTCATCGTTGTCTCGCCGATTTTCCCCAAATTCTTCTCTCTTTGAAATTGGCAAAGAAGGAACAAAATAAGAACCCTAATTGCGACACTCAATTTTATCCCCAAATCGCAAAACTATGTCGTTTTAGACAAACAGATCCAACCCAATTTGCCACGTGTTGTACACGTTAACAAGATATTTGGCAAACATTTGTAGACTTCATATGTAGACTTCATATGAAGTCTACAACGGCGTAAAAGAATGAAATTAATTACATTTTAGTGGCCTCAAATTTTTTGTTTGCTTGTGGACTTCAAATATCGAGGACCGGCACTATTTATGTGTCATGTATGTTCACACTACATTGGGAAAAATTATTTGGCAGGTGAAAAGAGTACAACTTACAAAGTGACAGTCCTGAGTCAGAACTTTTACACGTATGATTCAAACTGAGAACATTTAATGCCCGCTTTATTCAGAACTTTTACACGTGTAAACTTTTTCTCCTTTTAAACTCGGAACATTTATTGTCTTTGACTTCCCAAACACTATGTAGACTGCAACTGAAGTCTGCAACGTAATTAAAGCGTTTTTTTAAATTTATAAATTGAAAAAAAAATACTTTTGTAAAACTTTCATATTCATAATTAAACTATAATCATTTGTGAAGTATGAAAAATAAAATTTCACAACATTGAATGAAATTATAGAAAAAGACAAATTGCATTAGAAATGAAATGAATGAATAACATGTTGTATACTAGAGTATACATGAATACCAAACGCTTATACTCCATCACAATTTAGTTAGCTATTGAAACGATTTGTTTTTGTAATTGGGTACATATAAGTTGTATGAGTTTATGCTTGTAGTGGGTTTATGTTTTGGTATTCATATAGATAGTTTAAGGTTTATAGTAATTGTAGTTGTAATGTAGGGTTTGATTTAAGGTTCATAATTCCTACATTAACACGTTTAAAAACATAAACCTTGCACAAAATTGATAAATTGTTAATATATTACATGTTTGAATGTTTGATAAAAGTTTTTATTTAAGTATTTGAATAATCCTTTGAAAATAACAAATTTAGGGTTTCGAATTGTAGATTTCAATCGAAATCTACTTTAGGGTCGTAGACTTCATTTATAGTCTACATAGAGTTAGGGTTTTGATTTAGAGTATAGGGTTTCGGGTTGTAGACTTCATTTGCAGTCTAAATGAACAGGAAATTTTTTCTTGTTCGGCTAAATATACAATAAAATCTACGGACTAAACCGCGGAATCCTCCTTCCTATGTTGTCTCATAGTAAACCAATTGTGTACTTTAATCCTCCTTCCCACGTTGTTATTTTCGAATAGAAGGTATTTAATTCTCTTTATCTCTGAAATATCTTCGATTCGAGCTCGGGTCTCACTGTTTACGGAGTTGTTCTCAATGCTACCTTAATCTCTTCCTCTGAGAAATAATGTCTTCCCTCTTATGTTGTTTGGATTCGAGATCTGGTCTCGATTGGGCCAAAATGAATTTAAAATCTCGGTTTTCCTTGCGTTTATATATTTTTCGGATCTTGTCGTTTTATTTCTTCTACAGATCTTGTCGTTCCATTTCTTCTACAGATCTCGTCATTTCATTTCTTCTACAGATCTTGTCGTTTAAATTATTATTCAGACATGAAATAAACATATCTTCATATCTATTCAAAACCACTATATGTGACACAATTATACCTTTAGATCTAGGTCTTTTTGTTACTTTTTATTATACTTTTTCATGGCTATTACCAAATTCACCTTTATCAAATTTGATAATTATATAGGTTAATACTTGCTTCAAATGTAAACATCTTTTGCAGACTACTTGTTCAGAGTTGTAATTTACTTTAATGTTTGAATAATTGTTGTTATTTGATCTGCAGAGAGGTCAGCATGGGTACACAAGAATTCCCACCACGTTTTTATACCAAGGGTCTTGAGCCCGAACCGGATAAGAGCATTGGATACTATAGCGGTTATACGAAAGTCATGAATGCTATTACGGCTCCTGGTGTTTTCCTTCCTGACGAATTGGATGATATCAGAAAGTCGTCCTTGGGATTGTTCCTGAGGTTACATGAAATGCATTTTGGTTGGGCATCTAGGCTAGTCCATCATATACTAACTTTACAATGCGAGAAGGAACAGGAGATATGGAGTCTCATTGGTGTTAACCCGATAAGGTTCTCTCTCCATGAGTTTGAACATATCACATGTTTGAATTGTGATTATGTTGAAGACCTTGGTCAACCTACTGTAGCGATTACGGAAGCCATGGACGCTTTCTGGAACCTCCTTGGACTGAGTGTTGATCAGGCTCCTTCTCTTGATGATTTAGTTGTTGTTCTTAATGTTTATGGCGAATGGGACAGAGTGGACCGTATGAGGCTGGGTTATCTTGCCATCTATGTTGCCTATGTTAAAGGCAAAAGAGGTTCAACAAAAATCTCCATTCAGATGGCTAGGTTTGTTATGAATGAAGATGCTTTTCTAAAGTATCCCCATGGAAGACTAGCTTTCAAGAATCTCATGGACTGTATACTTCATTTCCAGTCTGCATTCAAATGATTCACTTGCATTTGATGTGTTAACCAGGTCCTGTTAAGTATGAGGCTGCCAGAATGAAATCAAAACGTCAACCTATAAAATATGTAGGTCCAAGCCAAAAGAGAAAGCTTCATGAGGGTGCAAGTATTGATGGAGAAGACCAAATGTCGCTAGTGAAGACCTTACAAGGTCTTATTGATGCATCCTACAACAAATTGAGTAGCAAGATGGACGATGGTTTCAATAGGTGGGATGAAAAGTTTGACAAGATATCTGAAAGGGTCTCTGCTCTTGAGGGGTCCAACTATGCTGTTAAAAAGGGAAGGAAGGAGGAGGTGAGATCTACTGCTCATGCTGAGGGAGGGGTACAAACTGATAAGCCAGTGATAGAGGCAGCTCCTCAGCCGAATGCACAACAATGCGATGCTCCTAATGTAGGGGTTAGTAACGCACCCTTGTATTCCACACGCTTTAGCCAGAGGATAGCAGACATAGCAAAGAAGCCTAAGTCTAAGTCTAAGTGATGAATTTACAGGCATCTAAGATCATATATTGTTGTGTTCTCAGACTGTTTGATTGTTTGTGTATTGTTTGAAGACTATGCTTTTTTATTTAGATTGTTGTTACATACATTGGGGGTTGGTTGCTGTTTAAAGACTATGCTATAATATATAACATAATACTTGTTTAATTCTACATACAATTTGCTTACACACCAAAATTTTTTAACTTTCTTCCTCCATTACTTGCAGAGTAAGTTTCAGAACAACCAAGACGTACAGATGGAGGAACTTCAAGATGAGAGTGATCTGATAAGTGAGAGTGTCAATGGGGCTGAGGCAAGTGTTCAAGTTGTTGAAAAGCCAAAACAGGATGTGTTGGAGAAACAGAAAAATATACATATTGAGAAGAATGATGCGGCTTTGCTTATGGCACGGAATAAGGTCCAAAGAAAGAGGAATCTTGCTAACACACAGAAAACGCCATACAAAGGGGACGTAACTGCACAGAGGATCATTCCAAATGAATTTCCAACAGGAAAAGGATATGATCCTTTTGCTCATGTTGATCAGAAAAAGGTGCAAGAGCTAGAGGATTTGTTGAGAGATGAACCGTAAGTATTTTTCTCTCTTTCTAATATGACTTCCATTATTCACAACTTGAAAATTCACTTATGATTGTGTTGTATATAGGCAAGGAGAAGAGCTGGTGCCTAACACCCGTGCCAATTGGTTCTATCTCTGGAGAACCCCAACTGAATGGCTCAAGGACTCTGTAAGTATCTCCAATTCCTGGAAGACTGTAGTTGTACACTTCATGTGTAGACGTCACTTGACAGTGCAGGCTTAATTTGTTATTTTTTTCCTGTTTCATCATATGGATGCTGCAATAAAACTACTTAGGCTACGTTTCCACAACCATCCAGAGTGGTTTAGGAGCGACAAAATCTGTTTCATTGATACAGTCTTACCCATGTTGTGGACCAGTAAATACGAAGATTTTAAATCCTTCCCGGCAAATCCCGATGGGTCTGGTAAGTTGTTGCCTGCTGGAGCAGCGACACACTACACAGGTGAAGAACCATCATATTGTAGGTCAGACAAGATATGGGGGCAGCAAGTGGATGACATCTACATGCCAATGAACATCAAAAAGAGTCATTGGATTGGTCTGTGGATTTTAATTCCAACGCATAAGATTGGTCTGTGGATTTCAAGATTGTTGTGTGGGATAGTTCTGAGCTTACTACCTCTGTCAAACAAATGAAAGAGTTAGTAGAGCCAATAGCCGTAATGGTGCCTTATCTTATTCGGGAGACTTGTCCTGAGCAGGAAAGGCCCTTTTGGGATCGTAAAACCTTTTACGATCGAGCGGCAGAAAGTGCCACAACAGAAGGACGGTTCGAGTTGTGGTGTATTTTGTTTGAAGGTCATTGAATGTCATGCTCTGGGTCTTCCATTTAGCGTGATGAAGAACTTTGATATCAATGCAGCCAGGGACAAGTTTGCGGCCGAGATATACGACGAGACAAGACAGGATGGCACAGAAACTCGAAATTGGGATCACTTAGACTTCTACGAGCCGAGATGGTACTTCGGTTCAGTAATTCGTACCTTTCTTATCCCGTTAAAAACTATTAAGGATTCTTGCATATTTCTGTACATGTAAGATAAACTCATATCCTTAGCATCTCGGGATAATTTGTACTTTTGTGAAGATAGGTTAGTAAATGCACAAACTCAGATCCTTGGCATCTCGAGATAAGTTAGTACTTTTGTGAAGATAGGTTATTAACGGCTGATTTAATATTTGTTAAAACATTTTAGACTTCTATGGTAGATTTCTCTTGTAGAATTCTACTTAAGAATGTTTCACTTTTGATAAGGATAATGATAATGTCTTACCTTTTAGTATAAACATATACAAAATAAACACACAAGATTACTAGATTTGGCCCTGGTTCGAATTTAAGCAGAAACAACTAACATTTTTTTTTACACAAATTTTTAACTACCTTATATCACCTAGGTTGAGCATAGATTCGTGCATAAGTTGGAAATTATTATAATTTTTTTTTTCTAAAATAATTGAACACACAGTTGAGCATGAACAAAAGTTTAGTTTTAAACTAAAATGTAATAACTTCAGCTTCAGAACAAGTAAAGATGGTAGTAACAAACACAGAAGTTTAGTAGAGAAGTTGTCTATTTAAGACGTCTACTACAGAAGTCTACACCTGAAGTCTACTACTGCCGATTTAATGATGTAAAACATTGATTAAGTAGTGAACACAGTCTGGTTTGAAGTACCTTAACTTAGGCAATGCGGACGCGTATGACCCGTTTGATGGCAGTTTGAACACTTGTAGGGGTTGTGAAGCTTGCGCGGTTTTGTTCCTTTCCTCCTTGACAGTTCTAGGTAAGATTGCCATCTAGACTTCTTCTTCCTACCTTTTTTAGGTTGCACCTCAGGAGGTAAACATGGTACCTCAGGATACGGTAACGCATCGTTTTTGGGGAAAATGTTTTGGTAGTATGCCGCATACAAATACTCCCTACCGTATGATAGACAAAGCGCCGTAGCCACATCTGCACCACTTATTATCGAAGCCACAATAGCATGTGAGCAAGGTATCCTTTCGATTTGAAAAAAATACCACAAGAACATTTCTTGTGAAGCAAGTCAACAAGATAATTTCGTGTTCCTCCCTTTATAATGAACTGGTTATCGTCTATCCGTTCCACTGTCATTGGACCCGCGTAATGGTCACGAGTTGCCAACAAGTATTCAACTCCCTGACTAAAGCGTGTGGTTAGCTTGGAAGCATCGTCTCGTCTTTTATAAAACCATCTTACAAGCTTGATTCTGATAAAATCAAGAAGGTATGCTACGGGAAATCCTCGTGTGACCTTAAGCGCTGCGTTGATCGATTCGGCAATGTTGCTAGTCTTGATGTTGTACCTAAGTCCGTTACAATATACTCGTGACCAAAGTTTTGGATCCGCGTCTTCCAAGTATTTTGTAATGGTCGGTGATGCTGTGCGTAGCGCGTCCATGTATCGATCATAAGCTTCTCCCGTATATGCATACGTGATATATTAGGATATTGGCCTCTTTTACTTATTGTTTTCTATTGTTTTTCGAGTCTTTACCGTTCTTTTTGTGTCTTCTCAGGTTCTAGGAGGATCTCAAGTATGGATTGGAGTCATTGGGGGTCATTGGAGCAAAAGGGACGAATCTTGAGAAAAGATGGCGTTTTTCATATTCGAGCACCTGCTCGGTCTGGAGCGAGCACCTGCTCGCCCGAAGACTCGAAGATCTAAGAGTCCCTAGAAACGGGACCGACCTGTCCGGACTTGAAGAATCGAGGCCATGCTCCCTGGAAACTAGACCGACCGGTCCAACCCATGGAAAGGCCGAGACTCGCGAAAGAAAGTGGACCGACCGGTCCCATGAAAAACTCACGCTGAAACATTCTGAAACATTCCACTTTTTAGACACGTTTTGTTCTAAGCTTTTGTAGACTTTTTCCATTTGTTCTACACTTTGCTTTTGGATTACTTTGAAGATTTGGAAGATCATTCCACATTTCTATTGAGAAGAATTCTAATCCCTATTCTCTTTTATATTATGAATTCTCTTTATACTTTTGTTGTGTTTGATTCCATCATGCTTGAGTAGTCCATTAGCTAGATTAGGGGATTTCAATGGTGATTTAGGATTGATTAGTGACTGAGCCAAATAGGATAGATTATCATATGTCTTCATCAAATGGGATTCGTAATGCTTAGGCTAGCGTGGCCGCCTAGTCTATGATTTCAAGTTAACTTATTCACGACAGTGCTCTAGGTTGCTAGATAAACCATTGGTGAGCAATTGGTGTGTAACCAACGACAGTTGATTGTTACCATCGATTGTGAACAAATTGAACCAATATGTTAATGCTTGTCAACATCTCTGAATTCAAACGACAGTTTAGGCATTTAGGTTGTTAGATAAAGATATTGATGCATCACAACAGTGGGGCAATATTACATTTATGTTTGAGTTCTAGACCGCGCTTAAATTGAATCCGGAATAGTTGCTCAGTCCTTAGTTCAAAATCACCGGCGAATGACCTTGATCTAGTGCTTGTTTTAATTGAATTTCTTATCGTTTAATTTGTTGTCTCGTTCATTGTTTCATTATAATCAAAAACCCATATTTTATCTTAGCTTTAATTTAAAATCTATAATTTCAAAGTGTAACCTTGGTCTCTGTGGATTCGATACCCTTTATACTACTGCGATTGTCTGTGCACTTGCAGTATTATTTTGGGTTAAAACTTTTAGACATCAATACGCAGCACCTTTGACCAAGTACATTAGGTCTTTTCCACCAAAAATTTGGGCAATGTTACACTGGAGATGGTAATAACATATGCCACGTGTTGCCCATGGGAAAACCTTCGCGCATGCATTGATAATAGATTGATGCCTATCCGAAACTATGACCAACGGGTAGCCATACGATATACATAAACGCAATTTCTTGAAAAACCATTCCCACGACTCATTATTCTCACTATCGACAACCCCAAAGGCCAAAGGAAATATTTGGAAATTAGCGTCTTGCGCAGCTGCCACTAACAAAGTCCCTTCGTATTTCCCGCTCAAATGTGTCCCATCAACAACAATTACTCGTCGAAGATACTTAAATTCGGCTATTGAAGCTCCGAATGCTATGAATAGATATTTAAATCTATTTGTAGCATTCATTTCAAGACCGGTCACTGTCCCCGGATTAGCTTTCGCGATGTGATGCAAGTATGATGGAAGAAGCCGATATCCATCTTTCAGTGACCCCCTAACCAATGTTTGTGCATATTTAAGAGCTCTATATGCGGTGGTATAATCTAAAGTCATCCCAAACATCGTTTTCATTGCATCCTTGATGTGCTCCGGGGTAATTCCGTTAATGACTCCAACTCGCTATATAAATAGATGACCAACGTATTTCGGTGTGGAGTGTTTACGGTGAGCCACTCGATCTGCCGTGGAACACGTATGAACGTTCACATACTTTGTCACCCAAAACCGGTTTGCTTCGTTCTTTACACTCGCTCTTACCTTCCACTCGCACCCTTTCACACGACACAACGCCACAAAAAGCATTGTCGTAGACTTATACACCTTGAAAATAAATCTTAGCATCAAAGCCGTCAACCGCAATTCCTTAAGTAGCTCATCCTTCGTACTAAAACTCTGTTTCACGAATATGTTATCGGACCATGTTGGATTTGAACTACCTCTACCGCCCAAATTATTTGCATTCACACCAAAAGATGTATCTTCTTCGTCCTCGTCTTTGATTTTTCCATACTCACTGTAGTCGTCGTTACTACTGGGTTCATCTTCTTCTTTAACACCATCCACACCACCAAATGCCTCGTCTTTAACATCATCTCCAAACTCATCTCCAACATCATTATCCTCGTCCTCATCCTCGGATTCTACCACATCTTCATTACTACCGTCATCCTCACAATCAGCATCATCCACCACGGGCCGACTCGACACACAAAGACGTAATACTTTTGTTCTACTTAGCTCAATCAAACTTTGGACTTGTCTATCATTTTTAACGTGCATAGGAGGTATATCTCGAGCCATCTGTTGCAACATTGATGGAGGAAGTGAGTAAGTGAGCTCCACCACCTCTAATTTTTTATCAATGTCATAATCATCATGTGCCATTTCAACAAGTTCCTCATGTTTAAAACCATCACTCAAAAAAAACATTCTCCCACCTCTTCGATTGTCAACCTCAAAATGCCAAATACTATCTTCCATAATCCAACCTCCATAAACAACAGGTAACTGAACAATCATCTGTAAAATACAAACAAGGATATGCTATTAGTACAAATCGGAAAACAGACTTCAAATGCAGTCTACATTGAGTAGACTTCAAATGCAGTCTTCAAATGCAGTCTATAATGGGTTATTTTTGCAATTAAGGCAAATCGGTATGTAGACTGCAAATGAAGTCTACAAGTGTTGTAGACTTTATTTGCAGTCTACAAAGGTTACTTTTGCATTTGACCAAAGGTTACTTTTGCATTTGACCAAAACGTTGACTTTTTGGTGTAGACTTCATTTGCAGTCTACATAAAAGTGCATGTTACTTTTGCATTTGATCAAATATTCACTGTTTAAAAAGTAGACTTCATTTGCAGTCTACATAAGAAAGTAGACTTCATTTGTAGACTACATAAGGAAAGTAGACTTCATTTGCAGTCTACGCCATAAAAAAAACAGGTTACTTTTGGATTTGACTTTTGTTGACTTTTCAAATTAGACTGCAAATGAAGTCTACATAAAATGTAGGCTTAGTTTTGCATTTGACCAAAAAATTTGTACTCTTTTTTGTAGAGTGGAAATGAAGTCTACAAAAGATATGTACTTTCCGGTCAATTTTTCGAAAGATTGGTCAAACACAAAACTAACCTCACTTTTCAGAGTAGACTGCAAATGAAGTCTACAAAAAAAAGTTCAAATCCAAAAGTGACCTGTTTGTAGACTGCAGTCTACTTTTTACGGTCAATGGTTTGGTCAAATGCAAAAGTAACCTGATTTTTCCGCTCCCTACACACGAAGTCTACTATATTTTTTATTGTTGTCAAAGAAAACTGTGTACACTTAAAATGCAGTCTACTTAACCTTTTTTACAAATAATAGTCAAATGCAAATCTAACTCATAGTTGACTTATAGACTTCAAATGCAGTCTACATTTACGAACCAGATCTGAAATTTTCGAAAATCAAAAATCGTTACCTTTTTCACTCGTTCGACTTCGTATTCACGTTCTTAACCACCGAAACTATCAATTTCACCGAAAAAACAACTTCAACTGTTTTATTTGGAAGAATTACGGGAAAACATGAAGTTATGAGTGAAAATTTTGAAAGAACGAAAATTAGAGAGATTTAGATGAAATTGGGGAGAAAATTAATGATGTCTACGTTATGAGCTCACTTATTATGCATTTACGTAACAAAAAATCAGTTGGTGTAGCATTTAGAGCTTCAATTTGGTTGTTCATGGTGGTTGGAAAAATTGAAGAAAATGGCATTTTCGTAAATAAGTTGATGTTTTTGGTGTTTTAGTCTTTTGATAAGTTTCTGATTTTAAAAAAAAAAAATAATAAACAAAAGATAATGGCATTTTCGTGAATATGAGAAGAAGAGAGAGAGAGATTTGTAAGAAAGTAGTGAATAGTAAAGAGAAGGAAAAGTGGGTTAGTTTTGCATTTGACCAAAAGAAATGGGTTAGTTGAGAAATCGTCTCAAATTAAAATGAAGTTTTAACAATTAAAACTCAACTCTAAACCCCAAACTTAAACCATACCTCCTAAAACTATACCCTACTTTAAGAATAGTTAATCCAAACCCAAAAATTTTAATTGCAAACCTATTGAAAATCAATTTTTACATTTGTGATATTTTTGGAACTATTGAAAAAATGGTATTTTAAAAATGGTGGCATATTAGGGAATTCCTCTTCTTTTTAATCTGGATCAACAAAACAAATTTTTAGTAAATCGAAATCACTCGACTAGAAATGATTAGCATATCTAAAGGTAAAAAAATCGTCCCAAAAGCTAAACTTACAATTAAGCAACTGAATCATAAAAAATATTCAATTTTAAACAATGTTTTTAAAACCGGACCGGCGACCGAACCGGCAAAGATTTCGGGTCATGGGTCAATGTGGTCCAACCGGGTCGAACCGGGTTTAAAATTTTTTTTATAGATATCAGTATAAACAATTTTCTATAACTATAATATCTAAATATAAATTATATCCTTCAAATATATATATTTAGATTTTTCAATCATGAATAAAAATACATAAATTAAATATATATATATATATATATTGTTTTAAAAAGAATTAAAGTGTAACAATTTAAAATCATTAAAAATTTTATTTAAAAAATTGATCAAACAATGGATGAGAGGTAAAAACAAACAAAAAGCATTATGAAATGAAATAAAATACAAACCAAATTAAATTCCAGAAACGAGTACTTTCAAATGTGATCTCATCAAATTCAGTTATTCAAGTAAAAGACAAAGTTTGAAAATGAATAGTAAAATTTATAAATCAAAAATTTTAGAAACTTTAAATTAATGAAGAAAATAATGAATGAAATCAATAAGATTCCTTAGCTCGGTCAGCTCAGTTTCGGTCTTTTTCTTTTATTTATGTAAGTAACTTAGCTCCATTTTGGGTAACCAATAGGGATAATTTCATATAATTCAATGTTTAGTTGTAAAAAAAAAAAAAAAAAAAATGTCAAACCCGGGTCAACCCAAACCGGTTAGGTCTCCGGTTCGCGGTTGAACCCGGTCCGACCCCTGGTCCGGTCCGGGTTTCAAAACAATGATTTTAAAGAGTTTGGATTGATTGAATTCCTTCTTTTTTTTGGTCGAAGGATTGATTGAATTCCTTATCTTCTATTTCTGATGAATCTTGATCATCAATTGTGATAATGCTATTGCGATTGCTAGTCCTATTTCGGATAAAGAAAAGAAAACCTTTTTTTTCTGTCTCGCAACTTTATGGCTTTATTTCTTTTGCCACCCTTTTATTATTTTGTCACGTTCGATCTGGTCGCATCGATGGGATCTACATGCCTTACACTGATATGTACCAATATGAAAAATAAACATTCCATGTTCTTACGTCATACATGCATTATTATACTCTATACAGTATTCACTATTTGACCTATATAAATTTATATATATGCGTGTGTATCCACACTGTTTGATGACTAAGATTTGCGATGCTGATAACTTTGAGAACAACGTGTAGAAAGATAAAATATGAATTTAAAGTGAAATTACAAATTGTTAGATCTTTTTCCATAACAAACATAGGGATCCAAATTTTAGAGATTTTTTACGAAAAACTATTTAGTAATAGTTGCGAGAAGTTTTTGTATAAAGTATGTCAAAGAAGATTATCGTAGTATGATAAATACCTAGGTCGACAGAAATATATCATTTTTAGAGTTTAAGAACAAAACCAAAAAGAAACATATCATTTTCACACACATCTTTTTGTGGATTCTTATTACACAAAGGGGCTGCGTAAGTATAAAGAACATGGAACAATTAAATAAGTACGAGAAACGTCGAGAAGCTTTGCGACCTAAGGCTAATCTTAATCATGAACATATTATATCAGTCAACTAATTTATGTTTTTTTCCAATAAATATTTTTTCACTAATAAAATCCTTCATTTTTTCAACAAAAAAAAAACTAATGTATGTAAACGACAAAAGCTTATAATTCATAATCTTTGTTTAGTTACTTAATTGAGTAGTTTATTTAAATAAGCACAACACTTATCAAGAAATAAATGTTCATGAAAAGTAGGCTTAAAAGCATATTACGTACCAAAGCACGTTCTTGATTTCATAATTTCATTTTTTTCTGCTTATCATCATATCCTTTTCACGAAGCTTACGCCACCAGAGAGCTTTTATTTTCCTTCAAAGTACTTTTTTCTTTATTTTTCTATTTCCATGACAAGATCTTGCTAAAAGTGACAATCTTTTTTCTTCTTTTCTCTTCGATCAATATGGATCTTATTCACACGCTTCGTTTAAACAAATATTTTTATAACCCGGAGCTCAACACATCCGGTGTACACGAATCTAACTATATGATTCTCTAATATATTCATCATTTGATTGCCTTTTAAATCAAAATATAGGATATATCATAATTTATATGACTACTTCTTCCATATGTAAAAAAGGAATAGTAGATATTCTGGTCGAAACAAGATTTTCTGAACCAATATTCAAACCGCATTAATCAAGTGAACCAGTTGATAACCGGATCCTTCTATCTAAACCAAAATCCACAAGATTCCAATTCACCTGGACACTACATACAATAAATGATTTATGGTCTTAATGCATTATCTCTGTTTCTAATCTTGTGTTCAGTATAATGGATACTACTAATTAGGGGTGGGACTTTCTTGACAAGTCATTGCAGCTACATAAGGCACCAGTAATAGAATGCTTCAGTATCCAACTCGGTGAACATTGTCCCGTCGATGCAGATGTCGGAAAATGTCTCTCACACGCAGTTGACCACTCAGTTCGAGAGCTAAACCTAGTGGTTAACTCTATCGAGACTGGAGATCCTACTAGGTTGCCTAAGAATCTTTACACATGCAAAACGCTTGTGTACTTGACACTATCGAACAAGATTCTTGTCGTTGTTCCTTCCTCCGTTTGCTGTACCTTTACTTTGTGGTGTATAAAGACCAAGATTCTCATGTTAGGCTTTTATCGAGTTGCCGTGTTCTCAAATGTTTGGTTGTGGTTAGACATAGCGATGACAAGAGGTTCAGTGTGAAAGTGGCTTCTTTGCAAACATTGACGTATATGAGTATGGTAGCGGTAATGATAGAAACTTGGTCATAGATTCCCCGGGATTAAAGTACGTGTTAAGTTCGATGATCCTTTAGGAGACAATTGCTTGTTCAAGAATATGCCTCACCGTGATTTGACAATTGTGAACGTTGGCTGTTTTCATTCTCACCCGAATAAGAAGTTTCCGACTTCTTTTTCCTCTGTCAAGTTTCTCAATTTGACTACAACCGATTTGATCATCTTTATTTTGTTAGTATGTGATTTCTTTGCTCTGTTTAACTTATGTGTTTGTGTTCTCTTTTTACTCAAATTTTCAGGTTGCATTTTGTAGCGGCGTTAAGTTCCCTCAGCTCATAGAGTTGAAGCTGTGTCCAAATATAGTTGATGATACAAAGATTCATTGGTTGGAGTCAATTATGCCTTTGCTCCAAAACTCTTCTAAGCTAAAAGTTCTTATGATCAGCCCTGTAAGTGAACCTTCGCTAAAATCAAAGTAAATTATGATCCATGCCTAGTGTTTCAAGATCTTGTCAGCTTTTGTTCTCTGCTAAATTTGCATGGTGTTTAAAGATGATGATATAAAACGTTTTTAAAACTTGTGGAGGGAGATTAAGTCCTTATTTTGCCTTTATCTTTGTGTCTAATCTCGTAAATGTGAGCCCAATGATTCAGAAGGATTTGTTCAAGGGCGCAGCTAGGGTTAGGGCTTCGTTTATCCGATTTGTTCTGGAAACAATTTATGAAAACCGATTCCGATATATTTTACAGTACTCAAGAGAAAAAATTTCCTGGAGATTTCAGCACATTGATGTGAAATTTATAATCATCTTTAATGAGAAGAACAAATAAGGAAACTAAAAACGAAACATCAAATGGATAAAAATAAAAATAAAAATCACAAGAATGACATTAACATCATAGCCATTGCATAGAAACAACAATAGAAGAAGAGAAGATCATCAGAACGAGACCGAACCCGTTTGTCCCCGACTAGAACCTCTTCACAGGCAAGAAAAGACAGTAATATCCGACTGGAAAACCTCTCTGCATTTAACTAGCACCAGCGGTTGCGGGGATTGCAACAGGCTTTGAGTCTTCTGTTTTTTCATGTTCTTTGTTCAATAACTGAAACATACCGTCCAGAGAGATAAACAAACAAATTCCAAAGAGTAAACTCATTCAGTCAAATTGATAATCTCATAATCTAACCTTGTTGTTGATCAAACTGTGGAGGGCAATTACACTTCGGATAAGGGAAGAAAGGTAGATAACAAGCATCATGTCATTTGTTTTCACTGCACCAAATGAATAATAAACTTAGAAAATGCAAATGAGAGAATAAGCATCAAAACATAAAAAGCTTCAAGGCGGAAAAAGTGAACCTGAAAAGGCCTTAACCAACTCGTGGACGTTCAAGTTAGGAAGCAAGTTGAATACGTCCTACTGTAGAGATGTCAATTCGGGCTTTAGCCCGCGGGTTTGGCCCAAGTAAGCCCATGTCGGGGCGGGTTGGGTCAAAATAATAGGAGACCAAAAATCAGCGGGTCTAGCGGGCTGACCCGTTGCGGATATCGGGTTACACGAGCCAACCCGTCTCGGTCTTGCGGGTTAGCGGTCTGCACTGCAAAACTCAAGATTCGACTGTCGACATCTCTTCTCTACTCTAGAGATCGATCTCCGGTGATGCGATATAGGTACAACCATGCTTCTCTCCTTCTTGCTTCCTCCGTTTCCTTCGTCCAAAACCCTAGAACGGAAAGAACGTTCGAGCAAAAACTTGTAACCATGGAAAAGGTTTCAGCAGCTTCCGCCATGGATTGGAGCATCAAGCTCGAGAAATCCCTTCGCTCTAAAAACCCAGGTTCTTACTTCCGCTTTTCATCTCCGTAATAGTTAAAGTTAATCTTCCAATTCTAAAGTTTAGTTTTTTTTTTTGGGATCTTATTGTGTCAGTTAAAGCCATTGAAGCCATCTTGGAGATTGGTGAAAAGCTTGAACAGTGGAGCAAAGAACCAGAGCCTGAAATTGCGGTTTACACTTTATTTGATCTGATTCCTGAAGAAGATAGGCTCTTTTCCAACACTATCTTATTGAGGCTAGTTAACTCGCTTTGTTATGGAGATAAACTTGTTAAGCTCGCTGTAGTTAGAGTTTTTATATCTTTGTTCAAGCTAAGCCGAGGGAAGAACAAGAGTGAATGCGTAACTTGGTTCTTGTCAAAAGCTAAGGTGTATAACCACTTGGAAATTCTCAAACGAGTCAAGAATGTTTACGAGAGATTTCGCTAACGAATTTTCTCCAATTCGGTACTTGATCTTCACTAGTATGGTTTCTTCACATGATCTGGAGGTATAATACATAGATCAGTTATTACTAGAATGGATTGTTCTTTTGTTAACAGAAACTTATCTATTTTTTCTGATTTTTGCAGGTAAGGTCATCTCTGTTTGCTGCAGCTTGCTTTTGTGAAGTAGCAGATGACTCAGCTGTATCACTACGCCCTTTTCTCTGATAATGTTTTGGCTACATCAGTTGTTGTTAACTCCACCATAACCAATGCAAAGGTAAGAAGTAGCTCTGGTCATTTGATTTTGTACATCCCTCAGACGTGTTTCTTTCTTTCTTTCTGTTGAAACTTACGGTATTATTGGCTTATCCGCAGCATCCCTCAAAGCATGTCTTCCACATCGTCACGGACAAACTCAACTATGCGGCAATGAGGATGTGGTTCCTGGACAACCCACCGTGGAAAGCCACCTTCCAGGTTTCGAATGTTGAAGAATTTATACTCAAAGCAATAGGCTGCAACACTTTGGGTCCCTTCATATGATTTTTTTATTAGACTTTTACTCTGTTAGTAACTGATTTCTAGTAGATTAGGCATGATTTCTAGATTACACCGTTGGTTGATTTTGAAACTTTTCTATTATTTATTTTAAACCAATTTTTCAAAACTTTTCTATTATTATTTATTTTGCTTTAGAACGACAACTCAGTAAAAGGAAAAGACAAAATGTTCCACTGAATGCTTCATGTAGTTGGCTTTTACTTCTTTTTATTTAAGCTTGTGGCTTGTGCTGCTTCTGGTGTTCTCTGCTTTACAGGTTTGGTAGAAAAGAATTCATTCTGCAAACAAAATCAGAAGAGCATTTCTCTTGTTCATCAAACCATAAACACTTAATTTAGTAACTTTTCATAATTAAGAAACAAAACCCACGGGTCAGCCCGCTAAACCGTCTAGCAATGCGGGTTGGGTTCGGGTTAGTGTTTGTAAACCGCAGCCTGCGACGGGCCAGCCCGCTCGGTCCGAGATAAGAAATTGGCCCGTGCGGTTCGGGCCACTTGGGCTCGGGCTGGCCCGACTGACATCTCTAGTCCTACAGGTATTTCAGAAGAGTATTTAACTAAATGAACATTCCTCAATAAGCAATAGCAGCCACAAATACTAGGAAAACTGGAAAAGTAAGCATAATGATATGTTTAATAATATCTGAAAACATGGGAGTGTTCTAACCTGAAGATGGTATAAGATCTCATGGTTTAATGGGAGTTTTCCTTCGATTACAAGGTCAAGGTAATTCCGAATTTCTCGAAGTCATGCATCTAATCCCTTCAGAGCAGTAAGTTTTGCAGTGACCTAAAATGCAATGCACAAATAACTTTAGTCTCCTCCAGCATAAAGATTAGATATTTCTCTAGTTTTATTTTTGAGAGCAAGAATCAGGATTTGGATAAACATAAGAAACTTGAGAATGTGATGCGCAAGTTTATAAAAGAACCTCAGTGGCCAAGGTACTGATGGTTGTGTCTTTTACATCCCTGAGCAAATGTTCCACACCTGTTCAAGAACAACCAAGCACGTATTGGACTCCAATGAGTTTCCTCAGAAGCAATTACAAAAGAAAACAGACCACCATTTATGCACTAAATCAAGGAAATCAAACCATGGAAAGATTTGTTTTCCACACATGGACATACCAATCTCCTCGACTTCATGGGCAGCAATTTTTGTAGGCACGTGTACAAACACTTGCTGGCTTTTCTGGGTAGCATTCTGCATAGAAAGAAGTACGGATCAAGACGATTGAATATATGAATATAACTACACAAACAGCTCAAATTTCAGAAAGATATGGTTATCCAAATCAAGTATGTAAGATGCAACTAAACAGTCGAGCAGGTGATGTGAATTAGAAAAGGGATTGTATTATTACCTCCTTCACCTCCTCGACTGCATAATAAGCTTTTGTAGGGATTCCAAGTTCTTTAGGTTGGACATCAATAATGACCAACACTGGATTTGGAACATAGCTGCAGCACAAGAAACTAAGATTAAAACTCCAAGCAAATTCTAAATGCTCAGTATGTTTTTGCCCCTTAAGCCATGGTTCTTACCCGTTGAACAAAGCGTGAACATCCAAATCATTCTCTCGAAGTTTAGGACCTGTACTGTACCAACCCACAACATGCTCCTTGGCTTGAAAGCAAACATTAAATAAGTCACAACACTGAGTTTTTCCACATTTAAAGTCATATATATACTCAAAAGCATTATCATAAGAAATACCATTAATTCTCTTGAACATGTGAAACATCGACTCATGGTAGTTATGATCAAGAAACCATATGCTTGAGTCTTTATCATCCTCCTCAAAAGGCACTGGGTACAAAAATATGTCAAACAAGTGATGGGTAAGTTAAAAAAACGCCTTTAAGAAATCAAATCACACTTAATACCTCAAAGACTCATCACTGCAACAATCCAAGACTGACTCAATCCAATACTCTAATGTGGAATTCACTTAACTAATTTAAGCAAATATCAATCAGTATAACACAAATCAACTTAAAGTAGTAAACTTTAGCAGACCCAAACGCTACAAAATCCCAAAATAGCACTAAACAATAGCAAAATATGAAATTAGCAAGAGCTCAACAAATTTTCCGAGATCTGACAGTAAGAGATCAGAAGAGAAGAACAAAGAGAAAGTAGAATTAGAAGACCTGCGTAGCTATTGGTGACGTCGACGGTACCACGGGAGCTACTTCCGAGCAAAACTCCGACGACGCGTTTACGTGAATCCTTGGCTACACGATTGTAATGGTCGACGATACTAAGCAAGACGAGTGGGTGAACGATCACTTTCTCGATCGTTCTCGCTGATATCTGCTGCGTTTTTATCACATCCATTGTTGGGTAGAATCGAAATCTGGATTTGACAAGTGTACTCAAATTTTTTTCTCACCGGGAATTATCAAAACCTCAGCTTCCGATTTCGTTTGAGTTTGCTTCTTCTCCAGGAAAAAGGAATTCTCTTCTTAGTTATTTTATCAAGTTAGAAGAATTAAGCCCAAATAATGGGCCTTTGTGTTATAAAACCCAATTATATGGGCCGTAAATTTGACATTTTAATTCAATTGTTTTGTTTTTTGAACGTTAGCATGTGATGTCTAATTTTGTATAGTATGTAGTTTATATATATGAATTAGATGTGTGGAAGCTAAATTCCGCACTAAAAATTTATATGTGAATCGGAAAAAAAAAATTAGTTGTAAAAAACGTCAATAAATCTGACCAAACTCGGACACAAAATAATAAAATTGGATTTATATTGATGAATGATCAAATATATAAAGAGAATTTTAGGTAGGACAGTTGTGGGAGCTTAAGTAGTGTTAAGTGTAATCTTCTAGGAAAGGTTGGTAATTTCGGCTTTGCCTCTTCGTATTTATGGCCTCCGTGAGCTAACCGTTCACCTCTGTGTATCACTCTTCGTCTTCGGAGATCTTGGGCACGTTTGGATCCTTCCTCCAGAAATATCAGAACGTTAGCTGGGGCGCTGACTCGTTCCAGCTCCGTTGACTAAGGCGGTTGGAGAAATTTTAGCTCGGTCGGTAAATAAGCCAGTGACTTAGGCCTGGCGTAATAAGAGAATACAGTGGCCTTTTATCTGAGTTTAGCAGGGTTATGAGCCTTAGGCCCAGTTACGCTTATAATCTAGTCTAATTATAAAGAAGTTTTATGAGCCGGATTTCAGGGATGAAATCCAGCTCCAACAAGATGGCTAAATTTTATATCCAAATTTGAAAATCGTTGTGGGAGAATTTTTATTTACAAAATATCCTTAGATAGGTGAAAAACGTGCGAGGTTTTTCTTTCTAATCATTTTTTTTTTATGATCACACGTTTTAGTTTTTATTTTTTGCAACAAAAAACTATTCTATTACTGGAACTTGAGGTGGTGCGTGGCAAGTTATAACTTCGGAATAGTACAACCAACAAATTTAACAATCACACGTTTATAGTTTGGAACTTTAGTTCTTCTTATCACGGTTTGTGCAGCCAAAGATCTCTAAGATTGTGATATGGATTCATAAGATAGATTATTATACTAAACGAGAGGAAAATATAATTTATAAAACCAAAAAAAGGAAAATAGTTAACTGAACCAGCTTACAATTTTTTTTTTTTTTTTAGTCAGGCATACATGGGATTTTTTGTTAAGTCATTCAAAGAAAACTTAATCGGAGATCCAAGGGTGATAAGTCATTCAAAGAAAACTTAATCGGAGATCCAAGGGTGATAAATGTTCCATCTCAGCTCCACATGATGAATACGGAGCAAACGTAGTCGTGTTGGTCTCTCGTATGTATTCACGGTACTGATTATTATTTCCTTTGCTTCTCATTTTCTTCTCCACCTTGGACTCTTCCAATGTATTCTTACTCACAGGAAAGAGTTGTAATGTCTCTATCACCTGCTCTTCTTCTTCTTCTTCGTTTATTTCAAAAACATCTACTATTAATACCACCATCCTTACAAATTAAAACATACTCACTACAAGAAATCAACATTATAACTATTAAACTATATCATATCAAACGAATAGTTTTATCAAAATCACCGTTTATTTTTGTAAGATTTTTTTTTCTTTTAATTACTATTTTTGTAAGATTTTCACTCTATTACATGAACATTTTCACAAATATATACAAACTAATGGTTTTGGCTAGATAGATACATAGAAACTTTTTGATTAATGGATTACCGTCCTACTTTATATTAGAACCAACGAGTTTCTAAACGGTATTGGATATATGTGGATAACGTTTATAATTCGGACGACATTTGTGAACTTTATCTACATATGATCTTGAGATTATTACCTGATCTAGTTGATGGTTGACGAAGATGATGCTGATTAAATATATCATTTTGGTGATGGTGGTGATCAAAATCAATGGAGATTTTACGGCGTTTTTGCCTCTCTCTAGCCTTATGGTTTTGGAACCAATAGAAAACGTTCTTGCTCTCGATCTTTCCGTAAAAACTTAGCTCCGTTGAGATCTTTTGGATCTGATCAGTGGTCGGAGTTCTAAGTCCGGCTCGAAACAAATC